>PVHY01000587.1:81209-214870 GCA_004024945.1 Uropsilus gracilis
TTTTTTTTTTTTTTTTTTTTTTTTTTTTTTTTTTTTTTTTTTTTTTTTTTTTTTTTTTTAATGTGCTTGCCTTTGGAACCCTTTTCTGGAAATAGAATCTATGTAATGAATTTTTAATTATTTTTGCATTAGGGCAAAGGGAAACGTATTGTCAATATATTTTTCACTAGAATATTTTGAAAAAATATTCATACATGCCAGAGTTAATTTCTAATTTTGTATTCTTGAGATAATGAGGTTTGGCTGTAATGAAATTACTAGCAGACTTTGCAATGTTTTTGTTTGTTTATAATAAGGGACAGTTTAGCTACTTTTTTCTTAATGTTATCATCAGGCAATCAGATATATTTATTTCACAGACACATTTTTGGTACATGCAGACCAAACACTAGGGATATGGTAGCGCTATTTCCAATGGGAAAAAAAGTGTTACATCACTTGTTAACATTATGTCAGAAGAAAGCTTAACACTCTGAAAATATTATTCTTTCTCTGGAATGTGATAGGGGCAGTGAATCCCCTATTTATTTTTTTTTCTCTGTGTAAATCCTAAAGCCAATAAATCAAATGTGTCTAAAATAAAATTCTCATTTTAGTAACTTGACTATAGAAATTATAATCAGTTTAAATATTTAACCTTGGAAGTTTTGGATATACATTTTGAATATGTAAATGAAGTAAAATACCTGTGTTGCATTTGCTAGTGAGCTAATTTGTCTTCCTAACCTTTTCTTAAGCAGAGATTCTCACCATTTACAAAGACTTTTCGAGCTTTTCTTTCTTCCATGCTAGAGTGCTATAAGACATCTGAAAGGGTTACATCTATGTTTTAGACTGTTGTTATTGACAAAACTGCTAATACAACTAGGAAAATGTTAATATCACTCTTTGGTATTATCTTAGCAATATCTGCTTAACATTTATTCTCTCTGTTTAGCATCCTATAAATTGAGATCTGTGTTCTTACATTCAATACACTACTTAGCAAACTTGACTCTATTGTGTTCTATTGATTAATACTACTTTAAAATTGATAAACACTAGTACACTAGTTCAATGTTTACACTGTTTCTACTTGATTCCTTATATATTGTATAGTATTTACCATTGTAGCAAGAACTAACAATTCCATTTTTCAACATAACCACCCTGTCTTTTCTGTGGTGAGAGCATTTTAGTATTACTCTTTTATGACTTTCAAGTATATACTTCAGTGTTGTTAACTTTAATCACCATATTTCACATTATTCCCACATAACTTATCTCTACTATACGTGGAAATATGCAACCTTTGAGCAACACTTTTTCATTTGCCTTCAGCTTTTGGTAAGCATATCTCTCTCTCTCTCTCTCACACTCTCTCTCTCTAGCTTGCTTACTTGCTCTATTTTTTTTTTTATATTCCACATATAAGTTTTATGTTTGTCTTACTCTGACTTATTTCACTTGGCATATTAACCTCAATTTCCATCCATCATGTTGTATCAAATTGTAGGATTTCCTTCTTTCTTGTGACCAAATAATGTTTTGTTACATATTCCACTTATCATTTAGCCACTATTGATCCAATTCATAAAACTCACTTCTGGGTATAGATCCAAAGAGAATTAAATTCACACTCATGTTCATTGAAGTCTCATTCTCAATAGCTTGAACATATTGCTTAGAAACAATCTATGTTTCCAAAATTTTAATTGTAGTGCTTCCCTATTGCATTTCATTGAATATAGCGTGAACGCTAGATTATAGTGTGAAACTAGATAACATAATAAACAATTTCTCTTTACCCAAGTTTTACTCTGTTGTCTTCCTTTTTTACACGTTGTTTAGCCTGTGTTTTAAGAACATCTACTAGATTTCTAATGTTTATGAATATCTGCCTACAATTCATTCTACCACCCTAGCATACTAGAATATGAGATATGTGCTCTTTTCAATGTGACAGCTAATTTAAAAATGTAACTATTAATTGTGTATAAAGGGAGCATTCATTATTCATATTATCTTAAAAAGTTTAGGACTACAACTTTACAAGTAACTTTATGCCCAAGCAATATTAAACCAATAGTAGTATACCATCATACATTTTATATAATTGAAATTGTAATGTGGAATACATAATTTGTTAATTAACTGTCCAACATAGATTGAATATTTACGTTAAGTGACTTATTAGCTGGTGCTTTGCAAAAGACAGTTTCAGACTACAAAGCTTTTATTGTGTATTTGTATGTGACAACTAAGTAGAAGTAATAGCATGCATAGGTAGATAACAACCACATTAAAGCCATGGACAGGTGTTACAGAAACACATCAGTGAGCAATTGATCCAATTCCTAAAAAAATTTAAAATCATGAGTGAAATGAGACATAGAAAATGCAAGGATCTTAAACATTAGTGAAGGATTATGGTATAGCCAATGAACAAAATTCTAAGCAGAAAAGTACAAGATAACATGGGAACCACGATCTCTAGTAAGAAGTATACTTGCACTTGAGTGTAGGGGGTGTTAGTGGTAGGAAGATAAATACTTGGTAAGAAAACCAATTCCTACTCATGAGGAATTTTGTAGGCTGTGCTAGGGATTTTGATCTTTGTTATTAATTATGTTTATACCTCTAACGTTAAGCAGAGAATAGTGTGAATATTCATGTAAGGAATCTTTTTTTTTTTTTCTTTTTGAGAACAGAGAATGGATGTTAGGCAAAAAGACTAGACTAGAATAATGTAGTGTGCTCTGTTATATGAGTGGTTGCACCAAATCAAGTTTGCTGAAAAAAAAAACAGGAATATTATTCCTGTGGTCAAAAACCACAATTTATGGTCAAAAAACCCAAATTCATGTCATTTTTGGCAACATGGATGGAACTGGAAGGGATTATAGGAATTGAAATAAGTCAGTAGGAAAAAGAGAAATATCAGGTGTACTTTCTTATATGTGGTATATAAAGAATCCAAACAAAAGGTCAAGAAAAGTCAAAACTAGTCAGCTGACTGAAACAAGGGATGGGAGAAAGGGAAGACTTAGAACAGGGGAGGATAGAACACATGGGGATGTAGGGAAGGTTCATTGGTGATATGGTGGTGGGAGACCTTTAGTGACTACAACCATTTAAGAGAAAAATAATAGAATAAGGGGGAAAAAGATTTTAATATAATGTAACCTAGTTCATTGCCAATTGTAATGCATGCATTAGGCTCTTGGTAGATTCTTTATTGGTTCTAGCACTTACACAGACACACCAGGCAGGGAGGGCCAGACAGAATAGGAGTAAGGGTAGAATGGGGTGAGGTAGCAGGCAGGTGAGCTACCCAGCTACCCAGGAATCTTCATGTTCTTTCTCTGGGTTGTCTCTGGTATTCTCTCTTGCTCTCTGTCACTGCATGCTCATGCTCATTGTCTTCCCCACAAGTGTGACACAAATCTTTTCTCCTCTCTTCCAGACCCAGGTGAGCCCACTCACTCATGTGCACAGCCACTGAGTCAGGTGTGTACACACAATCTTTAGGAAGGTGCAGTAACACAGGTGCTGGTTATACAGCTTAATGGAAGAAGAAGCCTGATTAACTCACTCTACAGTTAAGAGGATAAATAAAGTTAAACTATTGAGACCTGGATTTTTTTTTAGGTGAAATAATGGCTCAGTTTCTAGATTTTTCTACCTGAAATAACTGTCAAGTTATACTTGAAACCTAGACCAGTATAAGTTGATGATACCAGCAATGTGTCTCTCCTGAATAAAGCAGTTTTGTGCATAGTTGCTGAGACTCTCCAAGTAGCAGTGTATTAGTCAGAGGTCACAGTGCCATGGAAAATGGATGATAAGGAAACAAACATACTAAGGGCATTTTGTTTGAGAACATTCCCAGATTTTTCTGATAGACTTCTTTCTAATGATATGAGAAATTAGTATTTATGATTGGAGAAACCTGAAGAATGGCTGCCTAAATGGTCAGTTAAGTTGAAGGAGACTGCAAAAGTTTAGGAGAGCCCCACCATATTCCTTTTCTGCAGAAGGCCTAAGGGTGTTCTTTGAAAGTTTATTGCAAAAACATAAACACATTTGTATTTTTTATATTTTCTATATCTATGTTCTGTATAAGTATCATTTCCTCCCTCATACATCCCAAGTATCAAGGTTGCTGTTTTCACTCTAATGTCATGAAATCAGTGATTTCCATTCTAGTTGCAAAATGTCACCCTGAGAGAGGGCCAAGGTTCAGTTTAGTTAATTTCCTAGAAGTAGTCTTAAGCAATTACCTTACATGATTTTGCATCCCTCACTGCAATACAAATGGTCCCACTCTGTAAGAGGAATAAAGGGGGCATGTAGTTTTAGATTCTGTATTAGAACAAGAGCCCTTTATTTATGTCCCGGCTATTCTAGTGGATGTATTTCCATGTCTGATTTGATGGTGGATTCAGCAAGAAACAGTAGCAACTTGAAAAGACAGACTTGATGAGCAACTTGATTATAATTGATCTCATCAGAGAACGAGTCCCTACTATGAACACTGGTAAAGCCTCATCTATTGTTTCCTAAGGGAATCTGTCTGTCTTAGAAAAATCTTTCTAAAAGATCCAAATAGAAGTGTTTTAATAGCCAGGACCCACTGCAAAGATTTCAGAGATATTTTCCTGTCTCCAAATTGTCCACATTTGTCTTGATATGCTAGAAAAGGAACTGAGTATATAAGGTGATTTAATTTTAACCTAATTAGATTACAAACCCCTTCCTTCTCCCAAAGTTCTAATAATTCATTTGGTTTTGTACCTATTGGCTGCAAATTTCACTTTTTCAGGCTTAGTGCAGGTACATATCTCTGTAACATTTATCTGAAAGAAATCAGAAACCCCTGTCTACCCACAAAGTCCGAAGGTGATGACCACATTTATGACATATTCCACTTGCAAGGAAAATGGTTAGCAATGGCAGTTGCCATGTAGGCAGCTGCCTTTGTATCTCTTTCCCAGAACCTAGCCTGCAATTATCCTTCTAATTCCTTCTCATTAACAGACCACCAAGTGAAGGACCATTTATTGCCAAATAACCGTGTAATTTGGTCAGTTTGCTGCATCAATTCCCATGGGTTTCTCACAAATGTTGTTAATTAATCCACCAGATCTTTTCATTCCTCTTTCTAAAAGTCATGTCTCTACCACCATCCCATATTTCCTGCCAAGGACTGATGACAGATATGAAGGATCTAAGATATCTTCCTATTTGCAAGTTTAAAAGTTAGCTTTCTGCGATTTCATGGATGTTATCAGAAGGTATTACCTCATGATCAGAGACAAAGGAATCAGTCACAAGTCACACCCACATTTTTCACCCTGGGATGTAAATAGTCACTAGTGGTGTCTGCACAAACAACAGGTTGAACTGCAGGAGAGACACCTTTCTCTTAGGAAATCCAAATCTTTTACGGTGGACAGTAAAACTATCTGTTATTTGTTATGGAGAGAGATACTTTTTCCAAGATGGTGACCATCCAGATATCCTTGAAGGAGAGTCTAGAATGAAGAGAGTACCTTTGCCTACAAGATGTGCAAGAAGGTAAAACATCTATGGAGAACAATCTCCAAGAAGGAGATAGAGAGAAAAGTCCATGCTGAAAGTAACAAAGGGAAGGTCCTACCCTTTATTTAAACATGATGAAATGAAATTTTCATGAGTGGGGAAGGGGATGGGAGGGAGTAGAGTAAATTTGGGATCAATTTTATTGTGCAGGGTGAAAATTATACTTTTGCTGGTGATCATAATATACAGATGTGTAAATATTGTACATATGAGACTTATACAAAATTATATAAATCACTGTACCATGATTTAAAAAAATCCATTTTTAAAAAATCTGCAATTTAATGAGATCATAGCATAATCCAGACAGAAAAGTACAAGGCCTGCTCTTCGATGGCATAATTTATGCACTGTCACTTTTAGATAATATTGCACAAATATATTGGAGAGAAATCTGCTGATTGATAGGACAGAGTAAGAATGAAGATATAAAATTATCACTTTTTGTACATCAGAACTTGGATAGTGCCTAGGGACTTGCCCCAAAATGCAGTGTAATGTCAATGATTCTCAGCAAAATGTGGGCACCCTGAGTTAAAGAAATAGAAACAGAATTTCTAAGTTGCAACGTTTGACTGTAAACTTGCTTGTGTCATACCTCTATAGGTTCATTTAATTGCCATTTTCTGATATTCCTAGGATTCAGTTTATTATGCTATATTTTATTTTTACAATTATTCCAACTTTCATCGAAGACATAAAAGAATATCATAGAAAAGTGCTTTCTTGGGTGAAACCCAAGAAATACATGCTTAGTCCAAGGAGAATGTTTTAAATTAAAGCATTTGTTGTGAAGTTGACTTTGTTTATATTTTCTAATGTATTTATACTTTATTTTTTTATATCATGGGTTCCATGTCTGTCTTTGATGCTAATAAATGCTAGTTTTTGAAATTTGTTAACTTTTCTAAAATGTTTGTATTAATTATAATTTCTGTGATCACAAACTGACATAGGGTTATTTTATAATGCTATATCAATGTGGTTTATTGTTATGGCTTGAATTAGACTTGTGTTTTAATATTTACTGATGTTATAAAGTAATTTTAAAATTTATAAAATATGTTAACGATGGATTATAATGATGGCCTATGGGTGAACTGGTGGTGTGTGCACTATAGCAGTAATACCTTTCGTAGATATCCCACTATTATCTCTATTAAAAATAATTACAAATAAAACTATTTGAAGAGCTCCTGACAAGTCTATTATTTAAAATGTTTGACTAACTTATGCTTTAAAATAGTAATTGATCTTTTAATTGATCATTTGGTATATCCACTAGTAATAGTCAACGTTTGTAAAAGATGAAAGGTTTATGTGATCTGAAGAGAAAGTAGAGTATACTCAATAGTCAATATTTGAATTGACTTCTGACCTTCCTATTCTTGGCATATTTAGTTTGTGAATATTGCTTTCTGATTTTTTTATTTAGACTTTTCTGTTCATTAAATTTTCTGTGTCTACGTATACATATATATATATATTTGTAATCTATACAGATATATAAATATATACACATATATCTATATATGCAGTTAGATTTCATAATCACAGCAACACAGGGAAAATTCTTCTTTATATAAAATAATTTAAAAGTATAACTTCTATTGCCATTTTTTTAAATTTTTTCATAAGTGCAAACATTATTATGCACTTTATATTACATTTCTAATTTGGAGCCATGGGTTTTTGTGAGTTCAGTTGATCAACCTCATCATAATAATTTTAATATTTAATTGCATATTTAATGATTACAACTTGACCAGTGAGAACTCTTTTAAGATGACTCAGTGTCTCTCACAATATCAAAAGTATCCTAAACGTTGGGCAATGATAAGGATATTCACAGCAAGACTAGTTCTTTCTTTCTTTCTCTTTTTTTTTTTCTGCTGAAAGCCATAAAATCCTGCTTCCTCCCAGGAGCCCTAGTTGTGTTCTATAGACTAGTAACAGAAATGAAAGTAACAACAGGCCTATTTCATTGCAATGTTCATGAGAATTTTTATGAGTTGAAATGCAGTCATTCTATTCAGACTATTCAAATACCTTTATAAATGATGAAGCTAGGAAAGTGGACTTTTTATAAATGATTCCTAGTAATTTTACATTATAACATATGCCTTTGTTGCAGCATAAGGGCTCACAGACACCAAAGAATTTTGTGTTCCTTGACATTCTCTGTTCCATTTAACTTTCAAAACTGAAAATAATCTACACTGGCAAAATAAAAAGGGAGGTAGGGAGGGAGATGGATTAGATAGATATATTAGATAGATGATGGAGAGATGATGGAGAGAGAGAGAGAGAGAGAGAGAGAGAGAGAGAGAGAGAGAGAGATGGAGTGATAGATGCATGCATTAGTGAAAAAATTTACTGGTTACCAGAGGGAATGGGGGAAGAGAAGGAATGGGGTAGGAAAGTGAAAATGATACTGGTACAGGTGATGTGGTGGAGGGTGAGCAGAGCATGTGTTTATGTGAAGGATTCAAAATGTAACCCCCAAATAATGATGATGATAATATAATAAACTTCAACGCTATTACAATCACAATTTTTAATTTCTATGCCAGCTAGGAATTTAGATTTAGGATAATTTAGAAATCTAGAGGAATGGTATTAATATTAATCAGCACTGGATTTAATAAACACTAAAGAAATATCTATCTATCTATCTATCTATCTATCTATCTATCTATCTATCTATCTATCTATATTCATTTTATCCTCCATTTCTAATGGATGTTTTAAGGTGGAACAACTGATTCTAAGATATCAGAGAATAAATCAGCCTTTCTAGGTTTACTTGGTATATTTCCTCAGGCATATATTTGAAAGAACACGAGTTAACAGATTCATCTTTCAGCCTCAGCTTCTAAAGCTAGAATTCTTGAAATCATTCTTTCTCCCCCATTAACTTTATTCCCAACAACCGATTTGTTCTCACATTCTCTCATTTATACTTTCTGGGCATGGTTAGGAGCCATGCCATCTTTACAGTCATTATAGCCACTGTCTGTAGTCCGACTGGAATTATTTCTCTTCCTATTTATTGCCTTATCCTCTGAACTTTTCCATACCTTCCAGCTTGAGATTCTCCTTCATTTCCTTTCTATGATGTCATTAGTACATCTAACAACAACAACAAAAAAAAACAAAAAAACATATGATGTAATTCCATGTCTTTAAAATCCATGGTTTTCAAGTGCCCAAGCTAATATGATATGGTATAATATACTATGATAGAATACAAAGGAATATAATAATGTGGAGGCTTTACTTTCAAGGCTACTACATGTTACATAAATTTACATGAGTTTTTATTAAGACAAATAAATTGTAATATGTGATTTAATCTCTGATATACTGTTATGTATCATTAAGAATTAAACCAAATTATATGATAACTACAAAACAAAATAAATGCACAAATAATTTGATAATATACTCCTGGGTGCGATAGCAACACACATTTTTATTCTGGGGCCAAAAATGGGGCTTAACGTTTTGAGAATTATGTTTCTAATCTTTTTTACTGTAAATTTTTCACTAATTATTTGATTCAGTTTTCTAAATTTAGATAAATGTACTTAATATCTATCTCCATGTCATTTTTCTTAATCTCTTCTTTCCCTCCTTTTCTTTCTCTACCTCTCCTTTTCCTCTTTTTGCTCTTTTTCTTCTTGATAAGTAGGCATCTATACAGGTATAACAGGTATGTTCATGTTATACTATGGCCTAATTCTTCCCCAAAAATATAATTCTCAAAGGTTTAACAAGATACCAAATGAGAAACACTCAATCAACCAACATGGCAATAAATGGTCACTAACTGTAGAAAGAAGTGATAAGAAAGAGCATTAATTTGAGGCCAGGCATGGTGGTGCATGCCTGTAAGCGGCAGCCTAGGAAGCCACTGCTGGGGCCAGGGATCACGGTTCAAGTTCTACCTGGGGCACGTATCAAGATCTAGTTCCAAAAAAAAAAAAAAAAAAAAATATAGCTGGAGTGGTGGTACGCACCTGTATTCACAGCTACCTGGGAAGCTGAGGTTGGGGATTGCTTGAGTCCATGGTACCCCAAGCAACATGAGCCTGCATTTCCACAGGCAAAAACAGCGAGATCTAGTCTCAAAAAAAGAAAAGAAAAGAAAAGAAAAAATATTAATTTTGGGTCTTATTTAAAGCAATTGCATAAAATTGGTATGAATGATAATGGTTTTAGGATATTTTAAAATTCTGCTTTCTTGGTATTATAGCAAATGTGTGTCTATCATTATTTGTGAATTGATGCCATTATGCAATGAGTTCAGATTTACAACCAATTTTCTTTGCGCTATTTGCTATGGACTTTTAAAAATATATGTGTCCATCATTGATAATTGTTTACAGCATTTCTTGTACTTGTTAGTTAATGTCAACTGGTCTCCAATTTTTGGAGAGAACCATAATTGTCAGGAAATGTGAAGGTTGTCCAATAGCTTGTCTCATGAACACTTAGGGAACATTTAGCTCTTCATATGCATATGAATTCAAAATAGATTGTTCTGAAACAGACTGATAGCATTTTATCATATAAAGGAAGCCATTACCTAAAAGACAGACTAGAGAGGAGGTAAAGAAAATGCTTAGGATGCCTTTTATTAAATAAGTGACCTTTGAAATCACATTTTTTGAGGTTTTTGGCCACTACAGTTTGTTTATTAAGTAACAAGAGAAAGAAATTCAGTGATTTGATGTTAAGAGCAAACTAAGTTTTACGTACAAAAGGTATGTTAGTGATCAGACTACTGAGTTAAAAGAACAATGTAAAAAGGGGATGAAGTTGACAGTAGAGGGCACCTGCACACCCCAGGGTACAAATAAGGGAAGGACAAATAGCAATGTAGTAGAAAAATTGCATTTCAGTCTTGGCAGTTTGTAGTTGACCTCATGACAAGGTCGAGTATTATGCACTGAGTGTAAAATTAATGTCAAGTCAAAATGGGCTTTTCATCTGGAAGGCACTTGCTAATGCAAAGCATTTTAAAAAGAAGCCATCAGCAATACTTGGGAAAAGATAATTCTGAAAAGAGAAGTAATTCATGTCATTTATTTTAAGAGGAAAAATAAACCCTTGAGAGCAAAGCTTTCATTTTCATGTTTAATTTTGAAGAAAAAGAGTCAGATGCAGACAAAAGTCAGATAGATATCAATAATTATTTCTGTTCACCTAGAACTAGGAGAGTAATTCAATTTGTATGAAGGCAAAATTGGACATCTTTCTTTTTGCTGATAAAAGACCTTTTGTATAATGTCCAAACTTAAGCAACTTAGCATTTAGTATCTGAAAGAGAAAATGATAAATAATGTAACCTCAATTAAAAATAGTGATGTGTTAGCTAAGAAACAGGGTTCTTGCAAGGACTATAGTTTCTAGAATCTTGGAGACTAAATGGGGTTCCAGTGACTTGGTTTTACTAGTGGAGTTTCAGTGAATGTGCTAAGTGAACTTTTGTGTGTTAGACACATAGAAATTTGGCCATGTTTCTTAATTTCTCTTTACTACCTTGCCATTGACTGAAGTGAACGCAACTAAGATTTTGGAAGAACCATGCTCCCTGAACTCTATTTTGATATCTACCTCCTGCTCTGAACCATTCTTAGTGGAAAGAACATAAAAATATTCTCTAGAGTATTAAGCCACTGAGCTTTTAAAGAATTTATGTTTTGTGCCTAATTAATACATGTGCAAAAACAATTCATATGCCCTTTTTAAAAAATAGTGATTCCTCAAGTACTGTAAATGTTCAACAAAAAATGAGTCTGATAAATAATTTTCCTACATACACTATAATCAATTTACAGGATTATAGTTTGAAGAGTAATTTTTATAAAAGCAGTCCAAAGCTTTTTATTTCTGATTTTCAATTTACATAATCCCTTACCAATTTACCATTCAACCTGAACTTAATACTCTGTGAAATGGTATGTATTTTCTTTACTCAATGGAATTTATTGTATAACATATACCAAGTGTGATACCTTTAAATTCAATATCAAATAAATTGTGAGTCACAAGAATGTTTATGGTTTTTTATGCAGAATCAGTAATCACTGCATATTTCTGTGCAGAGAATGTCAAACTCATTACCAGTCCAAAGAAACAATCAAGTAAAATTCCATGTTAACAGGTTTTACCAGCAACACAGAGAACTGGATCATAAGGGTTCATATATGCAAAAAAACAAAGCATCAATGTCATAAAATGAGCTTGTTTTGTCAAGATCCAGAATCAAAGGGAGCAAAGTCAGGTCAAAAAGCTAAAAATCAGAAAGTCACAAATAAGCATCCTCAAAAAAAATTGATGCAGTGAATCAGCAACAAGTTATTAGCTAAATACTTAGTCATATTTCTTATAGTTTTCTTTTGCAATCTTCCTTGATTTGTTATTTAACACATGTCAATTCTGGACACCCTTCTTTCTTTTAATACTGTGCTTACAAGGAATGCCCCCAAAACATGGAGAACATATAAACACACTGAAGTCTTAGACAAGCAAGACTACTGGATAAATTTTATCTTCAAGTTGCTATTTCCCAAAATGGACTAACATTTTATTTTTGCCATCTTTAAAGAAACTCTAAATGCATGTTTTTCTATTCTTGATATTATTGTATTCCTAGATAAAACAAATAAACAAAAGCTTCTAGGGAACTATATTAAGATGTATTAAGATCTCATATTAGGAAGCATCCATGTAGGACATTTTAGATAATATTTGCTGGAAACTGCTTTGAAACCAAACATGTAACACTATCCTTATTTATAAGTGTTAATCCCTTTAATTACCAAATATTCTTACAGGATCATTATTACTAATTGCAGAGGAGTAGGAGAAAAATTACTTTTAAGACACTTTACTAAACTCCAACTCTCTGTATTAACAAATGAATGTAAGAAACTTTCAGTCTTTAAAGATCTGACATTGTAGAAAAAGAGTTGGGAGATTGTTTTGCTATAAGAATAATAAAATAATGTTTTATTTTCATTAATGGTACTACCATTTGACCCAGCAATTTCTCTCCTGGGAATTTACCCAAAGGTGACTTCAATGTGAGTACAAAGGGACGACTGTACTCGTATATCTATTTAAATATACACTATTTAAATATGCACTATTTATAATTGCAAGGGCATGGAAGCAACCGAAATGTCCCAAAAAGATGACTGGATGAAAAAGATGTGGTATATATACACAATGGAATATTACTCATCAATTGAAAATGACAAATTAGATGATTTTATGATAACATGGATGGGCTTAGAAGAATTAATATTAGCAGACACAAGTCAGAAAGAAAAAAAAAAAAAAACAGAAACCAAATGGTTTCACTACTGTATGGAACATGGGAAAGATAAACAAAAATCCATGAAGAAAAGTCAAGAGAAGCCAATAACCAAATGGAAATACACAACCTGGGAGGAAGGGGAATGGGACAGGGTGGGAACTTTGGGGGGGAGTAAACCCCAGAGATCACAGAGATGTGAAATTCATATATAAGTAAATTATAAAATAAAATAAAATGTTTTAAAGTATCCAAAGTTTACCAGAAAAAAAGACGTGAAAGGAAGTAACAATTCTGTTTTTATATGGAGCATATAGGAGGAATTGTAAGGTGGGCCAAATTGTGTCCAAAGTTACTGGGAAGATTATTTTTCAAACGAACAGAATATAGTTTTATTTATTTATTTATTTATTTATTTATTTATTTATTTATTTATTTATTTATTTATTTATTTATTTATTTACTTACTTATTTACTTATTTACTTATTTACTTATTTACTTATTTATTTATTTATTATCGGGGTATTGGGGGCTGCCTCAATGTTCTTAGTGAACTTGGTCAGTGAAAAGGGTCACTGTGGTTGACTTGTTTCTCAGGGAATCGTACTTTCTCTCCTTCTAAGAGCTTGAGTGTTTTAAGAATTGATCAATTTTCCTGTGTATTGATAACAAATGAGAATTCCCCATGTAGTGCTAGGAGACTGTGCTATGTACTAGATGGACAAATGGGGATATATTGGTAGCAAAGAGAGGTTAACATTTTTTCTGCATGTTTGCTAATTTACCTACAAAAATGTACTTGAGAGGTTTTGAAGAATTGATTCTACTAATTCTTAATTTTAAATTTGAATACTACTATTTACAAATAAAGAGCTTTTATAATCAAATATCTCTATCTTTGCAACAGATAAAAAGTATTTTCCTAGTTATCAGGGATCAGCTTATTGATTGCATTTTACATTTCTTCAGACATAAAATTACAACAGGTTTTCTTTTTAATGCCATAAAATTTAAATCATCTAAGTCATTTTCAAATGCTTCAAGGAGGACATAGCTGTGAGAGACAATTGAAGTGGATGGAAAATGAAGATAAAAAATAAATGAGGATCCTGAAGAGCAGTTGGAGAGCACTGTGTGAAGGATTCACTATGATAACCTCACACATGTTATTTTTTATGTGGAGGAAAGAAAAAAAAATTAATGATAGAAGTAGGAAGAGTGCTAGAGTTGGTATCTAGAGGTGAAGAAAGGTCCTTCGTAAGTATCTATTATCTTCATGATGTGTGATGTTAGAGAAAAAAAGCAAGGTTTAAAAATGAAATTTAGGTAGGACAAAGAGGGTATTAGTTATATTTGAAAGGTAGGAAAATAAATGAACAAAGGTGTATCATCATTATTGAGCACAAACTGGACATTACTGATTTATATTTTATTTATCATGTCATTTCACAAAGTAAAACTTCCCATGCCACTGAAAGAGGATTTTTGAAACTCAACAGGGCTGTAGTTATATGATGTGGGTGTAACACATAGAAAAGAAGACAGGCAAGGTTATAATATGAATGCTAAAAATATTCAAAATTTTGTTAAAATAATCCTTGTATGATTTCAATAACCTCTGGATATTTCTATATGTATTTCTATATATACATATTTTTTTCTCTAAAATCACCTCTGTAACAGCAAATAGATATTTTATGCAAACATGTTGTTGGATATTTTTGAAGAAAGTTTTGTGTTTTCACTCATCTTTATTCACAGTTCAAATAGAGAAAGGTATAAAAGCAATCAGATTCTTTTCAGAATGACCCACCCCAAACACTTAGCAGCTTAAAGCTACAAAGATAGACTTTGTTTTTTATTTTTTTAATTCCTCATTGTCACCTATTTAAAGGTTTCTTTAGGGCCTCTGATCCACTGCTATTGCAAATATTGCCTTAAGGAAAGAAAACATCACAAAGCATCCTCTTGATTTTAATAGTCCACCTGGAAATGAGACAAATCATTTCTATTTGCATCTCAGTGAAAATAATCACAAGAAGAAACACAATTTCAAGAAGAAGGAAAAGTGCAAACATGCAGAAGGACTTTTTAAAAAAGAGTTAGCATATTTGTGAATAAGCCTCCTGTGTTTTAGATCATAAAGCAAAAGATAACCTTTACTTTTTTTTATTTGGATAAATATCAAAAATCTAAAGTGATCGTTAATCTTTGTGCATGTCGTTTAGGTTAGAGAAAACAATTTGCTTTTTCCATGCCTCTTATCAGTGAAACGACAAAGTTAACTTTGAAATTAAAAATTATTTTTTAGCAATTTGTTGACAAAAAATATATATATTTTTTAGTTGTTCAGAGTTAAACAAGGAGAGATTCCGTGTAGAGCTAACCGAATGCAAATGGCACTATAAATGTGATGCCAGCTCTATTGAAAATAAATTCTACATTTATGTGCTTCTGTAATTAGTTCCAATCAGCATGCTATAAATATGTAAAGGTTTTACCCATCTATCACTTGCATCTCCAGTTTAAAGCTCTACAGTTGAAAGAACACAAATTTTGGGCAGGCATTATCTCAGTGTGGATTTGACTAAGACTGAAATAAAAACTACAGACATTCTTATCTCCTTGAGTTTTAAAGACTTTTTCTTCCTTGTACTAAAGATAGTAATCATTGTTCTCTAAAACCAGACAAGTCTAAAAGGAAAAGTGCTAAATTTGAATTGAAAAGAAATGAATTTTGGTTAACAGGGAGGGAGGACTGAGAGATGGAAATAATTCCTGCCTTTTTAATCATCTAGAGATTTCCAAGAAGATAGTGATAGTAGAATGGGCAGATAAATTACTTATTAAATATCTTACTGACAGTTTTGGGTTTCCAATAATGCACTGCCTTCCTTTTGAGTCAATCGTTTTCAACATATTTGCAAGCTTGAAACATGTCAGAAGCTTGATGCCAGCAGCAATAAAACTGCATCTTGCAGTTTAGAGGTGGAACAGAACACATCACTTAAAAGATGCTTTGCATTTAAAAAGTTTTTTGGGAAAGTCACAACTGAAAACACACAGTTGAAAAATTCCCCTCACAGGAGATTCTGATAGACCTAGGGTTCCACTCAGATATTTTGGCTGAAAGTAAATAAAAATTATCCCCACACTTTTTTTCTCATATAAAACAGAAAGTCAAAAAATATTCAGTGGTTTTATATTCTTAGAGGTTGTGAGAATGTCATGTTAAGAATTTACCAACAATTTCAAGTTTGTCATTTGAAGCTACTATACAAATAAAATAATCCCTGAAATAGCAACAGTAAAAAGCTAAAATTTAAAGTATTCCACCCTGCTTGGATTAGGTAAGCACAGGTCTAAACTAATAGATGTACTTATAATTTAAGAATTTATTTTATTTCAAGTAGTTATATCTCGATGTCAAACCAGACTAAACATAGAATTTATGTGGAGCACCTCACTTTTATATGTTCTACAGTTAATTAGAGAAATTATAGAATTAAAATATTTTTAAGATCCTAGTGTAGATTTATACATCATCTCAAGTTTCCATGACCAACATTTATCCATTTAACATATATTAATAAAATACCTTCTATGGCTAAATGTTGATCGTGAAAAGGTTGAGAAAACTGATACTAGTACTTCGTACTAGTTTATAGCTAGTGGCAGAAAACCAAGTTACCTAATAAAAATTGCAATACAAAAAAAAAAAATACAATACATATCATTACAAAAAGCAAACATCATGTTCTGCTTAAGCATGTTTCATTAAATTGAAGAGTATACTTACAAAATTGACATCAGCTATAATATGAAAAAGCTAGCATTATTGAAAGAATACAATCAATAAAGATGATCGTATTGCTCGATTTTTTGAGAATCTGATTTATCTTCAAATGGAGATCAAAATATAAATCACTCAATCCTGTATAATTCAACAATGGTCATTTTAGCTCAATCAACATAAAAACATAAATTTACATTATTTTTACATACTAATAAAAGATGGAGGGAGGGCAAAATCAGGGAGTTTTGAGCACAAGGGATCATGAAGATAGTACATGGGTATATGGTGGTAGGAAAATTTTGGAATATATGATGTAAAGAAAAATATATATAATAAAATATAAATTAATGTATGAAAAGCATGTGCTATTCTACCCTTAAATTAAGGAAGATGTTTATTATGATAAGTGAATGTATCTAAAGCTAAATGTGTCTCTTCTGACTACTGCAAAAGCAAACAATGAAGACTGAAAAGCCTCTCTTCATATATCCTGAAAAATAAAGATAACTCTAGTGAGGACATTATTGTCCATTTTAGGTGGTGTTATCCAATGAGCTTTCTCATACTTGGCAGTCTCCAGTCTCCAGTAATGCATTAAGTCATGACAAGTATAAATTAATGGTGGGTGCCTTCTCTCAAAAATACTTTATCTCTCACTAGATTAGAGACTGAAAGAATGACTTAAACCAAGAATAGGAATTAATTAAAGGTTTCATTAACCTCAAAGATAAATGTCTGATTTGTTTTCAAGTTTACTTTCACAATAGCCATGCCAGAATAAAGGTTAAATCAGGTGATAATGTGTCTACAGAGTAAAGCATACAGTATTAATATCCTACAAGTAAATAAATACAAGTATAGAGTAATGTTTGTCATCATTATTATACTAATAAATATGGTTAAATATTCTTTTTGTTTAATGTATCGGTGCCACATGGATTCAGATAAGTGTTTGTTGTTTAGATATTTCTAAAACAATGAATCCATTCAAAATGAACATCATTGTTTCTTTTCTTTTTACAGCACAGAAAGTTAACCTGCAAAACACAGCATTAAACGGAGACACCATATATCTGTAGTTCTGTTGAGGTGATAAAATGCTGACATTGTCCCATCACAGTTTACATCATGAATGTTATCTTCAGTATAGGGAAGGATTTACTTTTTTCTACTAGTCCAAATATCATAATCAAAGCTTGTATCATAGATAATATTTAACTAAATGAAAGAACTTAACCAGAAAAAAAATGTTGAAGGAAAATACAGTCAAACCTATTGTAACCTTTTTACTGAGGTATTCTTGTCATTTTTGAGTATCATCTGATTCACTTCCCAGACCAAGTTGATTTTTAGTGTTTTTTTCCTCAGATATGTTTATATGCTTTTAACTTTCTCTTTTTTCTTCCTCTCCTCATAATATAGATAATACATATCTTTAGGTTATCTCTAAGTGCTCTTATAACCTATTGTTTTTAATTCTTATTCTGTTTGTGTTACCTCTGGCACTGTGCTTTCAATCTCAATGATTCCATTAATTTTGTCTACTGTCAAGATGCTCTGTTACTTTTTGTACAGTGGAACAAACATTTGATAACCAGTTTAACCTTTTTTAGATCTGTTCATTCTAATTGTAGCATGATCATATTGTTCTTGGGCTTTATTATGATCCCATTTTACTTCATCTTTTGCATTTGTGACCTCATCAAGTATGGCTGTAACTGTTACTTTAGACTCTTTCTGGTGTCTCCCACACTATCCTGGATTGAGACTCCTTTTGGAACTTTTTGTTTCCTGGAGCATATGTGATATGTTTTACTGTCTCTTTCCTTTGCAGTGTTATGGGTTGTAATAAGGAGTTTCCTTTTCTTGTCTTAATATATTGACTTTGTGCCCCTCCTGCAAGGATCTGGCTATCATCCCTAGGATTTTTAAACAAAAATGTGTCTATCATTTTATAGATTGCTAACCTTGCATTTGTACCAGAAAGGGGTAAGGTAGGAAGGATACAGTCGGTAGGAACAAGGAAAGTGGGAGGTGAATATTAGCCTCCAGAGAGTGTAAAGTGTGCAGGTGCTGAAGATACGACAACCGTGTGATTGGGATCCACATGGTCTCCTCCCCAGGCCAACTCCTTGGCCAAAGTGACTGGTATAGTCTCATGCAGTCTCAACACCTGCACTAGAGTACCGCTGGCTGAGGACTAGAGTTGAGACAGGATCATATCTGAGGAATTATTGTTTTGGCTTTCTGAACTGTAGTCTTTCCCTGGAGAGCTTACTCCTGTTATAGTACCCAGTGCTTAAGTTCTGCTTTATGGGAGCATTCAACTATTGTCTGATCTATGGCCCCAGGGAGGTGGGAGGCAGCTCCTTTGACTACCACAGCCTGAGCTGCAAATGACAACCTCTTATGGTTGGGGATACAGGTGTCCTGACTGGACAGTGACTAAGGCTACAAATGTACAATTCAGACAGAGGAAATCTCTGGCTCAAGTCAGTACTTACTCTTTCTAGTCTCTCCTCCAGTAGTGCACCCTCTGTTCTGCTCCCTAACTCCTTGTCTAACACAGTGCAGAATTGCCAGAGTCCCTGATATGGTTTATGTCCCTGTATCAACAACAGCAGAGGGGTTCTGCCTATGATCTGACCCTCCTCTTATGGGTTGTGCTGCCCAGGCATTCGGCATTCATCACTGCAAAACCCATTTATGATTCTTCTTACCCTTTCCAGCTCCCTAGTGCTCCCTACTTATGTGGTTTTCATTTCATTATCTTTCAGGGATTGTTGAGGTGTTATTGTTTTCTGCTGTAAATTAGTTGTGCATAAATGGAGGTGACAAACTTGGTATCTACACTCTGCTGCCATTTTGCTGTGCCCAGTAAGAACCATCTTAAAAGTCTTCATACAGTAACTTAACTGAAACCTAAAGTATTCTATGAGGTGCAAATACGGACTTACTTCTTCAAATTTAAATGGTTTAGGAAATGACAGTGTTTTATATAACATGAATCTATCTATAAAACTTAAAAAGGTGATCAGCATTAAAATAAGATCATCTGTTGCATATTTTAATATTTATAGTGGTTATAAAATTACATTTATATCATTCATATTATATTTATATCATCCGTGTCATTAATAGATTTATATATGATGTATTATAGAAAATAACAATTATGATTGTGATAGCATTTTACATGTCAGTGTTTTGTTTTTCGCATGCATAATTTACATCTGTAGGTTTACAAACCTGTAGATGGTTGAAACCATCCTGTAAGGGAAGTGAATTAATCAGGCATTTTCCTTCATTAGCCTGTATAGCCAGCACCTGGGCTGCTGAATCCTCTCAGTAATGTGTGGCTAAGTGGGCATGTGCATCTGTAAGTGTGCACACCTGGGCCTAGGAGATGGGGTGAAGGGGCACAAAGAGCATGTGAGGAGAGAACCTCATAGCATGAGAGAGCATAAAAGTGAAAGCCCGAGAAAGAGTGTGAAGATTCCTGGAGGTCTGAGAGGCGGGCTTACCTCCTGAAACCACCCTCCCATGCAAACCCCAGCACTGGCCCAGCCTGGTGTCCTAGTGTCTGTGTTACCACTAAAGCTAATAAGGAACCTATGAGGACTAGCGAGCCTGATGCTTACAACTGGCAACAAGCATCAGTTACAGGGCACATCTCTGTTGGTACCAATGAGAATGAGATGTATAGTGTCAGGTTAAGGAATTAATAAGGAAGAAATACTGACATATAGAGAAGCCAAAAAGATGAAGACAGAGAACAAAGAGATAGATGGAAGAAGATACAGTAAAGGGGATGAAATGAGAGCAAAAGGAGGAGGAAGAGGAGAGAAAAAGAAACAGAAATGTGGGAAATGATTGATTCTCATTGACCAATAATTTTGAGCATATATTATGGCAATTACCTCGCAGGGCCTTGACAAAGTAGAAAATTTTTCCTATTAAAGGATTTCACATCAGGGAATATCGCAATATAGCATAAACGTTTTATTATCCAAGCTTTAACTCAATTCCCTGCTCACTACATATTATCTAAGCTCACAAACTGACACTTGAAAATGAACTCTCATAAATGAACTAGGTCGGATGAGCATTTATTCATTCTACAGTATTTCAAGTGCCAATTACGTGGTATGTTCTATGCTGGGTGCTTGGACTGGAGTGAAAGTGTGCTTAAGTGCTATTTCACAGAATAGTTCTTAAATTTTAATTTGCATAAGAATCACCAAGAATCTTGTTAAACTGTCAGTTCTTGAGCCATGGTAAGAAGAACCAGATAAGATAAATTAGCTGTGGAGTGATCTTTAAGTATTAGCATTTTAAACTATACACACAGGTGGTTATAGCTCCACTTTACAAAAAATAAAAATTGGTTTTGAGTAAAGAAATGATACTAAATAATTGCTTAAATAGTATGTAATATGATTAGAGGTTTTTTGGTGTTTTTTTTTCCCCATGCAAGAAAAATACCGAACAGTGATTAAGGAAAATAACTAAAGAATTTATTCCAGACTGTGATGAAGATCAAGTAATACTTGGAGATGTGAAAGAGACACAATCTTGAGCCAGGTGGAAATGTTAAGGAGTGAGAGGGGGTCTCAAAGAAAGAAAATAGGTGTAGTGATCTCCATGATTCCAAGGATTAAACACACTTGTAGCTTCAAGGCAGTTTTAGTGCATCTAGCACCCACATGGAGAATGTCTGAGGAAAGGAAAACAAAAGGTTCTGACCCCAAAACCCTCAAATACTACCAACCCTACCTAGACACCCTACCTTCTGCTGGATAACCATCCTACTATCCTCATGGCTAATCACTGGGCCAGTGTCAGGGTCACCAATCTGCCTTGTTTCTTTATTGGTTTTAGCAGATGTACAGACCCAGCTGACAGGACCAGTGGTGCTGGGAAGCAGTTGAATCCCCCAGAACACCCCCCTCCCCAAATCATCACTCTTTCTCTTGGTGCTCTCTCCCTCTGTTCTCTCATTCTGTCTCACACTCATGTCATGTGAGTGTTCTCATTGATCACCTCTCTCCAGAGCCCAGGCGTGCACACTCACACATGCACACACCCACTGAGCTTCATAATTATGGGGAAGATGCAATAACTCAAGTGCTGGCTTCAGGCTAATGGAGTAAATTGACTGAACAGACAACCTCCAACCAAACATGATGCCCAAATTAATGCTTAGCAGAGCCAGGCACCATCAGTTTCAGCTCCTGGCCTATATACATATTTTCAATACATTTATTGACTACAGAGAAATTCAACTAGAAAGCTTAGTGGGGACTGATGATAGCCTTTGTGGAGAAAAAGGACTTTTAACTGCATCCTGAGAGTGACTGGAATCTACTCATGGAGGGTCAGCCAATGACTGTCTTGATACAAACTATATCAGAATCAAAGGACCTGAAAGTAGGAATAAAAGTGTAAGGAGAGAGGTAAGAGAAATATTTTTACTTTTCCTCAGAGCAGGACAAGGGAAATGTACAGAGACCTAGTACACCATGAATCTTGAATATTAATTCTCAGAACATGAGAATCGAATTTAGAGCTCTCATCTGGTCACACAATATTGAAATAGTGTCTAGACTTGCTGATTGGCATCTGAGTGCCTGTTTCTCATTAAAGTGTAATACTCGAGCTAAACATGAGTAGTTGAGCCTTTAAATGAGATTTTTCTATTCAGAGCCAGCATAATTTGGTCCTCCTCTCAATGAAGTCTATTATCACTTTGTCAAATTATACCACTGTATAACATAAAATCTAGTTATAGAGACTTGAAGTCTAGATTTGGCAGCATTTAACACATTTTTATCTTGTTCCAAAAATCTCTCTTACCGCTCTAAGCTCAAGCTTCTCACCCTATCATATCTAGGCAGGCAGCTGAATACACAATTACTTCATAGTTCATGCCATAAACTTTGTACCATTATGTAATGAGGTAATATAAATTACAATTTTTCTCTCAGTTTCTTTTCTTCTATAATGATGTTCTACTTACTGATCTTAATATTGAAATGTTTTCAGTCCCACCATAGAAGTGTGTAATGTGATTGCTTGCTTATATTTTCTGCCCAGTGGATAATAAAGTCTCCTAAATATTAAAATGTTTTTGTAATTAGTAGTGCCTGCTGTATCGATTTAATGTTGGGTGTACTTCAATTTCTTCTGAGACTTCTAGTCATTTACTCAAGCACACTGTGTATTATCAATGAAGTCAATCATTATATGTTGTATACCACCAATTAATGAATATACATTGAAAATTCTCCTTTTATCTCCAGTGAATTTTAGTCACTGAAAATTTGAAATGATGTTTAAATTACTCTTGAATTAACTTAATCCGATAATAAAGTTCATCAATGAGATAAAGCAATAAAACAATTTATTTCCTGTTTTTGTTTGGTCCTATCTTTTTAGAAAGTCTTCATTATTGACCTAATTTCTAGAAAATTAAGTCATCACACACTTTATTTATTCTATCAGTATAACCAGAAACAAACTTCTAGCTATAAATTGTACTTGCAGTTAGAACTCAATGATAAATAGGTTATTTTTTTCTGAGACTTCCAATGATGAAATGCTATTAGCACTGAACTCTCACTTCACTACTCAAGACCCAATGAATAACATTAATTGTTTTATAGCTCTACACCAACTCATTCTGCCTGATTCATAAAATAGTTATGCACCATTTAGAAGTATTTCTCAGTAGGTTTCATTTTCCCCATGAAATAGAGTTTGACTTCATTAATCTTTTTCCTCAAAATACAGCATGAACTTTGAATTATATACTAAATCTTTAAAATTCAGAGTCTCTGATTTCAGCTGAGGAAAGAAAGTTTCAACCCTATTCCACTGAAATTTAACACAAAAGAGTTGCAGAGAAGAATAATGTCAATTACGTTTAATAAATTATGCTATTATCTGAATTCCCTTAAAACATTCTACCCAATATTAAGGAAAATATCTACAAGCCAAAGACTCAAAGCACTATAAAATGGACACACAAACCCAACCACTACCTAACTCAGCATTCAAAAATGTGAAGAAATAATATTAAGTCTTACATCTCTGTTTTACTTAGAGGGACTAGGAAAGATTGCATTTAAAGTTTGGCAACTGCTACGAGCGCTCCAAATTATGTAACTAGTAATCCAAAAGGGCAGAGGGAGCAGAAAATGAAATGAGATTTGTAACTAAACATCTTTTGAAAAATCTATAAAGCACTATATAGGGAATTTCCTAAAGAAATTTCTCTTGCTAAGGAAATTTAGATAATTAAATCCTTGTTTGATGTTCTAATTTAGAATACAGTTGTATAAATAAATGAAATAGGTATTAATTTGTATTGGTTATTATTTCCAAGTGGCAAAAATCATTTTTGATTCATCTTATCTCTATTTCCCTAGGCAAGATTTAAAAAGAGTTGAACTATCAATATTTACTTCTCTGTTTTGAGTACAGAGCAAATATTAAAAAATATAACTGGAAAATAAAATCTCAGAAATAATCAGCCTGAATGAAACAATCCAATTTTTAAAGAGCAGGAATGGGAAAATCTAACATAGAACATTACGTTTTAAGCTCATCACTGAAGTGGGCATCTTATTTTATTATTCAGAGAGTTTCAAAAAGTTAGTTATTCAGTTAGTTATTCAAAAAGTTATTCAGATAGTTGGGAAAAAAAAACCTCTTTTTGTGTGTTTGTTTCTGCATTAAAGAAATATTAAAAATTGGACCAATTTAACCAATAGTGATTCAAAATGTGTGATGACATAGCTTCTTGCAGGCAAAGGAGAAATCTCTTTATTTGTGTCTTCCTAAGGCAGGAAAGAATAACAAATTAGTATCAGAAGGACTAGTAGTAGAAAAGGTAAATATTTAATAGCATGCATATGGAGAACTCAAATGACTAAGTCCAAAAGAATAATGGAGATGGATATGGATTTATTCTGCATTTTAAAAGTTGGAGCATCAAGAAAAATGCCAAGAGCATTTTATTATGATAGATGAAGGGATTATCTTGTCCTTACTCTGACAATAAGGATTCTTAGTGAGGGCATGTTTCTTGATAAACTTACAACTGGATAAGATTCCTAAACTACCTTCTTCTCTGTCAAAGGTGGTGCAAATTGAATTGCTTCTATGATTTTAAGAAAAATTTCTACCTCTGGTATTACAGAACAAGAACTTATTTGATGGAGTCCTTGATGATATTGGTAAATAAAAAGGTAGAAGAGCATAGAAGAAAACAGAAATTTGTATCTTTTTCTTGACTATCAGGATTTAAACAATAAATTTACACTATGTTAACACCAAACAGAAAAATAATATTGCTTGATTTGCTACTGTAGTGCTTATTTTCTCTAACTCAAAAGAGGGTGACAGCAAGAAGATGACTGAAATGTACATATATAATATTCTCTCTGTAAATAGAATATGTGTGTATACCACTTATATTATCTGAATCTATTGGAAGGTTGGCAATGGGAATCAATCATGCTTCTCCCACTTCATACCCTAGACAAAAGTCTCAGAACCAAGCTATTTAAAGACAAAATCTGTTAAATTTTTAGGGATATATAATTTCCACCTCTCACATATGTACCTAGGAAATAGAATAGGTATCAGTTTCATTTGATTCAATTTAAAATCCATTATAATTTTCACAACAAAATTCTACTTGACATTTAAAGAACATTGTAAGTGAAATTTCTTATGAATAGTTTGATTATCATGTTAAAATTAGTCACTTTATTTCAAAGTTTATTTATAATTACTCAGTGTTTAAATAGTTCTATTCAACAAAAACATGTTATTTGGCATTAGAAAAAAAACTAATTTATGGAGAATACTGACATGAAATCTCAAAAAATATTATTGAGTTAAAACCAATAAAGTGAAAAAAAATATTTTCTAGTTCAAAAATTAAAGCTATAACTGACCTCCTTCAAAATGAAGGACACCTAAAAGCTTCCTTATTTTGATATTAAATATAAACCGACTTTAAGAAAAAGGAATGATATGAAGAAATAATGAAAAAGGAAACTCCTGAGTGTCCTATTTAGTGGCAAAAGTTAAACCTGTCTCATTAATGATAAAGAGAACAAAAACCAAAGTGATTTTGATCACTAATATTTACAACATTTTTAACTGAATATGCCATACATAAACCATTTAGGAGTTCTAAAGTTTATGTGGTAAAATAATTTGTGAATGGTTTCATATTTTTATTTAGCAATTTGGCTACCCTCCAATGTCCAAATATATACTGTGACCAAGCCTTAGTCGATCAGTTGAAAGCCTTAAAACAAAAACAATTTCTCAGGGAAGACCTACCTCAAGATTCCAGCACAGGAATTCTCCATAAGTTTCTAGTGTGTTATAGGGATTTCATACTTACCATTCCCCACAAATTATGTTCACATATAATATATACCTGGGAATTTATATACTACCTCTCAGTACATCTATCTTATTGGTCTGTTTTTCCAAAGAATCATGGTTGATACAGTGTGGTTATTTACATGATAAATCAAAGAGAACATTTACACTTTAATATAAATTGATTCCACAATTTATATTGTCAAATGCAAAATTCAGTAGCTTTTCTATAAAGCAAGAACTAGAAAATAGAAATATCATATTAACAACAAACCTAGAAACTACATACTTTATGTAACTATGATTGCACATGAACTTTATTGAGGAAATTCAGTAAATGAGGAGACAGTATGGGTGATTTTTAGTTTAGTTTTTTTTTATTCTTTTTCATCTCGAGAAAAATATTGGTTACTTCAGATTGCATATAAGGTAGCTCTATCTAATTCAAGCAGTCAAGAAGAATTTAAGAAAGGCCTGAAGTATAAATCCAAAAGAAGAATATTTATCAAAATATTAGCTGTGACCTGACTGAGAAATAATGATATCAAAATAAACAAGAAAAGACAACTGACAGATAAGAGATGGATTAGTAAGAGGTATTATCATCTCTGAAAATGAGATGAAAACATCATTAAATAAAATACATTTCTAAGAGATATCAGTATATCCATGATCATTCCAACATTTATCTTCAGTAACCAAGATGTGAAAGTGACTTATTTGTCCATAAACATATGAGTAGATAAAGAAAACATGGAAGATAAATGCAGTGATTATTATTATTCAACCTTAAAGAAGAAAACCATGCCATGTCTGACAATGTGAATCAATACAGAGAATGTTAAGTGAACATAGATGGACAAATAATATATCACTGATATGAGTTATCCAAAACAGTCATATAAATGGAATTAGAGAGTGGAATAATGTTTGGCAGTGGAAGAAGAAATAGGGAAGTATTATTCAGAATGCAAGGTTTGTTTATAGAGAGTAAATGAGTCTTAGAGACCTATGACAGCATATAGAATAGCCCCTAGAGTTCATACCATATTGTTTACTTAAAAGTTAGAGAATAGATGTTAAGTGATTCTATAACAAAATAGCAACAATAAGAGTGAATAAGAAAGAAGAAGGAAATATTTAAAGATGTTGGACATAAATTGTTGATGGTTTTCGTGCGTATATACTTGATTCAAACTCATCGAGTTATGCTCTATGATTATGTACTGTTTTGTGTCAAGAATTTTAAAGCAAAAATTAGTTTCTAAACATGTTGAAGATGTCTAAAAATGCAAACTTTATTGAGGCAACATTGGCTTACAATATTTTATATGATTTAGAGGTATAGGACCACATCCTTTGGATAGATGTCAAATGAACTACCCAACTACCCAACTGCACTACACCAACAACAAAAGCACTGGAAGACCTCCACCATAGTGCATTGTGCCCCTTCTACACTTTGCCCTGCTCCTTCCCTCTCTGCTAGCCTCAATTCTACAGTCATATTTACAGGATTTTGTTATTTCTTTGATGCATTCTAATGTTTATTTTGTTTTCCTGTATTCCACATATAAAAGGTACCATCCTATATTTGTCTTTCCTTTTCTGACTTTGTTTAGCACAACCCCCTCTCCTTCCATGCACTACAGGCAGAAGTACAGCTTAATTTCAAAAGTTGTTATTTTGCTTTCCCAACAGTTATATCTACTCAGCAGAAACTAGACCGCACACAAAATACCATTGTCAAGAATCTATGAAACATTGTATTTCTTTTGGGCTGTCTAGCTTCAGTAAAGCAAGTTTCCTGGATGGTCAGTACTATAAGACATATCCCCTCCAAATTAAGCTTTCAAATAACACCCCTATCAAATGCAACCCATGAACTAAAATGCAGCATTGCTACTATACTAAATTTCTAAGGAAACTTAGAGAACATGCAGCAAAGTATGATTGATCCAGCAATGAAAAAAGATATGTTTATAGTTACTGGTATCTTGATTTATTAATGTCATAAGATCAGAAAATAAACTAATCCTTTTTCTTCTTTTTACCCCCTGCCAATTCTTCAATTTGATGTTATTTCCAGAAATGAGAACTTAGAGCTGCATTCCTGAAGAATTGGTCTTGAGTAGCTTATTCAGAACTGTGCCATTAGCTTTCATTAATTACCTTATAAGCAAATAGGATATGCCCCAACAGAAAATTTGGGTTCCAATTGTATCTCTGCATGCCCATATAGAAAGAACCAACATTTCATACCTTCTTTATTAAATTCCATCATACCAATCTATTGCGAACACTAAACATTGTCTCTTCTTACAGTAGAGAAATAAGACAGATCACTGGTGCAATGCAATGATATACAATAAAGATGAGGTCATGGGAAGGACCTGCTTCCATTTTGATTGTAACATCACTCTGGCTTTTGGAGCCAACTACCTTCTGTGCTACCACAGGTGCCTACTGCTCTTTGGGGCAAAGAGGGAAATGTGGAAAGTATGACAGTTGCAATAGTGATAATTTCACTGTGACATCGATGATTTGATTGGTCTGCTGCTGTGTTCAGGCAACATGGAGACTCACATGATAACTGTGTTTAAAATAGATATTATAGGTCAGAACTTATAGCTTCCATTGCTTCTTTCTATGCATACCCATTTCTGAGTAAGATGGTTCATGGTAAGATCGTTGCCTTGCTTGTTTTGGAATAAATGAAATCCTTAGCCAGAAATCATTTGGGATTCCACAGGCAAATTGCAAAGAAAAGGAGGGCCATATGGGGTCATAAGGTCAGGAGAATAAATCTAATTCTCAAAAGGCATTTGGAACACATAATCAGGATTTAGGTCAGGTGAGTTAAGGTGACCTGAAGAAGCAGTGATTCTGTCCTGTGTAAAATGGCTCAAAGATAAAGCATTAAAAAGTCATGAATTTAAAAAGGAGATAAAAGTAAGCTAAGCAAGAAGTATTTTGAACTGAGATGGAGATAGTGACAGTGAACAGAACATACTGAGAAATGTACATATGTGCATACATATTGAAATTTAGGACAGATTTTCATGTGGGTTAAAGTCGAGGAAGACTTTGCAAGGAAAATCCAGTTTGGCTAAGAAAAATAATTTATCATTGCAATAAACATGTATACTTTCATTTAGATAACACGAAATATAACAATTTGTCCTTATGAATTTTAAATATTAACTGACATTTGATTCAAAAAATTTATATGAGAAATCCACCTTAGTTTTTAATAACAAATGCTGATGGTTATGTTAAATCTATTTATCTTCCCCAAACTCAGTTCAGTGACAAAATAATGACTTTCTAGTGACATCAAAAAGTCTCCAGTATTTGTTATTTTTTAAAGATTACAAAAAATGTCAAATCAAGAGGTATTATAACACTTGACAGTAGTTGTCAAAAGAAGGATGCATCTATCAAATTTTATCTTTAATAGTCTATTTAGACCATATTTCTCAAAGTAAAATATCACATTCTTCACAATGTAGCTTCCCAAAAAGGAAAACAAAACTTTTTTACCGCATTTGAATGATTGTTAAAGGATTGAGATAAAATGGATACATGATGTTAGGATTTTAAAGTACTTCAGGTTTTTTTCATTACTGAATTTGCTTATTACAATAATATTTCAAATTATTGTTAGTAGTCATTGCACAAGTAATGCCTTTACTGTTGGGATAATTTTTGGTGATAATCGATATCATATGATATAGATTAGTAAGTATATTAGATTATATTCTGGTTTTGTACTTTTAAAACTACTGAATTTTTTAATTCATATGTTGAATCATAATTCCAAGCTCATAAAAAGCAGGATCATCTTGAATAATCCTTTGATATGATTAAAAAACTAATGAAATTGTACACATACACATTTGAGAGGAGAAATTGAATTAATAATTATCACAGGAATATGGCTAATAAAATATTCAGATTGTGAAGTGCAGTTTTGAAATAGATCTTGCCCTTTTGTTTCTGTTAGCAACAGAAGAGAATGTTTGGAGCATTCAATAATGACAATTACATTCTTTTTAGAATTATGATGAATCAGTGTAAACATCCTCCAATTATTTTTAGAAAAATAATTAGATAATAATTGTCTACCTTGCAGACAAAATGTAGCAGCATTTTTCACTCTGAGGTTTCCACCTCAGTATTTTTTAGGATTGTGTGGAATATGGTTTTAGTGGAAGTACTTCAATGACTTGTATTTGAGTTTGTAGCAGAATTATTTTCTTAAAACATAGGGCTTGAAAGGACTGAATCTTTTTGGACAGTGACTTTTGAAAGAAGTCTTGGTCAGTGAATGTGAGACTGGAGGGTATTTAGAAATCAAAAACTTGAAACATGGTATCATTCATTCATTATTTTTCTAGTATCATTCCAGGACCTAAGGAGAGAGAGTTATGCACACAGCAAAGAAGTTTCTTTCAGTATTTTTTGTAGGGAGGAAACAGTAAAAAAAAAAACAAAAACAAAAACAAAAACAAAAAAAAACCTATAAGTGAAGAATGTAAACTCAAGACTGATAAGTTCAATGTTGAAAAGTAAAAATGAGATTTCAGAAAGAAAATACAGATTTTATAATAAAAAAACAGTCATCTCTAATTATTTTTTTTTTTTACCAGTATGTTAGTCTCCAGATAAAACTCCACAAAACTGAAATAGCTACTGTTCTAGGTTACAAAACACAATGTGATAAAACACAATGCATTTTTGCTTGAGGTTGAATTAAATTAAAAGAAAGATTGCATAGTCAATAGATCAATTCAGTGGTTTTCTGTTCCAATTCTTTTCCTGCAAATAGAAATGTTTCATTGATAGATTCAAAAAATTTTGCCCTGCCCTGTATGTGCCCCACCCCAAATCTAGCAGGAACATAGAAACAGCAACAGACAACTATAGAATTGCTTGATTATTTTATCTAAATACCTTTTTTAAACTATACAATTCCAAAATACAAATCAAGATCAGTAAATTAGAGAAATTGTTATTGCATTTGTGAATATAAGTGGGTATAGTAGCTAATATATATATAGCTCACCAGACGCCAACCTTCCTTTTCTTCTGTAGCAATGTATATGGTCTATATTCCCATATCCCCACCCCTGTTCTCTGATGTTTGATGTCTCTGATAATCAGGTGTCTAGTCATCTTTTCTTGAGCCTGGATAGAAATAGTAAGAAGTAAGAGCTTGTTGAGTAATCTTGGTTCATAACTTGACTTCACTGCTCTTAAGTTTTCTCTGAGCTCGTTCTGAGAAAATTAAAAGTGTCTCTTCAGGACTCAGAACATCAGTGAGACAGATAATTCCCCTGCATGCCCAAGGCTCCCGCTATTATAATGATTACTTTCTATTAATTTCTACCCACAAGAAACTATCTATTCCTGGTTTTTCTTTTCAAAGACTGTTATATCTGGAGTAACTACTACATAATTTCTTCAAAAGACATGGTAAGATGTGAGGTTTGGTTATACTTAAAAAAATAACATATATAAAATAGCCACTAAGTTGTGAAAAATTTTCTGAATTCATAAATATTTTGAGTAAAAAACATGATCCCAAATAATACCAATTAACTCCTGAAAATACCCCTATGGCTCATTTTCTAATGCTCATTTTCTTTTTGCTAATATCATAAAAAGAATATTGGAACACCCACTTTAACAACCTACACACATCAGAAACAAATCAATTGAAAGATTCCATGAGTAGCCACACCTTCATCAGACACACCACACTTGGCCTCCATTCTAATAGACGAAGACACCCATATAATTTTACATTCTTGACAAGATAAATTTCTCTTTCGCTCCACCCCCATACTTGTTAGAATCATCATCAGTCCTGGGTGAATCCCACTGTCTCTGCTGTATGTGCCAGACAGATCATCATTCTCTTATTTACTTTTCGTCTCTCCCAGATTTGGTTCTATGAACTATTTCAAAATAGTTTCTGTCTCTCTGGATTCCTACTGGGATCACCACTAGGAAATACAAAGGAGACTGGGGGTGGGGGGAGGGGAGCAAGGCTTTTTGTGATTCTATTTTCATGTGGTTTGCTTCCTGTCAGGGTTCTTCAGTCCTCTAGTTATTGGATCATGTTTCCATAACGTTCAGCTCTAATCCTCTGCAGCTTTTCATTCATCTCTAAATAGTGATTGCTGAACCATGATTTAGTTCCTGTTCATCAGCTATATCTTTTATTTTCTGGTGGTCTCTTTTCTGGTGATGTTTCCAAGATCTTAAATTTCCATACTATGACATGATTCTAAATATTTACCTGCAGTTCAGATGGTTTTTCTTGATTTCCTGAATCCATGTACAATGAACTTGTTCAAACCCTACAGTACGATATCTAGTAACATCTCAACCCTTATCTAATTTGGACTCCTTGTTCAGATTTCTTAAACCTGTTTCATCTTTAGTCTATCTCACACTTGTTAATGGCATCTTCATTCATCTAGTTGCTTAGACCAATGTAAGGATTCTTCTCTTAGTGTCTCTCAGGCACAACTCTCAATCTCAGTTTTCTTGCTCCTTTGACTTCTGCAGTCTTTAAGTATTCCAAGCATGCTTCTGCCACAAGGACTTTGTACTTGTTACACCATCAACCCTGATAAATATTTCCTAGATGTTTATTGATTCACTTCCTCTCCTATGTTCTTTGTTTGAATATCACTTATTTAAAGGGGCCTGATGTCACTATACTGATTAAAGCAAAAACATCCCCTTATCACAGGCTGTCTCTACATCATGCTTCTGACTTGCTCATTTTTTCCATGATTTATATCACCATAAAAAGTTGAATTTGTTTTGTCTACTATGTTTTCTGCTGTATCTTCTGCCCCTGCAAGAGCATCTAGCATATAATGTGTACTTAATAAATATTTGGTGAAATAATGAGCAATGAATAATACAATATAGTCATGCATATGTATTCTTATAAAGCAATCCAAAGAGTAGATTAATGTTCATTTTTAAATATCCCAAGATATATTGGCTACAGAGTAAATGATGTATTTTCCACACCAATTTTAGGATATCTAAAATTGTGGTATTGAGGGATATATCTACCTTATAATAAGAAATATGCTGGTGTTCTAGAAACTTTGTATATTACATGATTAGAATTTTTTTCACATAGTAAATCTTTCATTTTCTTGAACATTTGAATAGGCTTTTTATTGAAGAACAGAAATAAGATTCATTTTGAAAGACAAGTAATTTTTTAAAATACAACAATTGCAAATCTATCAGATTTGTACACAGTTCTAGGCTAATCTTCAATCTTCGCATTTCCTAAATATTTAATTTATACTAGTAAAAAGTAGGTGATAGTTTAAGGTATGTAGATGTTTGTTAAAATCACAATGCCTTTTATTATTATATCAATAAATATGCAACTAAAAGGTACATATATTCTTCATGGTATTTCTGGGGAAAAAAGCTATACTTTTACAGACTGTAGAATATCTCTAAGGTTTGTTACAGCAAAAATACAATGTTAGGAAACATTGTTGCTCCAGATTAATAGCAGGTTGCCTTTACTCTATTTTATGCTGAATAAATGACAGAATCAGAAAGTAATGTCATAATTGTTTCCTAATGTATATAGGTTTCAAGTGAGTCACAATGTTTGCAGATACACTTAATTCATGATCACTGTAAACAAGAAATGAAGAGTAGAAAGTCATGCACTGTTTTTAATCTAAGTAGAATAGTCAAGATACACTTTTCATGATCAAATATGTGAGATATAGTATAGTGATAAAAGTGTAGTGATAAAAATGTAAGTATCGTGATTAAAATGTAAAGATGAAATTATTAACAAAGATGTCTCATAAAAATATCAGTAATTTTAAGTGTCAGATTCAAATATTAAATATGAAGCTAAGCCTTGTTCAGGGAAAAATCTCCTGATATATACCTCTGCTTCCTTGAGAAGCAAAAAGTATAATCCTCCTTAGTTTCTGGGCAACCATGGCACAGCTCCCTCTTCCTGTACAGATAGCCTATACTCCCAGCCACGTCTCCTCATATCAGAGATATTCTGTTCAACCCCTGCTATCAATATTCACCTTGGTGATGTGAAATGAGTGATATAAACAGATGATGAACTATACATAAACTTGAACACCAACATATAATAAAAAAGAGCACTTTTTATCCCAGTCTAACCAAGCAAAATTCTAGAACAAGCCACACTAAACAATGGTGGTTGGTAGATGTCAGTACAGTAGTTGCTTATGAGGACCAGCAAACAGGACTGGCTGGAGAAGGGGGAATATTCTGAGTGCTGTAATATACTGTAAATTGATGAAATTCATGGTGACTTGATGAAATGTGCATTTAAATTTGTTGTGGGTGAATTGTACCTTAATTAGACAAGAAATTAATTAGATTTCCTACTGCTCTGGTGATCTCAAGTTTGAGAGGTTATTATTCTGCTTTACATTATGATACACAGTGAATATTTGGAAGACATTAAATAAATATTCTTGAAGCTGGGGTCCTTTCTTTGTAAGGTATCATATAATCTTGACAATATGTTGTAATGCTTTTGAGAGGATACAATATTGAACTTAAATGCTTTCAAGTTCTTGATCTGCAAAATAGTCTATTAACAATGAAATTTCTCATCTCATGAAATGATGTTCTTTATTGCAATACAATTTTTATGGAATGTGAAATATTTTTCCTACAAAATGTGTCCTATTCTTCTCACAATTAAAAGAATCGCACAAAAATTCAGTATCAGCACTATGTATAACTGCTGTTCTTTTTCCTTTAAAACAAAGTATTTCCAGAACAACTCTTGGGTTTTCTCTAATATTAATTGTACAGAAAAAATTTATTTTTTTCTTTCTAAGTAATAACAGGATGATATAAAAGGAAACATTGCATCAATCCAGTGTACATTGGTATCACCAGAAGTATAGTTAGGAAAGTTTACACAAATACAGATTTGTGTAACCTTAACATGTGTGGCATATTACCAACAAAGTCAAAATAAGTATAGTGAAGGATCGGTTTACTTCACTTTATTTGTATGTGAAGTGACAAGTATGCTATAGTATTATTTGCTTTTTTATTTCAGAATGTTGACAAAAAATTCAGAACTGGGACAGTATAAAGTGATGCAGAATAGGCTGTATTTCAGGGCATGCCAGAATTTGGCTGTTGCCATCCTCTGGCGTTATTTACTCACTAATGTCAAAGCAAATGCAGAATAGAGATAAACACATGTGGATTTAAAAATTATTACACAAGTAGATTTAAAAATCATACCAGGATGCTTTTTAAACATTCACTGAAGAAACATATTTACTTGTAAGACTTGAGGAAGACAGACAATTGACTTATACCCATTTCTGATTCAACTGAACTATAGCCAGTGATTAAAAATGGAGAATGGGAGTTCAAGTTTGTTTTCAGAAAAAACACACACAATATATAATTTATCTTCTTGTTTGATAACTACATGCTTTGCTTTTCTGCTATACTGAAATCTAGAGACTATTTACTGGATTCTATAATCTATTGGTTTTGGCCTGCATGAATTCATCTATGTATTGTACATATCCTTGATTTAACCCCAAATAAAAAAATTTTCTTTGGAGAATAGCTTGGCTATAGTCTACGATTTTTAAATTTAAGTGGAATAAGCTATTTTATTCCTATTGATGATTTAGGGCTGCTATTGAGATTTGTAGAAATATCCAGACACATTTTTGCATTTATACGTATGCATAGGAGAATAATTTTACTCACTACACAATCCTGGGATACAAGGGAACCTTTAGTAAGTAACAGAACAGAGCTCATCTTACATAGATTTTTCTGCTTATATCTACTTATCGACTTACCATTTTATACTTGTCTGCCTTGCATCACTTTGGATAGAGACTGACTCCACTAATAACACAACTTCCTGAATTGAAATCTTGATTTAAGTATCCTCAGATAATTTTCTGGCATAATGCATCAGGGTTTTGTTTTTGTTACTTTCTTTTTCTAATCCATTTCCCTCCTAAAATCATGTTATATTTCTCTCTTAGAGAAAAGGATTTATAGAAATTAAACACCATTCAATGAATTAGAAGAGAAGGGTAACATATTATTTAATATTAACAAGTAAGAAAGCGCAAAAGATTTTTTTGATAATACTATATCATTTATAAGGATTAAGCCCCAAAAGAGTGTCCATTCAAATGAGCACATTATAAATAACTAAAACATTTTAGGTTTTAATTGTATATGACAGATACAGAAATGGGAATCATTTTTTCAAGTTACAAAATATTAAAACATTTATAATATGCTATGCACCTTTCAGTAATTAAAAGTGTCAAGTACATTTTTAGATTTAAACTTATTCATTCCTTATTTTAGACATACATTTCTTTAGGAAAATATGAACAGTTAAAATGGCTCAATTTGAGAAATAAAGACTGTTTTTCTATTGAAAAGAAATTGTTTTGTTTTTGTTTTTAGTTTGGGGTAGTTATTACATAAAGACTTATGGCATTTATAAAATGTATAATACATGTAAGTGCTTAGACTATTTTTGACACAAAGCACTATTTTAGACTATTCAAGGTCTAATGTCTTGAGAAATATATTGAACAATTGTTATTATTTAAGATTATTTATCTGAATTTGAATATCAAAAATATTGATTTAAATGTGGCTTTTTTTTTAATTGTGATACTAGACTTCATGTATGATGTAATTTGCAGAATACCTAGTGCCCGGAACTGCCATTAGTTCTCTCTTGGTCATTCAAATATCCTCTTAAATCGTTTGGATTTTTGAATGTGTAACCTCAACCTAATAATTCAGGCTGCAATTGTAATGACCTTAGAAGGCATATATTTTTGAAAATAGAAATGGGTGGTATTAAAGTCTAATGCCTGAAAGAGTTAAATTACTTTCCTAGGCTAGGTTTCTTTTTTACAGGGACATGCAGTGTGGAAAACAGTGCCAAATAAATATTAAATCAATCAATCTATTGATGAATCAAAAACGACAAAGAATGCTGGCTTCTATTCATCTTCTTGGAAATTGGATTACGGAACTTATTTCAGAGCCAATGCAGAACATGTCACAACAGCCTTAGCAACCAATATTCTGAGAAAAGACTGTTACACTGACAAAAATCAAATGTGTTATCACCCTATCGATGCCGGGCAAATCACATTATTAATTTTCCAAGTGCTGCAAATATCTGGCATAATAAAGTTGCTGAATATTTTCAATGTCAGACATTTGAGCATCAGAGATTTTGTTTTCTCTCCATTTTTCTACTTCGGACAGCATATAGCTTGTTTTCAATGGTAAAATATATCAAAAATATTGTATTGAAAGGAAATAACACTAGCAGAGTTAAAGGAACATTACATTTTTGATCAATGTTTCAAGTTACTACCTCAAAATTTCACTGACTGCATAGAGAAACATGAAGTCTGAGTCAAAGTATAAATGGACCTATAACTCATATTTACCTTATTTTTTTACTAAGATTTTTTTCCCAAAAGGTCCTAGTCATTTTATTTAACTAATGAATCAAATCCATTAATTGTTTTTAGTTAGAAACATGGAGGGATTTTTTGATATATTAAATTCATTCAATATATCAAAATTCTTCAAATTTGTAGTATATTTATAAAATGAGCTACTGAAAGGAAGAGCAATAGGAATGGTAAAGACACATTGACAGTGATCCCTTAATATCAAACCTTTATTTGGAAAGACTCCTTTTTACTTAATCAAGCCATGTAGAGAAGTGTTTGGGTGTTTGTTGTGTTTTTGTCTATGTACAAATGAGTGAAACAGACATTTCATTCACAGTTCTGTAAAAAAAAAAAATACTACAGTATAGTTTCCAACTGAAGCAGAAGAAAATAAAGTCAATCCTAGAAAAATAACTTTCTTGCCTGTGTATTCCTTGTATTTTTGTAACTTCTGTTGATAACTCATACTTCTTTATAGGACTTACATATTTCTACTTTGTAAATTCCCATCTCAAAAATCTCTAAGCCTTTATTATGCTCAATGATTTAATCCTTACATTTTCAAGTATGTTTTTAAGATTCCAGGTAATGGTGACCAGGCTATGAAATCTCATTCTGAGGAGTTAAGAATCCCATGAATCCATGTTACAAGAAACAGTCTTAACCTGGAAATTGAATTTATTATTTTTTAACCATCCAGAGGATAGATGCCAGCAAACAGAATCGGTAATTTTCTCCCCCCCCCCCCCTTATCAAATAACAATGCACTCTTTTGGGAGATAATCTGAATGCTGGCTTTCATGACCCTTTCAGGGTGAAAAATGTAATGTATCCATGATAAATCAGTGATCTCTATGTATTTTCAATTATCAGATAGAACCCCATCATTTCTCATTATTTCTTCTTTCTTTTCCCACCACAGCATACCCTATTAAAAGGAAAATTCCCCAATTTCCCTCTCTGAAATCAGACACTAAGAACTTTATTTTAGGTTTTGAAATATCTGAAAATAATTAGTTTATTAATATTGTCAACTTTAATCATGCCATTTATAATTTTTACTGCTCTGCATATCTGACTTTTTCTCTGTATATCTTTTACTAATTTGACTCACTTTCATTAGTCAAATGAATGAAACTCAGTTTTATCATGTATTTCAGTTTATGTGTTTTCAGAATTCTAATCATTTATAATACTGAGTCAAATTTTAAACTGTCAGTACTCTTAAGATACATATTCAGAAATTAAAAGCCACACCAAAACTGAAATCTTTCATAAATCAAATGAAAATAATTTATATTTTCTTTTATTGTTTAACAAAATCTGCATTAATCAGATATAGCCACTTACCACAGCATGTGTGCTTAGGAAAAATGTGTACATAAAAAAATTATGACTTCATAAACCAATTATAAAATAGCTGGGAAAGTGCACATGAAAAATGATTATTTCTTAAATTCTCAGTTTTATTTTCTTCATTCAATAGTGCTAAAGGAAAAAACCTAGAAATATTTGAGAGGCTAAAAATTGGGACAAAACTAGACTTCTTAAAAAGTAATAATTCCATTTCATGTAATAGACCAAGAAAAAAATGTTGAAACTCAGATAATGCATGCGTTCCATGAATTTTAAGCAACTGCTTGGAAGCACCAAAATATTTATGTGGAGTAAATGAAGATAGAAAGGGGAAATGCCCTTCAATCATTCAAAATAGAATAAACATTCACATGAATGATATCTGACCAGGACTTCAGTAATTGACACTGTGATGTCAATCATAAATGTAAAGAGGAATTCCCTTGTAAATAGTTCAACTATAGCTAAACCTTCTCATCAGAGAATCTAATAATATTCCTCTTACTCAAGAATGATCATCTTGTAGATGAAGAGACAGTTAACTGATTTCTAAAATAGTGATAAATCAAAGGAGATCATTTGAACTTGACCCTAATCCCTAGTCGTTTTGATTCCAAGGACTCTGTGTAATGATTGATGGATGGAATGTTTATCAAGCATCAATTAAGTGATGCATCAATGTTGACATGACTGCCATATCACTGGGCTTTATTAATTTGATTCATTATATAAAATAAAGAGGTAGGCCAGAACTCATCCTACACTAGAGCATATCACAGAATTAATTGAACAACAAAGCTTGTTATACGATCCACTAAGCATGACATTTGGTCTTGTCTCAAAGGTAAGAATACTGGGTATTTTAGGGCAGATTGGTTGGACAGGCATTGTAAAGTGAAAACTGCAACTTTGGCATCACCAAGCACAGGTAGGAGGCAAATGGCAGATACAAGCAAAAGGTAGATAGAAGAGTCAACGCAGTTTTGAAGGAACTTGAAAGTAATTCCGTTCAGTGGCTCATCTTTTTGTGTATGTACTCCTCTTTTCCCTAGTTTTTGGAAAACCAAAGGATTTAATTTGTGAGAGAAAAGGGAATAAGAGCAAAAGTTAACACAGGGTAAATATGTCATCTGTATAATACAGGTATCTTCTGGCAAAGATGATGATAAAAATACTGATTTGTTCTTTGTGTGTTTATGCTTTCTCAGACATTCAACTTCTGAAGATTTTCACATTGCAGACCTCCTGCACAGATGGCACATCCCTGGTTGGCTGCTTCTAATTACTTCTCAACACTTGATTTTGGCGGGGCCTCTCTCCTTTATTTGTCAATCATTAGCATTTTTCAGTAGAGAGAGGTACCTGCTGGTGCTAGAAACATTTCTAAAATCATCTATTGGCATGTAATTTATGATTGGGGGTTACTTAATCACAACACACATATACTACTGTGAGGTTGGCATGGATTGGGTTTTAGAAATCAAAGCCTGCACCTGCATAATGATACAGTAGATGCCAAATTAATTTTGAGGATTTAAGTCATGACAAATCCTACAACTTGCAACCATCTTTTATTTCTGTGGTGCCTTTGTCTAATATGATATAAGGAGACATCTAGCTTCTGCCCTACTTCTAACTGTTCCCTGTTCTGATTAATGACATATTTGGTAAAGCTAGTGACACAGGAAGTTAGGAAGAAGTGCCACTCTGTGTAAAGTATCCACTGATTTTTGTACAAGTCAGAACATTTTACTACACTCACCATGAATTTTAAGGGTGAGCATACTGAAGACATTTCCGTAATGTGTTTCTTAACAGGATCTCTTCAGAAAGAGTGAACAATTTTCTTTCATTGACGGAGGGAAATTAGTTTATGAAGGATGTGAATGACTTCTTGCACAAACCATGAAGGACTGAAAGTAGGTAACTGGCAGCTGGTGAAAGAAAATGCAGCATTGAGGAGGAAAAATGAGTGATGTATGCAAAGATGACAACTTCCTCACACTATGACAAATAATTAAGAATGCTGTCGATAGTTTGTGTTAGTGTCTAAGGCAGTTTAAAATATTTAATATTTCCATACATTTTAACTTAGTATATCAGGCACTTCTGGAAAATGTAGTGCAATTAATTCTCATAATTATTCTAAGTACCCTACATTTTATAAGCAAAGTTATTTAAATCTCTAGGTAAAAGTCTGTGAAAGTTTGTCCTATATTTTATAAACTAGGTGGAGGATTTCCTTTCCTGCCCTATTCTCTTGTTAAAATACTCAACGGAATAAACTGCAAGTGGATATGAATCACAGCAGCAGGCTCCAAATATCATAACTTTTGAAAAGTATCTCTTCCATTTGTGACATATCAGAATTAATGAGCATTAATATAAAATGCCTGAGGCTGAAGTCTCATAATAGGATACATGGACCTTCACTGTCTGATTTCATAGAGACTCTTTTGTCCAAGACTATAGCAGAAATGTTCAATAATCAGCATCATTTGTATGTGCACACATGTAGGAATAAATGAAATTAGAAATTGCACACTGTTTATTCAAAAATGCATGTAGATCTTATTTTAATACTTGGTATGGTGTTTTCTGGCACAGAAACCAGATTCATTCAGAAGAATAATAGTTGCTGAAATTACATTGTTGAGAATAAATGGTTTCTATGAGTACATCTATATGGTAAAATAAAAATAATTCTGGATAATTAAATTTCTATGAACTGTATATTTAAATGTTTAATTTTAATGATTTAATGTTTTAAAAAGTAGTTTTTTCAGGTTTAAAAAAATTCTATATGTCTATTTTACTGCCTGCACATTCCCATATTTGGACATGTATAATTTAAACAGGGCTTGTAATACACAGCTCTACTTCCAGAATGTCTTTAGATCTCTTTCTAGTATCTAATTCCTTTGTATGTCACCAAGGAATGACTTCAATCTCCTGGTAGAAATGACATTTTGAACTAAGCAAGTAATGAAACAAACACCACAATTCTGCACGTTTCCAATGTTTGATAAAAATATATGATTAGATGGGTTTATTGCTATAAGGTCTTACAGGACAACAGTTTAATCAATTTCTGAAAAACTGCTAATGGGAAAAATTGCTTTAGTCTTTATGATTAAAAGAGGTTTCTTTGGAAATGAAACAGTAACCTTGTAGTCTTTAATAATGATAAATTTATACATTAATCTTAAAATATATCCTCAGGTAAATTTTTTTACAGATTTTAATTTAAATTAAATTCAGATTTTAAAGGTTCTTGAAAGAGCCCAAATAATTATATTTTAGAATTTATATATATATATATATATATCTTTATTCTCCTACAAAAATTTTTTTCATGTGAAAATAACATTAACGATTGACTAGTGTGGCATTCACTTTTTTATTGTATCTATTGTTCAAAGACTATGCCCACTATAACATGCACTTTAAAATAGATTGTGAATGTATTATATATATGTACACTTTAAAAGATTTATCATTAGGAAAAGTGGAACTGCCTGTAATCACACAGTATGAAATCTTTGTAAATAGCTGCTTTTAAGGCAATCAAGAAACTTGGATGGTATCATGATGGTAATCAGTAATCAACTTTTGACATAGAACACTGATTATTTTATAAGAAATTTATGTGAACATATACATCAATGATAATTTCAGTAATTAAAATAATAATTAGCTGTTAAAACTTGCTAATCAAATGGTGATCACAATTTATGAATTGTGAAATTTGAGAAAATTTGGATTTTTCTAAATATTGAATTTGTAATTTTCTTTTTCCTATAACTGAATAGATTTGTTCTTATATCAATAATGAGGTGTCTAATTTACTCATCACAGCAAATTTTATGCAGCCTCACATCAATATCTCTCTGTATTCTTCAGAGATGTAGATTTATACCTCTCCTATCAAGAGCAGGATGTGTACTTCTCCACTCACTTCTGATAAAAAAATAGTGAGCATGTTGTGCTAATAAGTAGTCTTTAAATGGCCTACCAGGCTCTACTTTCCAGATCCCTATACAGAATACAATTGTTCTGAGCCAAATATTCCACACAAAGAAGAGTCCACTTCCCATGTACTTTCTTAGAAAATGATTGTGATCTACAGATACATCACCAAGATATATAAGGATGAAACCATGCAGGGAGTGAATCCAGCAGATCCATATACTACATTTTCCACCACATGGACTGAATCATGAGCAAATTAATATTTAAAAAAACACACAATTTTGGCCAGTTATTCAGCAAAAGACATCTAAAATGCCTAATCACACGTGGGAGAAATATAGAAACACAATAACATGGGTGATTAAATTCTATTAAAAAATAGTATATTTGACATTAAAATTAAATTTGGCAATGTAATTACTTCTTCACACTTTCATGTCTTTTGTTCAAAAATTTTCATAAACTACCACTTTTTACATTGGTTTCCACATTATAATTATTCTGCATTACTTTTTGTAGATTTTTTACAGGATACAAGTAACAATATAAGAATCCTTTTTATAGGGACATTACTGATTCTAGGAAAGAGGGAATCTTTCTTTTGAAACATATATAACTGAAAACCAGGTGATACTTGGGTTGCCAGTTGATATTAAGGTTGATATATGGAGAAGGTCTGCCCAAGAATTAATTTTTTAAGATCTAAAATGGATCAAAGTGAACAAGAAAGAGACAGACAACCAATGACATCTTTTGAACTTCAGGACCCAGCCTTGCCTTAAGAACTTTTCCTTTGATTTCAGTGATAAACTAGCTACAGATACCATTTTTTCTTAAAGTAGTAAGAATAATTTTTTTCATTACTAAAAGCTGAAAGTCCTAACAAAGCAAACTATATGGAATGTGGTATTATCTGTGGAGATGGAAATAAATCCCAATGAACATCCTTCTTACTATGAATTACTATCAATTAAATTTTCATCAGCAGTTTTATCAATATTCATATGAAAATTTACATGTTCAAAAATGTGTAGATCATTGTTGCAAACATAGACACATATGTCTTCATGCATGTTCTCAAGTAACTAAAATATGTAGGAGATTTTTATATAATTAGATTTAATGGCATAAATAAAATATACAATTCTATGAACATAAATTCTTGGTTTCAAGAATATGAGAATTACACGTAAAGAGAGCCATTCATTTCCAAAAGTTCCCAAGGGAACATATACCTGTTAACAGTAGGAAAGGATTCAAGATAGATATCTATTCCTCTCCTTCCCCATGTGCTCAGTTTCTCCGTCCGCCATTTGACCTCAAAAGGTCTAAGTCTAAGAGAGTTGCCCCATTGCTCTTTTATAAAATACACGAATAATCTAAGAAAAATTGTCTCAAATATTTCATTTTTCCAGTGTTCTTCAGCATGGAAAGAGGATTTGTAGAGATTATGGTATCAAATTCAAATTAGGGCACATATTTTTTTGACTATCAGAGTTTAGAGAATGCTTTTCCAAGACACATCACAAAATCAGCAATAATATCTTCCTCAGACTAGTGTTTTATATGTAACAAACCACATGTGCCCAGGTTGATCTTCACTCAATAAATTAGGCATGTCAGTAATTTTCCTTCACAAAATAGCATCTTGAGCTATCTAACCTGCTCCAATGTAGATCATTGTATTTTTTTTTTTTTTTTTAGACTAGGTCTTGCTATTTTTGCCCGTGGAACCGCAGGCTCTCGTTGCCCGGGGTACCACAGACTCAAGCAATCCCTGGCCTCAGCTTCCCAGGTAGCTGGGATTACAGGTGCGCACCACCACGCCCAGGTATATATATATTTTTTTTTTGGAACCAGGTCTCACTACGGGCCCCAGGCAGGACTCGAACCGCGATCCCTAGCCCCGGCTGAAGCTTACAAGCACGAGCCACCGTGCCCGGCCCCAATGTAGATCATTGTTGCCCAGATTTACAGCCCATCTGACATGCTGCATCATTCATGACAATTTCTTATAATAATACAAATTCCTAATGTGCTTAGTGTCTCTAGACTTCACTTTGTTAGTGTAACTATTGAAAAAAAAATTATATATGAACATTTTTGGAAATAGAGAAAAAATGATTTGCCCATCATCATATATTTAACAGGTAACAGAGGAAAGGTTGTAACTAAACAGTATTTCCCAAGGCCTTGTAGGTTTACAATTGACTTTTAAATGATAGTTTCAGAGGATAAGAAATGTGGCTGCAAATTATTGCTTTATTACTTCCCTTATGATTTTTGAGAAATCTGATTGATATATCCAGAGCCCACCTGAACTTGCAGCTTGGGCTTCTTCCAATCAACAGAATCTCTCCTTGAAGCTCTCACTGATAAGTTGAATTCCATAAATGGAACTTTTCTTAAACATCTGCATCAGGTGCACTTAATGACTCCTGTTAAGCATATAGATGACAGAGAAGGGTTATTATATCCAGTTCTGATTTTTTTAAACAGGATTTGTTTGATTTTCACAGTTAAGATTCTACTCTTATATTTGATAACAGTATTTGACTTCTTTTATCTGACGTAGATGGGAATGCATTTCCTCCCTAGAATCCTTCAAATAATATTCATGCAATTTAATTCTAGTCTAACCTTAAACACAGTATTTGAGATTACTGATATTTAATAGCGCCTATCGTACCTTTTTGTTATGCTCTTTCTTTATAACCAGACTGATCACATATTAACTTACTCATTACACCCTTTATCAGATAGGTATATCTTATTCTTAAATTTGAGAAAACAGCCCTCAGATTTCTTGAGGTTCACATTAATATTTCTAAAACTTATATCTACATTTAAGTAATGAAGCAAACAAACATACCCAAAAAAAACTTACTCACAAAATTTATTTCCTTTGGTTTCTGATACATATCTTCAGGGACCCGGATAGTCAATACTGCTATTCTGGATTCAAACTTCACAGTCATTTGTTATCCTTTTAATGTTTACTTACATCCAAATAGTTACAAATAGTATTGATTCTGTCTCAGCAAAGTCCTTCTAAATCCCCTTATTATATTTCAGTTAACTCATCTACTTGAAAAAGATTACTTTATTCCTACCACATGTATCTTATTCTTACAAACATACAGATTATTCTGCAAAAGGGGGGGTTTGAAAGCTTGCAAAGACACTCTACTTCTATTTCAGATAATAAATTAATATTTAAAAACATATGGTTTGTGAATAAAACCATAATATAATCACGTGGTGTATAATCTTATATAATTATACACAGCAAAAAATAGCAAGGTATATGCACATGTACAGATGCATCCTTTGTTTTTCCTCAAGTTCTTCATAATTTCATAAATGAATTTTAATTCCTAGTGAAAGAGACTCATAAGAATTCTTAAATATAATTTTTAGTATTAAAATAGTCATCGGAAAGAATGTTAACACTTTTCTTCCTCAAATATGTTTGTTCACAATTATAGATATTCCCTATTTTTTTTTTCAAAATATGAGTGTAAATACTAGCATAGACAAATTACTGTGGGTAACTAAATTACCTCACTTATTAAATTAAGAGTTTAGTCAGTCTTGAATTGTTTTCCATTAAAGCCTGAAGAAGCCAGGCACAGTGGTGCATGCCTGTAATCCTAGTTACCTGGGAGGCTGAGGCTAGGAATCACTTGAGTCCATGGGTTCAAGACAACCCCGGGCAACATAGCAAGAACTAGTCTCAAAAAAACTTTTTTAAAAAAGCTGTAGAAGTAATAACATATCTAATTACCTTCAAACTGAATATAGTTAAACAGAATTAATAACAAAATCTGTGTAAGTCTTAGTTGAAATGATTGTGAATTCCATAGCCTTCAACATCTGATATTTTTAAGGACAATATTAAGGTGTAGTATTTATAAGAAACTTTTTTAATGTACGTAATTCCTTAAGTTGTAATTTAAAATATATTGTTAAAACATATTGCTTACAGTTATAAAATCTTAATAACATAACACTTATCTATTAAAGGTTAATAAAATGCAGAGGTGCTACAAAATTTTTAGATATTTTCTTTATTTTGCTTATTATAAATATTATGTTATAGATACCTCATGTCCATGTTTGATAGTTAATATAAGCATATGTTATCATTTTTTGTTTCTACAGCCTAATAACTTAATAAAGTATATTAATGAAACAGTGATTATCTTGGAGATTGAAGAGTAAGTTGGTTCTATGCTAAATAACTGAGAAAGCCTTTGGCTTAGTAGAAAGGAATAAAATTTTCTTAAACCTGTGTTTCTAGAATTTTATTAGGATGGTTCAGATCCTTACAGAAGTATGAAATATAATGACTATTCAAGTACATTCCAAAGTTTAAAGTTAAAAAAACATCTTCAGTGAGGAATTCTGGACCATAAACAATATTGAAATCTATGGATGAAATTATTTACAATGCCATTTACCTAACAACTCATGCAGTTTACTAGTCTCATTGATTAATTAGCTGCTGGACCTCCTTTACTCCAGGATTCTTGATGTTTGAACTAAGGGTCCTTAACAATTTTCCATTTTCTACTTGCATATCTATGTGGACAGTTTATTGTATATTTCACCCAAAACTGTACATGGTAAAAGACAATGCAAAAATAGGTAAGAATTTAGTTAATTTCTATTATGCAAATAATGTTATTCACCTAACTAAATTTTATTCTATTTGTAAATACATGGTTTTATTTTAGAAATAGCACATAAAATATATTAATGTGTAGTTGCTTTTGTTTTGCTTTTGTTATTTCTAAATGAATAGATAAGCATTTTAGATACCATTGCAGGTTAATGGCCAAATCTCTAAATTTAGAAACCCACTTAAACTAATTCATTTTTGTGTTTTACAGAATTTTGAAGTGTCTGCAATTAGGGGAACTTCTCAAGGAATAGCTTGAGAGCTATCACTTGTGTCCATCCTGGAGTCTGTCATCAATGGTGGCATTTAGGCATACCAATAAAGTCTATGGGACGTCCTCAGTTTGTGTTCATTTCTGTTTTTTTTTTTACCACTATTTTTTTATGATTTCATAATTTTCATGCTTTTTTTTTTTTTTTTGAGATAAGAGCACCTAAATATGCTTGTTGGGTCTGTAGATCATATGTAAGATCTCAAATGTCCCAACTGAAGGAATTTACTGAAAAGATCTAGCCTGTACTTCCAAAAACAGAACATACGCTGTTCCCACATCTCCTTCACTTATGTTCACCAAATAGTTTGTAATCCTCTTGTATGTCTCGAGTTTACTCAAACCAGTTCTTCTGTTATATTGTTCACTGTGATATTGTTCATATCCTCTGTTGATAGCTAAAGTTTACTTCAACATCATTTTGCTGTTCTATATTCCACTCTGAAAGTCTCACAGATTCTTAAAAAGTTTTTTTTTAATTATATTAGAGGCTTGTAAATCTTGTATGTTTATCCCTTGTCTGACAATACACTGTAGGGATGTTGTCAATCACTACAGAAAACAGTATGAATATTTCTTAGAACATTAAAAATAGATCTACCAGACAGCCCACCAGGGTTCTGGGCCAGAGAGGACTGCCTTTAGCTCCTATGTAACCTGGGGTGGGGCAGCATTTCTGCTCAGGCTACAGGTAGGACTGGACTTGGGGTCCCTCCTCTTGTCACTCCCACTTCTAACAGATCTCACTGGAAATGAGAAAACCAGCAATCTACCGGCTGACACACAACAGAAAAGAGCAGAGGCCCTGGGCATGAGTATCACCTGCATGAAACCCAAACTGAGCAAGATCAGAACTACAACACATGACTACGAGATTTGTCACATAAGTGACATGGCAAAGAGCTTCATCTACAATGCTGTAGGGGCTAGAGAAACAAGCCCTGATCCAGAGATACCACCATCTCTGGTGAGTGAAGTGTCATTGTCTCCTATTTGGGAAAGAAAGCCACACACAAGGGGCTGCAGCCCCAGGACAGAACTGTAAACCCTGAGAACAGAGAGGAGCTGGACAAACCTTCTGCTGAAGTCTGTCGGCACTGCAGAACATCTAACGCCAAGCACTGAGAGTTAGCAGAACTCTCAGAACTATTAGGTTTGAAAACCTCCAACCAGCAAGTCACAGGAAAAAAAAGTGACATTTTTTAAAATGTGGTTTCCACAGTCCAACTGCTTACGAGATTCACATCACCCACATATAGCAGTTGCCAGTCAGATGCAATTTAAACATCAGGGTTTTATTTACAAGGACAATTATCCAGGAAAATGAAAACTCCTAATGCCACAATGGCTAGTTATTTCATGCCAAGTACTGTTAAGTCTGAAAGTCCCAAACACATGTCCAAGATGGTGCCCCTTTGATTCTCCAAATCTGCAGGCACTCTGTAAATTCTAGTCTTTCCTGAGCATCTCCCCCTTTACTTCTGCTCCCTCTAGCATTCCAAGCTGTGGCTTCTCCAAGGCTCTTCATCTTTTCCAACAGATGCTGATGATGCAAATTCGGTTTTCCAAATCTGCTGCCTTGCTGTGGCTCCATGCGCTTCCTTTACCAGACCTGTCTTTGGTGGCATCTGGCCAAATTAACCAGGCCTGCCCTCAGAAGCCCCCTCTGGTCATCCCCGGCCTGCCTTTCTGACATCTGAGTCTATACCAGCTGCTTCTCTGCAGGCCACTGTCCCACCAAGGCTCTTTGCCACCTCCAGATCATTCTTCCAGGGGACTTCCCCTGGCCAGGTCATGTGGGATTGTTCTATAAGTCCACCATTCTCATCTCTCCTGCTCTTATCTCTGGCTCCTCTCTTTTTTATGTGCCCTTTTTATGTTTCTTACACTTCTCACAGTTCTTTCTCTTAGACCCCACCCAGCAGGGTAATTATGGCGCCCATACAGTTTTCACTGCCATCACTGCCCCTGTATCACACCTTTCTAAGAAAGGTAATGCTTGATAGAATTGCATGTATGTCAGAGAAGACACTAGACATTGTCCAAAGTATCCATATTACTGGTGTAAGATGGATTTCATTGTGGTTTTGATTTATATTTCCCTGGCTATAGCTGATGTTGAACATTTTTTCATATGTTTATTGGTCAACTGATTAAAAGTATGCATCTGAAGGAAGATCATAAAATGTTTAAAATAACAACTAAAATGAAAAAAAAGTGTTGAAGATAATTTTGAAGTAGCTTTTTAGTTCTTCTTCCATTTTGTGACTAGGTTTTGCATTGTTCTTGTTAAGTTGTGTGAGTTCTTTGTGGATGTTTGATATCAGAAACCTAGCACTTAGGAGAATGGCCCATATTGAAAACAAACAAACAAACAAACAAACAAACAAAAAAACAAGTAAGATGTGCTGGTGTGAATATGGAGGACAAGGAACATTTTTATATTGCTGGTGAGAATACAACTGGTGCAGCCACTATGGTAAGATGAAAATGAAATCTACTGAAAATGGAACTACCATTTGATGCAGCAATCCACTTCTGGGAATCTATGCAAAGGACACCAAAACACTAATTAAAAAAAGACATCTGCAGTCATATGTTTACTGCATCACTATTTGGAGTAGTCAGAATCTGGAAACAACCCAAATACCCCCAAATCAGATGAAAGGATCAGAAAGCTATGGTGTATTTAAACAATGGAAAATTATTCCACAATCAAAAAAGATAAATTTGATGCATTTATGATAACATGAATGGACTAAGGAATTGCACTAGTGGAAATAAGCCAGAAAGATGGGACAACCCCACCTATATGCAGAATATAGGGTAAGCAAACAAAAGGACAAGTAAAACTTAAAAGTAACAAACTTTCAGCAGAAATGATGCATAAAGCAAGGAAGGGGGAAGGAAAAAATAGGGGAGGGGTGGGCATGATATAAGATGATAGTACACAGATGATGAGATAGTGGGAAAACCTCAGGGTATACAATGATGTTTGTGCATATGTATACCCACAACAAAACATGTGTATATGTCCATATATAACGTGTGTGTATAGAATTATACACATGTGCAATCAAGTAAAAAAGAACAAAGTTTTCACATTATGCCTATACGACATAATAAAGAAAAACATTAATAAGCAATGTGAATGAGTTTTCATTAAAAAAATTATCTTCAACACATTTTTTTCCATTTCAGTTGTTACTGTAAACATTTTATGTTCTTTCTTCAGATGCATACTTTTAATCAGGTATTTTGTCAGCTCTTGTTATAGTGTTTCAGAATTCTACTTGCTATTGAATAATTTTGCTATCCCACTGCTTTAACCTTTGAGTTTATGGTGTGCCATCTTGAATTTTTACTTATAATTCTTTACCCCAATGTTAATAGGATATGAACAGAAATTTTCAATTTGAAATCTTTGGTTTACGTTGTTATCATTCATATTGAGATCATAGACTCTGTACATCTTTCCTTAACTATTTCAACAGAGTTATTTTCATTATTACATTCTCAACTCATTCTAACACCCATCATTTATATCTCCTCAAAAGCAGAAGTACATTTTACCATTTTACTATTCAAATCCCTCGGTATGACTTATTTTATTGTTCAGACCTGTGGATGTCAAAATTTAAGAATGTCATTCCTTTTCACTCATATTGTCCTTCCTTTATAGCTCCTTATTGAAACAGAATGCTGAAAGGAAACTAGATGGAATTCTGCTATAGCAACTAAGGGGTGCACCAGCTACTACCTCTGACTAAGAGAGGACAGGGGAGGATGATCATTTGCTATGCAGGAAACCTAGGAGTTTAGAGGAAAGTTACTTTTGCCAGCTGGTGGTGGGAGAAAGGGAGAGTGGAGTGGAGACAGAGTTTTGGTTTCATAATGATTAAGAGGTATTTTAGGGCAGCATTCCCAACCATTATTAAATAAACAACATGACCAGAAAATGTTAGGGGCTTTAAGTGTGAAATCAAATGAACTCACCTCATGAGCTGACTGATAAATAATGCAAATGGAATGAATAAACTAAAGTGTTTCAATCTGGGGGCTGTACTCAATATATGAATCATCTAACTTCAATATATGAATCATCTAACTTCTTAGGAAGTTGAAACATCTCTTCAATATTTTATATGGCCAGCACAGATTAGTATAGTGAGAGAGAGAGAGAGAGGGACAAGCAGAAAGCATAAATGATCTTTTAAAAGTGGCCACATGAACCTACTTTTCCTAACCAAATATTTTTTTGTTTTGTAAAACCAAAAAAATTCCTTAAATTTGCAGAATAAATGGAACCTACTAAAAATTTTGGAGACAATTGATATAAATTTACTTATGGTCATTATTTACATAACTGAGTATGTATATATTTGTCTCACTGAAAAACATTTAATAAAAAGGCATGGCTAGAGATGACATGAGGTATATTATATATATATATATATATATATGTATGTATATGTATATATATATATATATATGTTATCACTTTTCTAAAATCTGGGGACCTATAAAGTGGTGATTTGTTTTAGGAGGATCCAATAACTTTGGATCAATGGAAGAAAAGAGACCTCTCTCAGTCTCATGACTCATTGAAATCAGATCTTCCTTTGGGAAAAGTGTTATCCCAAAGTAATGTTAAATAGGAAGGATGATGGTTCCTTAAAATTACATGTTCCTTGGATAGAATTTGAGGAGATTATATCAAAATAAATGAAGACAAATACTGGACAATTCATTCACATAAATATAGAAAAACAAAACCAAATCAAACCCTAGATATCTGATTACAGAGCTGAAGCTACAGAAAGGGAAAGGGAGAAGGGAAATTAAAAGAATCATGACAGACCACTTTTGGTGTATTGGTGGCAGGTATGGTTTGGTGACATACTTCTGAAGAGGTGTGGACCTACGCTTCTAAGTGATACAGTTACAAACTAATGTTACCTCAGTAAGTCACTATAATGAAAAATAAGTACTTGACAAAAGTCTTGCAAAAAATTTAAATTGCATTCTCCTGCATCTTAGACTTCAAATGGAAGAATGGAACTGATCACTATTTTTTTAAATTGTGAGACACATGTTACTGGAAATGGTAACACTAACAAGTATTACCAAAGAATGATACAGAAGCATTTTAGCTTTTACTGCTAAATCTCCCAGCTTTCTAACTGTTGCTGATATTTATTTTTTTCCTAAAAATTTCCTGGGCAAAACACGTAATACACATAATGAATGAGAACTGATCATTAATCATTTACAGCATCTCCAGTTAGAGTGAAATATTGTCATTTATAGGCCATTGTACAATGGTATTTCCAGCACATGAGGACTGAATAAAGTAACTTTCAGTGCCAAGGTTAATGTATCAGCTTCAGGTAGTTGCTTTGTTGAATTTTGTTAAATATTCTTGAGCTTCTCTAACCCTCTGAGACAGACTGAAATGAAAAGGTATTTAATTAGTGTGTGCTGGGAATGTAATGTGATACATTAAGTTTTTATTAAGAACCACAATGTTATTGGTTCTGAAATAATCCTTCTGGATAAACAAAGCACATATATGTGTAGATAAGCAGTGTGAATGCAAATGGAACATATCAAAAAGCACTAAATTCAAAGAGAGTTTATATCAAATTATTTTGAAAAGAGTTTTCTCGTACTATATAAAATTCAGAAATGAGATTCCTGTTTCATTTTGGAACCACTGTACAAGAGTGGTTATGTTGTGCCTGTTTTAGTCAGTGGAATTCAGTATTCCTGTGATTAATTTCAAAGGCACATTGGTCCAGGGTTATTATTAGGTTAGTCTGTTAATGCAGAATCTGTCACGAAGGCCTTGAAGTGGAAATCACACAGATGCATACAAAGTTCTAGTTTAAAATACCTTTAACCCAAGGATTTGATTAATTTACATTCATTTAGTAATGAAAGATCAAAATTAAGATTAATTAAATCTTAATTTTTAGCACTGTGTAATAAATATTTGGGTATAAAAAGTCTGATGTTTTTCAGAAAGACTCAATTTAATAAGTTTTCTAGCCAGAGTTGATAGATATTAAATGATCATCTATACTATATTAAAAATGTAAGACAACTTTTAAAAAGTCTTGCCTATTTCATCAGCTTCAGACACATTATTCTGGTTTTAAATAGTCATGCATAGCAGTTGAAATTTAAATAAATCTATAATTCTCCTAACCCACCAATACAAAGCTTTATGTGATTCATTTAGTTTATATATAATCATTATTTAAATTACCAGATTATTTAAGTTTAAATAAACCTTCGATTTATTTCTATGAAATATAGACAATATCATAACATAACCAATGATTATAATTTTCCATATCAACTACCTCAGTCACCCACTATTGGAAGTCTATCACTTAAGTAGAATATTTTATATTGATTTTCTAACTCATGTTATATTAAAAAGGGAAAACTTCATCTTTTCCAATGCAATTCCATAAAGAGCACTGCCTCTTCATATGTTGTTCTTGTCATTAGAGTTTGTTTTCTAGAAAGCACTGATTCATCTTGAACTTTCTATAAAAGTGACAAATCATATTACTACAAAATATTTTGTGCAAAGTAGTGCAGATTTTCAAGCAATCTATCACCTTATGAATTAATTCCCATAAGAATTATTGGTCCTTATGATAAATAACTATAACTCCAGCATGTGTGTGCATGCATGGGTGTGTGCATACATGTGTGTGTGCATGGATGTGTGTGCTTGCATGTGTGTGTATGTGTAGATGTAGACTGCAACTAACAAGAGAGTAAAAAATGAGCAGACACTAAAATAAGTGAGCTTATAGGGAGGTAAGCGAGAAGTATATATGTGTGTCTAGATATAGACACACATATATATAGTAGTCAGTTCTTCATGACTTTAACTTCATATTTTTCTTTAGTCACAACATTAGCAGCTGTGTTTCTCTTTACTAAAAGATCCTAGAAATAAATGCAGGTGTTCCTGGAGACAAATGCAAATGACATCAACTTCCTCATTTTTTAATCCACTGAGTGGTTAATTATGGAATGCTGTCTTTAGATTTTATTTATGTTAATAGTAATGTCTTACAAAATACATGCAGAGCAAGAGTTAAAACTTCAGAACAGCTCATGAATTATTCTTATCATCAGTCTTGTCACTGTTGACAAACGCTCCATATGTTCGCAACTTCCCATTCTTTGCTTGATTTTTAATGTGCTTTGAATATCAATACTAGAATAAAATAATCTCTAAGTTTTTAAAGGGAGGTAGTAAGCTATGCTGTAATATTAAATCATTTTACTTTTCTAACTTCTTCATTTTTTTTTAATTATAATTTTTACTTTATTTAAGTATATGTGTGCTACTTACTCTACTAAATGAGAAAAATTTAAGACTGGCATCAAAATTTTGTACTTTTAACAGTAATTAGAAGACATATGTAAGAGGTATTTTGAGGTCATGCACCCCAAATTTCATGAGACAATACATAAAGCATTCTGTATTAAACCCTCCAAAATTCACCAGATCATTGTGTTTTAAAAGTCTTAGATACTTTTGCATACGTTGACAAAAATTGACAATTTTCCTTTATTCTCTCATTAAAATAGTGATATTCAAGCACTTTTACAAGAATAGATTTTTATAACTGCAAAACATAGTTCTACATATAGAAATGCTAGATAAATATTAGGTATTTTTTAAATCAGAAGTAACAATATTTTAACACCTTGTTATTGATGGAAAGGAGCATATCATAGTCCTTAAATAATATCATTTTGTTCCATTTTGTACACTTATAATAAACAATCCTGAGTTGAGTCAAATGAATGGGACAGCTTTTATGATAATTCCTTTTGTTAAAAGTATCATACAAAAACCTGTTGTTGATGCTAGTGAGGACTTGAATTTTAGGCATGGCCAACACAGAGAAAAGTAAACAGACTCAGGAGGAACTATGCCAGTGAGTAATGCCTAAGTAATCAATAATATGTGAATCCCTCACATTTCCCCCTCCCTCTCACACCAGGAACTAGAATGTGATAAACACTGGTCATTATGATTCAGTCCTCTGGCTGTTTTTAGATCCATATCCCTTCAGGATTGATTTGGAGAAATATATCAGGTTCTTTCCCCATTAAATTAACCCCTTCTCATAATTCACCCCTTTTCATTTCTTTTAATGCTTCAGTTCTTTTCTTCTACAGTTTCCTATTAATTCACAAGTCAATGAATAAGCCCCATATTGGTGTGATATGATGTGTTACTTGGAAAAGTTTAGATTTGTATGGAAACATGTAAGCAAAACTAGTTTTTAGGACAATTTTGCCAGGTGAAGCACTATTCTTTAATAATAATTATTTCTGATTCTCACAAAACTAATTCAGAAGTGTGTGAAGAAACATAGTTGGGAAGGAATTAACTGCTCTTGTTTGATGTACTTAAGTTATGACAAATGTTCAGCTCAATTCTGAGTTACAGGACTCAAACCGCCATGCTAGTTTTGAAGACTTAAAGGATATGGGCAATATGAGAGGAATAAAAATGCACATCTTAGACTACAACAATTTAATAAAATCTAATAGTCTTTCATTATGACTTTATTGAGGAACAAATATAAAAACCAGCACAGGGATCCAAAAGTTTTCAATGTTTGTAAATAGAATTCAAGGGGGTTATGAATCAAAGTGGGAATAGTCACAGCTTTTTCCGTTGCAAATACAGGAGATAAATTAAAATAGCATCCTGTTTGTAATTCTTGGAATACAAAGACATTTTAATACGATATTAGCTTTGCAGCCATCTCAGATCATAATTCCTACTTGTCACTACTTCAGTCTTCAGTTATGAAGGGTACTGTTTATATTATTTCAACATGTTAATGAAGAAATCCAATAATTCTAATAATGTAGTTTTATTTTGATAAGTGGATTTTATACACTTTGCTTCCTTTGTTGAATTTACTTATCTATTAATGAAGTATTCTACTATAGATCCAGAGTCTTCTGCAGAGTGTGGAAGGGGCTTGTGCACAGAGAAATTTAAGACTCTTTACTAGCAAACAGCATTTTAACTGAAGTCATACAATTTTAACAAGGAGAATATCCAAAAGAAGGGTGACATTTTTCTTTAAAACACCAACAAGTTTAAAATGTCCTACTTCACAAAGTTTGAAGGCTAAGGCAAAATATATTTAAATGCTTTATAAATCCAAAATTTCTTACATCTTACTAATAAATTTAACACAATGATACTGGGTGAATATTATATCACAGTAGATTAACAGATCTCCAAGGATAAACTAAAATAAATATATATATGCTTTTAGTATATATGTATATATGCTTTTAGTTCTGAGATTTGTTAATCTATTATGATACAATATCCACCCAGTATCATTGTGTTAAATGTATATATATATATATATATATATATATATATATATATATGTTTTTAGCATATATATATGCTTTTTTTATTTCTTTGGTATCTGTTAAGATATGTATGAGAGAAAGAGGGAAACAATATAGTCACAAAACACTATAGCTGTCACAAAACACATCTAGAAAAGAAATAAAAAGCTATGGGAGAAGAGTGGGTGGTGACCTTTCTGATGTCTAGCAACTTCCGAGTAATGAGTCTAAAGCAGTACTCAAACCTCAAGAACATTTATGAACAGCAAAACTGGTTGATGAAGTTAAAAAACTGGTTATAAGTTAAAATGACCAGGTGCTGCTTGAAATATAATTTTTAATTTGGAAGGCAATCAAAATAAATGACTTTAATAAACAAATGGACTTTATATGAATAATAAATAAATGGACTTTAATAAATAACCAATCTACAGTCATGAGTCTTAAGTCCCTGTTGGGCATAAAAGATATAAAATAGTAGACAAATAAGTGCACATAAAACAAAAAGAGCATGGATCAATGGTTGAGAATAAAGAGGTCAATGTCTCTCCATAAAACAAAAAATATCAAATTTTATAATACAGGTACAATGCTTTTTGATTGACTTGAATAATCATTTGCTGCATAGGAAAGGCTCAAAGACAGAAGAAACCACTTGCTTAAACAAAAGTTGGACAGTGACCAGAAATTTGGTTTCCATTCTATTCAGTCTTGAGAATCTGTCTATGAAATGCTTGTCATGGACTAGAGCACTTCATAATTTGGTTGTAGAGAGGTTCAATGAACTGTAATGTGCATTAAGAAATAGAGAATTTTTGTGATACCTTCAAGGGAAATGACTTTTGGTTCCACAGAGATACACTGTCACTAACTTGCATTAAACATAAAATGTAATATTGATTTTTAAATGCATTTTTAAATGTATACTACACATACTACTTAGATGAGAAATCTTTTATGCTTATAATAAAAACCTTGGTATTTCCACTTGTAGACTCCATCTCATATTTCTACATGGAAATTTTAGATTAATTCTTCATCAGTCAATGATTTGATAAGTTAGTTAACTGCATAAAACTAATAGAATCTAACAATTTATAATATGTATATTCTTTAAATTCACCTAAAGTCTCCTACTACCTTTCCTAAACTCACTTGAATACTAGTATTAAAAATATTTTGAAATGTCTCATTTGTGTAGAAATGCTTCAATTGGAAAAATAAATTTGCCCTAATTAAATTTGACATAAAAGTATTAAACATTTTTACAAAGTACCATTTGAGGAGATAAGTCATGTGTGAATTGTCAAGTGAAATTTGTCCAAATTAAATTAAACCTCATGATCACTTGCTTTGTCATATCAAAAATATTATTTCAAGACTATGATGTTGTTTTACAGTATTTTTTTTTTTTTTGAGACTAGGTCTTGCCATTTTTGTCCATGGAACCACAAGCTCTCGTTGCCTGGGGTACCACAGACTCAAGCTATCCCCAGCCTTAGTTTTCCAGGTAGCTGGGATTACAGGTGCACACCACCACGCCCAGCTATTTTTTTGGCCTAGGTCTTGCTGTGTTGCCCTGGGCAGGACTCCAACTGGGATCCCCAGACCTGGCCACTACTCCACAATCTGTTTACAAGCACGCGCCACCGTGCCTGGTCCAGTGTTTTACAGTATTCTTTATTATTCTTGCATGTGATTGTACACTTCCACCTTTTGAAAACATCTAGGTGTCAGGGTAAAACTCTGCTAGGATGATCAGAGAGAGAAGACCATTTTTTGCCAATTAGATGCTGAGTTCTATTAAAGAAAAAGCATAAAATAACCATTAAAACGTACTACAATATCATAACACAAAAGTGTATATATTTCAGCACAAAAGATCTGCTTTTGAAGTTTTGAAGTCATACACAGCAAAACACCCAGCAGCCTAGCTAACAGTGAATGAATACTACCAAAATGGTAATTTGCTCTATAATTTCATATAATGATGTCAAGAGAACATATGAGAGGTCTTCCTCTGAGTATTCTTGGGAAAATTTACAAGAGCCTCTCTCCTAATAAGTTTCTGATGCACTTCTTTTGTTGATTTGTAAAGAGTAAGCAGAATTTACACAGACAGGGGAAAATACTTGCAGAGGTGGCTTTGAGATAAATTCCATTTTGCATTGAAACACACTGTGTGTGATGCTCAGGGAATAGACAAGATGGAGTATGATCTTGGTCTTTAAGGAACACTAAAAGAAGCTGTGCCACAAACACATCTAGAAGAGAAACAAAAAGCTATGGGAGAAGAGTAGGTGACCTTTCTGATGTCTAGCAACTTCAGAGTAATGAGTCTAAAGCAGTACTCAAACCTTAAGAACTTTTATGAACAGCAAGAACTGGGTGATGAAGTTAAAGAACTGGTTATAAGTTAAAATGACTGGTTATAAGTTGAAATATAATATATTTTAATATAATATAATGAAATATAATATATATAATAAACTGGTTATAAGTTGAAATATAATTTTTAATTTGGAAGGGAATCAAAAGAAGGAAGGATGGATGGGTGGAAGGAAGTAAGGAAGGGCAGGAGATAATCAAAGCTTTTTGGAATGAAAAGTCAGATTTGAAAGATACTGAAGCTGCAGGTCTTAACCCTCACTTTTCCTCAGACCAGAAAATTAATATTGGAAGGAGGCTTCTAGTTCAGTATTTTCCCAACTGCCTTCAGAAAAAGTTTCCTGATGAACATTTCTGTTCAAGAGAGGATAGAGGTATGATTCTGCACTCCACCAGTGGTTTTGGTCAAGAGATGGAAAACAATCCAATCTGATTTAAAATTACAACAGAAATGAGCTAATGGAAACATCAAATGAAAATAAGACATACAGCTGCAATTAAATTTTATTGCTAGATTTGACATAAAAATTTGAATACTAAGAAATAGCAGAGCAAATGTAACAAAGAAAAATTATAAAGTTTTGTACATTATGTAATGAAAGAGCGATGCCAGTAATTAAATTTAAATTTCTGGCAGTCTGAAGTTATGACCAAGAGTTTCAGGTAAACTAATAACATTTTATATCAAATGCTTAAGCAGAAAATTTAAATTAACAAATGTATAATTTTTTAAGATTTTTAATAGGATGAGGAGTTTGCTTCTTTTTAAGCTTATTTGATTGAGATTCAATTGATGATGTCACCAGACAGTGGAAATAACTTTTAGTTAAAAATAGATTTATTGGTGTGTAATGAAATCCAAAAAAAAATCAGATAGTATGCAATTTGATAAATTTTGGCACACAAGTATATATCTATATCTACCTATAAGATATCAAAAAATGTATTATCAATGGTAAAAGAACAAAAAAAAAACTTCCTAAATTCTATTTTCATGTCACTTAAAGTATATGTGGAAAAAGAAATTCCTTATGAAAATAAAATGTACCTTCTGTACAAATTTTGTAATATTACAGTTAAAAACTTGTAACATGGAATCACCCAAAATAACCACAATGTCTAATATCTAATCAGTTCCTAATGTTCCTCTCATAATTGTCAAGAAACTGTATTCTATGTTCTTTCACCATAAATTATTTTACATTTTTAGTTAAAATTATATTAAGTATATATGATTCATGTATCTTTAATTGGCTTCTGGATCTATAAATTTCCTGTGTAAAGATCCTTATTTGATATAAAATAATAAATGTTTCCATATAGTATTTGGTGATAAAATAAAATTTTAAATATTTGCATATGATATTGATAACTCAGTAAAAGTCAGGTATGTTATTACCTACATTATTGCTAAACTTTGTTAAATTATGGAACAATATAATTTGCTAAAGAAATTCTATCCTTTCTTAGTCACCATTGAAAAACACAGATGGCATTTCTTGGATGGAAATAGAAACAGAAAATAGAAATAGAATAAAATAGAAATAAATAATTAAAAAATAGATAACATTATAAACATAAATCAGTCTTGCTAGTCAATTAGAATCTTTACAAAAAGTAGAAACACTGAAATCTCATACCTGCGATAGAATTTCTGATAATTATTCTCCTTTACTATGAATTGCTAGTTATTTATAGTCAGTCTAAATATCATCATATAAAACAAAACAACCTTTTATAATATTGTTATTAGGCTCTTCACCATTCACAATTTTACTATGTCACTAATCATACTGTTTATTTTGGCTGATCATTATTTTTTCATTGAAATTCTTCCTCAATGAAGGAAATATTCCTTTGATTTATATTCTGGCATAGATTCCATACTGTGGATAATTATTCTAGTATGTTTTTCCATAATTATAGCTATGGCATCAGATTATATTTCAAAACATCTTAAACTCCTAATTACACATGCTGACAATGTAAACCTTCATAATTCAGTTCTCTATTACTGTTTGTAAGCAATTAAAGAGAAAATATATCCTCCTTTTATCACCATTATATTCAAACTTAACATATATTAGAACAATGCCTAATCAAAACACATGTGCAGTTATCACATTACAATCAAAGTCACCTTACAAAGAGTTTCTTATATGACTTAGTCAAACTATGAGCTAAGATTATTTGGAAAATTGATGATTATGTTAATAAAGTGCTACTAATGTACTTATGACAAGTATTATACAAACGTATCTTTGCAACATAATATGATTAATATCTTCACTGTTTTTAAGTACCCATTTTGGTGTCAGTCTTAACTTCTTAAGAAACACAAAACATAAGTGCAATCGGTGGATTATTGTCTTCTATTGCTTTTAAATATGGTTACAATTCTCTTCAAAAATTTGGAAAGCTTTGAAAATACATTATGCTTTGTATGTAAATTCTACTTATATAGAATGGTTGTGAAGGTTGTTATGAGTTTTCTCCTGAGACGTATTCTACTGCCACAGACTTGAAGCTTATTAGAGGGGATAGTACTTCATGATTAAACCCTACATAGTCTATCTCCAAAAAACTCTTGTCAGTGATGCAGTGAATGGTATCACTACAAGAAGTAAAGGAAAATATTTATGCCAACAGGGAATGGCAGCTCATTCATTGGCGTAAGTCATATAGATATGCTGCCCCCCCCAAAGACCAGCTGAGTTACCAAGATTCTGGAGCTGCCTCTCCACCCTGAAATAAGTGCCACTCCTGAACTAGAGGTTTTCCATGAACTATGCAGAAAATGAAAAAACATAGGCCTGCTGATTCTTCTAGCCATTAAAGAGACATCAGTGATACCGAAATATTGCAATGTAGATAAACTCGTTTCCATATTTCTTTCTCTTTTTAATTATTCAAAACTGTTCAATTGATTGTCATTTAAGAAATGTTTTATTCTTTATTTCTGAGAAAAAAAAATCCTTAAGTTAACATTAACAAAAGGATATGACTCCTTAAAACTCACTTTAGGGAATATTATATACTTTCTCGAGCACAATAAAAACTTTAGATAAGATTGTGCGTGCTTAGCTTACTTCTATTTATTCTTTCACTAAAGATACCTATAAAGATCTAGAAAATTTTGAATGAATATTTTATTCAAATATAATATTTCAATGGCTACACATACTCAAAATGCATTATTTTACCATTTGTAGTATTTAAAGTATACACAAATGAAATGTATTCCATGTTACAAATAACGTGAATAAAACCAAAAATCCAGAACCCATGTTTTTCCAATTTATAAGTCTTATGTGGAAAATGTATAGTGAATTGCTACACTTTGGACTTCTCTTTATCAAGGAGCAGCCTTGACAAGATTTTATCTTTGTATTTAATAGTTGTAAATGAACTATCAAGAAAATTAAAAAATACATTTGGTAACTATCAAGTGGAAATATTTAAAAAATATTTCATGTTTTCTAATCACACTAAGACATGGAGAAAGAAATAGGATAAGAACATACAGTAGAAAAACAAAGAATCTTGTGATAAAATTGATTTAAATGTTATATTCTTTCTTTGCTTCTGTGTATTTTATATGTATCTTCCTTACTTCATTGGTATTTTCTCTCTCGCTGCAGATTGCATTGACCATGCCACACCAACCCCACTGGTACACTTTTATGGGTAACCTTCCATTACTTTACAGATACGAACATAACTGCACTCTGGTTTTCAGAAGCTACATTCATGCCAGAGACTCAATTTCCAATAATGTTTCAGAAATTTGGGGGAAAATTTTAACGCTATAAAGTGGAGGCAAATAATGAGAAATTACCTATTTTGCCATACCTGGAATAGACAACTGTTACTATATTGCTATTGTCTAAGCACATTATAACTTTTTTTTTCTCTCACTAAATAGCCTGAACCTAGTTACTTGAAAGTATTTTTGAGAATCATCCACTATAAAAATGTGTCATATGTTTTAAAAGTTGCTGATCTTATTGATGCATTTCTTTGTGAATTCTGGTATTTGGGTTTGATTGTACATTTCTTATTAACATTAACCAATTTGTATTAGTTAATTTAGTGTTAATAGTTATGTTTTATCCCTTCCCTTGTATATCCTCTCTAATTTTTGATTTGCCAAGAATTTCCACTAAATCCTCTATAGCCTCTACAAAGAATTTGGTTTTAACAAACCACTGTTACCGTATAGTAAGTAGAAAGAAAACTTTAGCCTTGGCAGCTGACATCTTTTAACTAGTCTAGTCCCTCTCTGTAGGTTGTTGTGTTCCCTGCAAGTAAATATTTTCACAGAATACTAACTGTGGATGCAGATTAACTGTGCTCATAATGAAACAAGACAGAAACAAGACCAGCCTATAATCAAGAGCTGTGACAAAATAGCCACAGTCCAAACATACAAAAGACCAAGCATCCTTCTCAATTCAACTTCTGCTTCTCCAAGGACCATTACGATCAGCTTTATTTCTTTAAAATTATCTTCAAATATAATGAAGACACCCAGTCAGGTCACTGAATTCAGACAACGTTCACGCCAAAGCAGACTTCAGCTTCTTCAAAGTGTCCTCCCCTTGGCACCATACTACCCAAATCTCACCCAAACACTTCCTCAGCACTTTGAGACGTATCATGTGACTGACTTTTTGAAGCTGTCCACTTCACAGGCACATTCCACCAAGACTCGGGGGACTCCATCTTCTCTGCTGATCTTTGACTCCTTTTGACATCTGTAGTGATAACTGAGCATCTTTACTCTGTTATTGGTCTCAAAGTTCTGTCTTCATTGTCCTTCACTAGAGCCGTAGGGATAGCTATGAGAGGAATTCAGGCAGTGCATTTTCCACTTTGTGTTAATTGAAGAAAATCCATGGTTTCTGGCTTTTCGCAGTAAACCTGGATCAGTCTCCCATCTTAAGAGAAACATTTGAAACGTGTTTATTATACCGCTCTGCATGAAGAGCCCAGCAGGCTCACACTTCAGCTTGCTCACCACTTTTGTTTTTATCTTTATGTCCTGCAGAGATGTTTATCTTCTCTGAAATTCTCATTAAACTTTTTGCTTTTCTTTTTGTTAGCATTATGTGTTTGGGATAAGGGATGAGGTTAGCACCACTATACTGAGCCATCTTGACCAATGAGGCATTATGCGTAAGTTGAATTATTTCCCTCAAGTTTTTGAACAAAATCTGTAGAAATTTACAAAAAAAATCAGCCTCTCTTAACAAAACATAACTCTTCCTTTATTACATCCCCAGGACTACCACCCTTATACATATATGAGAAATTGTTCATTTCTATATTTTCCTTCTTTTCCACAAACTATGAGTAAACATATATATATATATATATATATATATATATATTTCTTTTTTAAAATGTACTTCAGTGGCAGTTTGTGTATGTCATTCTGAATTATTCCTTCATATTTATGAATTATTATTCATAATTATTTCTTCATGGTATGATCTCAGACCATAATTTTAGCACTTCCTTTTAACTTGTTGCATCATATCCTATATATATATATATATATAACATATGGATACACATATATACATATATACATATAAAAAAGTAAGTATTGCTTAAAGGATGCTTTGAACCCTCTAAATGGCTTTGGAATATGTGTTTCCTCTTGGATATACACACACCCAACTATGATTTTATTAAGAAAGTGGTGTATAAATATGTATGTGTGCATATGTATATAAATACATATATGTATATGCATGTATACACACGGGTGAATGTATATCTATGTACCTACATGGATATACATGCATATGTACATATATACACATGTGCATATAAATATATATATATACACACATACATATTTGTACACCACTTTCTTAATAAAGCCATCGTTGAGTGTGTATATTCAAGAGAAAACACATATTCCAAAGCCATTTAGAGGGTTCAAAGCATCCTTTAAGCCACACTTACATTTTTTCCTAGAAAATTGTGCTAGAATATGCTTGTATTCATTTACAAGATTTCAGAAATGTCTCATATATTTCATTTGCTATTTTACTCGCAATATTAAGATGATTTAAATTGTTTGCAAAACTTTAAGTCCTATCCTTCCTAGGTTATTGATTTTAATTATTTTTCTGAATCTGAATGTGTTAATCATTAAGTGAATAATTTGTTGTATTTAATAATCTAGGATAAGGACTAACACTATCTTAAATTCTACAGAAAAAAATGTCTTATTTCCTTAGACTCAGGAAAGTCTTCAATTACAAATTTTAGTCTATATTGAAACTTAAATTTCCTCTCTGTAAATCTACCTTCTACCAGTGTACTATTAATTTTATGAGTATTGCTTTCCTGAGAAAATAAAATATAATTTAGAAAGACAAGTAAAGAATCAAAAGAAAGGAAAAGTGTATCTGGTGGACACATCTGATTAAAACAAAAGATGCAGGGAGGGCCAATTTCTGGGTTTAGGTTTTGAGTGATAAAATTTTAGACTTAGAATTTAATTTCTAAACACTACATACATACATTCCTAGCATATGATGTGTAAAAAAAAAATCTCCACACTGGCCATTGTTATTTAAAGTTAAAAATAACTGCCTTTTATAAAAATATGTACAATTTTGTATAAGTAGGGTTAATTCCAGAAATGGAATATAGGTTTGATATAGAATATAGGTTTATATAGATCTCTTAACAAAAAGATAGCCCTAGATAATTGATTAGCAATGTTGTGGAATTTCCCGGGTAAGTACCATCTAGTATAAGGCCATATGAATAGCAGCCTGGTGTTGACACTAAAGCATGGACAAAGCCTTATGTCAGAAAGGAGTCTTGTGTAAGTTAATAATGAATTCAAGGTCACGTTGGACAATTTCTCTCTTCTCACAAAGATTCCTTGTCAAACAGAATTCCAACCAATCAGGACTACTTTCATTTCAAATGTTTCTGCTTTACATACACTAAATCAGTTGTTCATTGCCAAAAATAATAATTAATAATAATCAAACACTTGGCTACTTGGCTTTAAAAAGTTCAATAGATCTAGCTTTAAATTGAAGAATTTATTAATTTTAATACTATTAAGTGTGATCTACTCTATCATCTTGGTTCCTGTTTGTTATGTATTTTCTTCATTTCTTTGGTTTTTTTTTCTGATGTTTAGTAATTTTTTTTGCCCTATTTTTTACCATCCATTAGACTTGTAGCCATTTTACTTCTATTCTTTTGGTAAAATTAAATTTATCAGTTGTATGCATGTTGTCAAAGCTATGTAACTTGGGTTTATTCCTCTATTATCATGAATTTGACATACACTCTCCCCCACTATGTCAATGTCCTCTCCCTTCCATACCCTCTCCTTCCTTCCTCTTGTCTCTTCCATACTTCCCCGCGTCTCCCTAGTCACCAGTCAATCTTTCCCTAAGTTTCAGGCTTGCATTTGCAGTATTTTCCCAGTACATGTTGTTCGTATGTCTATATTTCACAGGTAAGTGAAAGTACCCATGATCTGGTTTTCACATTCTGACTTACTTCACACAACACTCACACATCTCAGTGGTGCCTTTAGGACTAAGATGAATAAACCTTCTATTGACTAGACTTATTTTTTATTGATTATCATTTGATGAATAATATATGTATTTACTTCATATTTTCTATCAAGAACTTTAACTTCCTGCTGATTCATAGTTCCCTGATTTCTACGTTTTAAGGTTCAGAAGGTAATACCATTTTTTAAAACAATAACTATTGTTTCATAATTAGGTTTAGATAGTTTGCCAAATCTGACATTATTTAGAACAGAAGCATTAGAACAGAAGGATTTGTACTTAATTATTGAATATTAACTTCCTACAATGTTTAAACTATGAGTGTTCAAAAGTTTTGAATTTTGTAAGGAATTTCATTTCATAATGCACTATTAATCTAGTTAAGTCAAGTACAAAGCAGCCCAATTGTTGAACTTTTTGTTGAAACTATTTCTGAACAAGTAAATATGGGATAGAATCTCTATGTCCCTTACACAAGTCTTAACTTCTTTGAGTTTCTACAACTTTCCTTCCTTCCTTTTTCTTAAAACACACACACACACACACACACACACACACACAAACTTAGCACAATATGAACTAGTAAACTTACTGAGCACAGTAAAACCTAACCCAGTGCACTGGAAACCAACCCCCCCACCCCCCAACATATTAGTCCTAGTTTTTATTAAGTCCCTATTTGGCATCCGATCTAAAGCAGGAAATAATGAATCAACACTTATCCACATAAGCTTTATTTAATTCTCCATATATTCTCAATGTATCCTTCCAGATTTTCTTTTTATCACATCCATCATGATTATCTTTGTTCTTTGCAATTATTCTTACTTCTATGTCTTCAAATTCTGTACAGTACCTTTAATGTTGTACCTGTTTGTGGATCAGACAGAACACGGCTTTTCTCATTGAACTAAGGCAACTCAAGGCTATTTTTTCATTACAGTTTTAGTGTTATTCTCTGTATTAATCAAATTACATCGGATCAAGTTACTATTCTGCAATAGCCATTATTTTTACACATAGAATGTGATTTCAAGTAGCAGGAACATTACTCCACATTCATAACTAGGTACATTTCATTGAAATTGTGATACTAACAAAATTCTGATGTCTTGGTGAAGAAGCTGTGTACAACTGGAGAAGAGAAAGAAGGAGTGCAAGGGGAAGAAATAGGTGGGGAAAGTAATTAAATATTGCATTACTAGATGTAAAAATATATTTGTATGACCTGAACCTATATAACTTCCTCTAAGATAAAAATTACGATATTTTTATCTATAGATTTCAAAACTGTCAGATTTCATAGTCATCATCATACCCACAGAAAGGCCCACAACTTTGTCAGTTTAATTTAGTTGTTTTGCCTCAAATCCCAATAGCAGCATCTTTAAAGTTCTTTATCCTCTATTTCCCCACTGAAAAAAATTGTGATGTCTAATAGAAGCACATTAAAGCTACTTTTATTACAAAAAGAAAGCTAGCATTCTTCTGTCTATACAATCCTCTTCTCTCAGGGTTTAATTTGTATAATCAAATTATAAAAACACATAAAAATCTGTTGGACATAGAAGTAATAATAAAAATTGCTTATGACATTTTTTCTATATAAAATTACTGTTCAAGTTCTTGTGCTGCCTCAAAGATTTAGTTACTGACAAAGCAAAATGAACCTAATTATATAGTTATCTCACAGTTCAATGCCCTTATGCTAGTATTAGATAGAGTAAAACTTGAGATTATACTGATTCGAAAAGAATCAGATGACCAAAGCATTACTTATGAACTGATTATTTGGTGTGTTTTATACATAGTAAGAAAATTATTTTTAAAATCAGGTTATTTCTATTATGTAATATCATGTAATTTTAACAAATAAGTGCATTGGTTAATGTAAAAAGATATGCAAATTCAACAATAAATGATTATCAAAATACTAAATTATAAGTGCAATATATGCTGCATACATAATTTTAAATTTCAGTATTTATAATAGCAACTTTCCCTTCCTTATTTAAATACAAAAGTAAAAGAAATCTTCCAGCAGTTTTATTTTTTTCTATTTCTTTTTCATGGGCTAATTTTCCATTCAGTATGGGAATTAGTTGACTCAGTTAGAAATCTAAAAATTGTGTTTATGAGCAAAGAAAGAAATAATTGACAGACATTCATAATCCAGTTATTTTTTTAATCAAAAAAATTACAAAGAGCATGGAGGAAAAATAACAGGAATAGGCTTAAAATTAATTTGCTGATTTGGTGGAAATACACAATATGGACTCACTACATTATTTTGTATGCTTTTATTACATTTTTTGAGGATTCTGAAAAGATGCATTGCTACAAAGTTACAAATTAAATATATAGCCATTTGCTGTTTTCATTTAAGTAAAATTAATGTCCTACTGAAGTGGAAGGGAAACAGAAATCCCACATTATCTCATTTATCAGTTAAAGGAAAAAGTATTTCCAGAAAATGCAGAGATACTATCCCATGGGTAGGGTGATCAAACAATGTATCTTTTAATAAAGACCCTTTTTCAAGAGTATCTTATGAGGGATTCAACAAGTTAACTCTTTCAATTCTGAGAATTTTCCTACTGAATTTTAACAGTTACAGCACAAAATACAAAGAACACGAACATCACATCCTATCTTAGTCAATGTGTTTTTCCTTTGCTCTTAAAGTGCAGTGAACCTTTCTTGGATTCTATGTGGTAACTGCAAACAAGGTGCTTAATAAGTGCTTTCCCTTAATTTTTACCGTGATTGAAACCATTGTAAAAGCAAACGACCTTTCTCATTTTCCTAGGATGCCCAGTAATGTTTAAAAACAACATGGAAGCAAAAACCTTTAGCACCTGTCACAATATCTTACTCTAACAAGGTCTCATTAAGTTCCTAATGCAAATGCAAGTTATTCCACCTCTATAGGAATTCAAGGTTTTCTGTGTTGGTTGGATGGGCTGCAAAAAACTTGCAATTTTACAAAATAATGTCTGACACTAATGTCTGCCATTTAGACCTTAACTTAATGCCAGTTTGTGGTCGGAACTACCTTTTATTGATATCATAATTCTTGCTTTGGTCATTGTATGCCTTGCTTTATATGACTCGCTTTATCATCAACATGCTTATTAAAACTGCAGTTATCATCCCACATTAACTGAAACTGGATTTTGAGTTGTGGGACCAGAAATATAAGTAAAAAGTCCCCTCAGTATATACTCAAATATGAAAATAATATTTAAAATTTTTATCGCATATATTGCCTTTATGTATCAGAGACCTATACATTACCTCTCAGATATGCTAAGCAAATTGCTAGCATCAAAGATAAAATTTTATATAATGTTAAAAATCTGGGAAGAACAGAAACAAAATCAGCTGTGAGACTGCAAGCAAAAAACTTCAAGTTTTTCCTTTAAGTAATAAAATTAGAATACAGAAACCTAATTTCAATAAGAACAGGATGCTAGCAGAGATTTCTAAGACACTGGCTGTCAGCTCACATTCCAGGGTTTGACCACAAGAAACAGATTGTCCTTCAGCAAACTGGAAAGGAAGTGGCTTCCCTGCCATAGCAGAAAGAGGCTGCTTCTTTCTTTCCATTAACAGATTAGCCAATGAGAGATGCTGTAACATAGCAAATGAAAAGCTGGTACACTTTGACTATTCACTGTCCTCCAAAGGACTCTTTCTAACAGTTGTCTTGAGATTATAGAAGAAAATTTCTTTCTTTCATTCTGGCGAAGTGTGTTCTAGTTTGTCATGAGACCACAAGCTCCAAATTGCTTTTCCTTGGTGTTTCAAAATAAGCTCCCTTCACTGGTAAAACAATTGTTTGCTTCTTTGTTTAATGTTAACACAGTCTGACTTTTTGAGAAGATTGCATGGAGGCATAGTATTTGACACCAAGAGAAATCAGATAATTATAAGACTCAATGCCATTTACTGATAGCTAATTTATGCCAGATTCTCTTTTTACTGCCTTCTATCTACTAGCAACTTACATAAAGTTCATGACAAAATGGTACGACGATTTTCTACCTGAATTTTATAGATAAAACTGAGGCAGATCTTTTATCTTAAATTGGAGAATTTGTAATTGGAAGACTAAGTAAGATTAAAATCCAATCAACAAATACAAGAAATGTATCTAATTGTGGTTGGGGAGTCGGAAATGGAGTAAATATGGTCAACAAGGTGTTTGGCATTAGCCAGCTACCAGTGTGGGCAACCTGACGTAATATAGGGAAAATGTAGAGACAGTGGAAATACCTAGGATTATCACAGTCAAGGAATGAAAATTGTGGTGATTTTATTTAGAACAAATGAATCCATTTACAACAAATACTTATTTGTAAGTTGAGGAATGTTTTCGTTGATTTCAATTACTGAGTCAAATCCATGAAGTCTTATTTTCCATGAAGAGGAAGAGTAGGAAAAAGAAACTTCAATTATATACACAGATACTAACAGTTGGATACAATCAGGTCAGAGGTTTCTTTGTTTTATAATTGAGTATAGTCTTTGCTGCAGTGGAACAACTGGAATTTTCAACTCTATAGTTTAAAGTCTATCTATTATAGTCTATATTTTGACATAATCCCAGCACAAATGTTGCTATATTATATTTCTTCTATCTTAACTATTCGTATGGTACTGCTGTCATCAGTCATTTTCCCTGATAGAGCAAGCTTGTTTGATTTTTTACTTATCAGCATATTTTGTGCTATATTCTGAGCAAATCAAAATGCTTAATAAATGGGCTCTGACCTGTAGGAGCATATAAAATTATAAAAACTAGATTTGCAAATCCTGTGAAATTTTCTAATCAAAATTAACTAATTTTGTACAGTTAGTAAACATGCTTTACGTTGCTGTTTTAAGCCAGAACTTAATGTATACTCTCTAGACACAACTATTGAATGCTTTTAAAACACAGGAATAAGAAAAATATTGATCATAAGGTTCATATTGCATTGCAAGAGACAGAAATAAGCACATAAACCAGAAAATAAAATTTAATCTACTGTTAATATAAAAACTATAAAGAATAATATCTACCTGAAAAACATTGTATTCAAATAATTAACTTTCTCTGTCTTTAAAATGTTTCAATATCTAGTTAAAAAATAAGATTAGAGAGGGAAGGGGCGGTATCCCAAAAGATTTACCAAAGTTGTGATTTAAAGAATAAAAGTAAATAAAATTCAAAAATTTTAAAAAATATTAAGACTGGAGATATAATTTTTAAATGTGGTGGGGAAACAGTAGGCTATATCTTCTCTTGTTACCTAAGTCAACTTGAGAAATAACTTATTAAAAAAAAAAAAAATCAAGGGAGTTATTCCATAGTTGCAAGGAAGTCACATACTCCCAAGACAGTATTTAAGAAAATGAGTCACATTAACAATGATAACAAAAAGGACCAAAATTAGGAATAAAAAAGCAAGAAAAATAAACCCATGACAATAGACCCTGCTATTCAATTACAGCAATTGGGAGCTGCTCATATTTCACCATTTGCCAATGGAATACTCATTACTACAATTTTTAGCTTACTCTTTGGTCAAATTTTATGGAAACACTCATTTTTGTTTGATGAATAGTAAACATTTCAAGAAAATTACAGAGCCATTTTCTGCTAAAACTATTCAGCTCTGAAGGTTTGGCTGGACAAAGCTTCCAGAAGGGTTTGTTATAGCTCTTATCTTTATTTGCTTTGACTCTAAATTAATCTCTGTCATTGTATAGTTTGCTTGATTTACTGTCATTATAAAGGGTTGAAATAAGGGAAATGTTTGCTTTAGGGACATTATTGCTTCAATTTAAAAGGAATTGATTCTTAACAACTCTTCCTCATTGCTTAAAAATATTCTAATCACATAGATTCAAGAGTACGAACTATAAAATATGGTCATTTCTGCTTCCTTGTTTTAAGAAGCATTTATGAGTAGTGTTTTCACCCTATTTCTTTTGTATCCCTTCCTGGTTTAAGATGCTTTGTGTGACTGTAGTTTATTGTGCTTATTGCACAATATCAGTATTGTTTTCTTTTTAAATTTTACTCTATCATTCTAAAGCAAATCTAGTTTTATGTATTTACCTGATTGTGATATTATTAATATTCCTGTTGTGGCAATATATGAAATCACAAAGGAAAATATAATAGTATTTAAAGAATGTTAAAATTCATTCCTAGATTCCTAACATAAAACACTGATACTTAACAAGGAAATTAATCAATTTATTAATTTGAGACCAGTTCTTTTCAGAACAAAAATAATTTGTTCAACATATTTCTCTATTTGGTTTTCATAGCAATTGGTGAAAATGACATGCAGACAATTCCTAATTTTCATTTTTTATATTTTTAAATTATTTATTCCCTTTGAAATTTTTTCACATTTTACTTTGCTCCTCTCCACTGCATTGTTCTTTTTCATTCCTTCTATTCAGCAGGTAGTGGAAACAAAAAGAAATGAAGCTTGGAGTTAGTAATTTGAGACTTTACTGCATCTTCCATTAGCCACAATTCACTGAACAAATTGGACACTTTGGTAGACTATTTAAGTAAATAAATAAAAGTTTCTTTTGGCTTGCTTGTAGGATCTTACTTTTCCAGCATTTATGACACATTACATTAGCCAATTTTCCTATCCATATATATTTTAATTTGTAAAAATTATTCTAGAATTTCCAGCTATCCAGTGCCTGTTAAAATGGAGTTCTTACAGATAATTTAACAGAGAAGATAATTGAAATTTATGATTTATGAGGGAAGATAACTATGTAAATAGGTTGTGTGGGTGGCAGTAAAATGCATATCACAGTGGATTGAAAACAGTATTGGTCAACCTAGCTTCGGGAAAATTATGCTGCCCAAATTGTTTTCTATGTAATTTCTTTAGACCATCGCAGCTCCCAAGACAGTGTGTTGCTCAGAATTCCAACCTGGAACGACCTTTCTAGCCTTGAAGATAGTAAAAATTGCTAATCTATTAAATCAATTCCACTTGGAAGATGTGGATGTCTAAAAGATTAGTCTAAAGCTGGTCTTAGCCTAAAACTGTACCCCGATTTGACTTCTGTCCGTTCCTCATGGTAGTATCCCTGCACTTATCAGTTTCCCTGGGAGCATTTCTCTAATAAACCTCTTTGGATGAATCTTGGTTTTTATGATCCCCTGCTGGGAATTTGGCTTAAATCAGTCAGTAAAGAGGATTAGTAGTCAAGGTTATTACTAGTTGTCCAAGAGAATAAGTATTTAGCAAAGTCACATAGTCACTCTATGAGGCATCAGAAATTTGAACCCAGTTCTCAGTTTTAAAAAAAGCCATTTTTTTCAAAACATAACATGCCAACATAGAGATTATACACTCCGAATTTTCAGGTTCTAAAGCAGTTCTGCCATCTGCAGTATAAAGACAAGATGTACTGTTAGCATGTAAGAACTTTAATACTTAGTGACTAGATAGGGAGGGGAGGATATAGTTTCCCAATGAAACACCCAAAGTTATCCAGCCTCTTGTAGGTAACGCTCAGCTAAATGGACATCTTCTGGCAGGAATGGACATCTTCTGTCTGTGAAGACAGACAGCAGGGGCCAGACGGCCTCCCCAGGTGCTTCTCATCCACATATCTCTTTCATGTCCCCCAAGTTCCTGGTGCAATTTGAAAGGCAAGGAAAGTGTGCTTTCCCTGCTCCTCAGGTCTTCTCCTGTGTGTCTTCTCCAAGTGCCTTGTCTCCAGGTCTTGTTTTAGCTTCTCTTTGATGCTCATTTCCACCCTTCATTAAGTAGTACAGGGAACATGCAACCTCCTTTTATGTGGAGATTGCATTCTGCAACAATTCCTCTACATAATCATATAGGAAACATCTTTCTAGCATCAAAGACTCCTCCAAATCTAGGCTTTAAGAGAAGTCAAAGGAAAGATCAGAAATGATGTTTGAAGGTGGGGACCTTTTAGTAATGCTTTTACTCTAGCACATACAAGATATGGAAAAAATATCTTTAAAATAGTGATATAAATTTAATATTGATATATTAGTAATACCAGGTAATAAAGTAAAATAGAAATGGTAATAAAATGAATAAACCAGTATGATTTAAAGTAGCATTTGTTAATTGGAGAAGGGTAAAGAAAATTAAAGCAGTTTAAAGGAGAGTGATTTAACAGAGATCTAAGGATATATGAGAGGAGATTTAAGCAAAGATTTGATGATCACTGTGTTCGTGAATGCCTTGCAGAAGTATCTCACTAAGAAGGAATAAAAATGCAAAATACCAAGCCCCGGTGCCATCTCAGGGTAACAAGAAATCCAATGTGGCTGCAGATGAACTAGTGTTGAGGGAAAAGTTGGAAGGTTGCCCCAAATCATGGAGAGCCGTTACTTCACCAATGTAAGGGATGGTTGCTGATTCTTAAGCTTCTGTATCTTTTTTTTCCCACTGCATAATCTTAATGCTGAAAAACTTGATATTGCAAGAAAGAAATTGGGGGGAAAGAACAGAAGCAATTGCTTCTTAGAAAGCTTACATTAGCCTGGTAATAAGTTTGTTGCCTTTGTTGTCTGACACAATTTCATCCTGTAGCCTGAACATAGCATACTTGAAGTGTGACAAACATGGTTCCTAAAAACAACTCTGGCATCTGACTAGCACAGAGGACTAGTGCCAGGGCAGAATTTGTTGTGCAAAAAATCAGAAATCACTCCAATAAATCTGAAGACTTCGACTCTGTTCAACGACACATGAATCTAGTAGTTTACCTTCTAGTTCATGAAAAGAAACATTGAACAGTTGCAAAACTTTGGAGCTATGTGTGCTCAGAAGAGGATGGGATTCTGTTGAGGTGGTTTTGGAAGGTGGGATCAGCTGCATGAGCAGCAGCTGTGACAGAATGACTGTTTAGGAAGTAAAAATGGATAAAGGAGGTGAATGGCAACAGAGTTGGAAAGGTGACTTCAGCTTTTTCATAGAACGCTTTGATTTTGAATTTCCTTTTAGAGATCCCTTACCCATACACAAATCCATTGCATGCTCTAATAGAAATTAGTGATCCCTCGATGAGGTATGTTACCTTGAATTATGTAGTCACTTCACCTGAGGGCAATTCTTGCAGAGGCTATTGAGACCCCATCAGCTGATACTTAGTATGTGAGGGGGACCTGAGCATCTATATACACTATCCTTTCTCTAATTCCACAGCCTGGCAAGTCTATCTTTTCTCCTTGCTCCCCTCAACGTGAATTCTCCCATAGCAGTAAGAACAGCTTAAAAACATGAACCTAATAATCCATTTAATAATGTTATCCTTCCACTTAAATCCATGAATTATTTCCAACTCCTACTAGAAGTCAAAGTTATTTCTAAAAGAACTCTATCTGTTATGATTTGCAAATTATGGAGAAAGAAATGAGTCAGAACTTAGTCTCAGAAAAAAAAAAAAAATTCAGTGGCATCACCTGAGATGGGATAAAATGTGAATGGAAGACCAAATAGATTCACCAGTTGAATTTTGAACATAATAGTTTGAGATATTTATTACATTTAAGATACATTAGCAAACCCTCAAAGAAAAAGGTTGAGGTTGCAGTGGGTTCTACAAATATGGTCTGAAAGAGATTAAGATAGAGAAAGAAATTTGGCAATGATTAGCATATTGATGTTTTAAACGTTATTATTTTACAAGAAAGATAACATAATCTGTATTATCTGATATCAAAGAATATAGCCTGCACTGGACTTTTGAAATTTATTCTAAACCTTGATCACATGTTATCTGTGTATGGTTGAAAATTGTGTTTAGCCTTTTGATTGTGGATTCCCACATGTAGTTGTGCAATTATATCAATGGTACCATTTGTTGCATGTATGCATTTATATATTAACATGCATATACAAATATGGATGTATATATCTTGCATATATATGTATTGTGTGATATTAATAGAGGTACTAGACACAGCACTACACACAGCACTTTTGGAACTAATGTTATTTTATCTTCAGTAACAACACTTACTCTAATTCTACTTGTCTTATCTGTTTCTGAGAAAAGTATGTTAAAAGTATTTGTAGATTTTTCTATTTCCACAATACTCACAATTGTAACTTTATATATTCTGCAAGAGAATATTGCAGAGGATTGTATTGTATGATCGAATGTTTCTGCTTGATTTTATTAATGCTTGTATCTTTTGTTTCATATAACTTTATATTTAGTCAAACAGAAAACAGCTGGGTTTTAATTCATATATATCTAATATCTTTTTCCATCATTCAATTTTGGAAATTTCAGTCTCCTGTTTAAGTATATCTTTTGAAAATAAAATGAAATAAAGCATGACTGAAATCTTATTCTTAATTTTAAAATCTCTGGGTTTTATTATTTAAGCATTGTTCAGATAGTTCTGAAATTAAGATCGATTTCACCCTTCCTAATATTTTTCAAATATAATTTCTTCTTTTCTGATCTCCATTATTAAGATTTTTGTCAGTTTATATTATATATTTTTGTTCTCACACTTGTCATTAGGCTACATGCACATTTATCTTCCTTAAACAAACAAACAAAAAACATAGCCATCTTTCCCTAACAAAAACCCCCATTAAGATCCCTGCGACCTAACGTTGGGCACGGTGGCACATGATTGTAAGCTACAGCTTATGGAGTCACGATGGTCTCTGGGGATCACTGATCGAGTCCCTCCCGGAGCAACACAACTAGGCCTAGTCCCCAAAAAATAGCTGGGTATGGTGGTGCGCGCCTGTGATCCTAGCTGCCTGGGAAGCTGAGACGGGGGATTGCTTGAGTCCGTAGTACCACAGGCAAAAATAGCGAGACCTAGTATCAAAAAAAAAAAAAAAAAAAAATCCCTGTCATCTAATATCTAATACGGTCAGCTTTCCACTATCATGTTTATGTGTTTATGTCTAGTATTTTTGTTCTGGCTTGCTCTCCTCTTTCGCCTGATCTCTCTCCCATTTTATTTCATTAAATAGTTCATATCTATTGCAAACCTTCTGAATTTGTCTTCTCTTTGAGTACCTCTTCCAGCTGTGCTTGGCTCTCATTCTTTGTAATAATCCTTTTGGGACCATATCTATCTGAAAATATTTTAGGTCCACATCTTTAATTGTAAATTGGGTTGAATACAAAATTTTATATTAAACATTCTTTTTTCTCAAAAATTTGAATCATTACATTTTGACTTACATTTAATGTTGAAGTGTTATATAGGGTTTTTTGTTTTGTTTTGTTTTAAGAAATGCTAGACAATTAAAATTTGGGTTTGTTTTCTGCATGTTTATAGAAGTTTCACTTTGGCTGTGATATTTTTACATCTCACTAATATGTATTTAGGTTGTAAGTTTTCTTTATCTTCTATTTTCACCATCAAATTCACATTTTTAAATATGGTGAAATATTTTACTCTTTGAAATTTTTCATGTAATTTATATTTATTAATCCCTCTCTGATGTGTTATTTTTTATATTTGTTCCTCAACATCTACATGACACATTTTTAGTACTTTTTAAGTATATACTGTCCTTGCCTTTTCTACTGCACTTTTTAAATCTTAAATTTCTACTCAATAATTTTTTTTTCAATTGTCATTTTCCTGTTTACTCTCTCTTTCCGGTATTTCATTATAGTTATTATAGTATTTAATTATTACACTGTTAATGTTTATTTTCATTAATGAATTATGTTGTTATCAATTAATGTACATTTTAAATGTTAACAGGTTAATTATCCACTTGTTCTAAGAATTTTGCTTCATCTGTAAGTTTATTATACTTCTATAGAAAGTATTTTATAGCTCAGATGGGTAACTCCTATGAGCATAAAGTCCCTAAAAGTATTTACTTCTCAATCTCTCAGCTCTCCCAGAAATGGAAACCAGTTTCATCAAGCAGCACCTTAGGGAAAGTAGACAAGGACACATCATACCTTAATCCACTTCATGGCACTTAATTATCAATCATCAGGTTTCCTTCTATTTAACTCACGGCAAAAAGCAGCATTGCTGTACATTACTTCCCCAGATTGAAGACGTTGAGGAGGAAAAATTGAGAAATGCTCAAGGACAGTTCAACTTTTTCATTAGAATCAGGTTCTCACAGAGTCCTTAAACCAATGGGCATTTAAGTTGTATTGGGTTTCCCCTTTCTCTCTACTAGAACCTAAGCTGTTGCAGAAAATTTCTGTGTGAAATAATGTGGGAGAAAGAACTGAGCTTAAATTACTCCTTTAACTTATCATTTTACTGACACCTTCTGCCTATCTGAAGTTAGAAATAAAGTTCAAGTCAGCAGTGAATCAACCCAGGGGTTCCTAAAAGCATTTTGTTTAGTCATCTATCGCTGGCCTATTCTTGAAATTTGTCTCCATCTTCCAGTTTTGTTTGTTTGTTTGTTTTACAGGAGGTTAACATAATTCTAATTTGCCATCAGGATAGAAATCTGAAGCTCTTTATTCTCTATGATATCCCTTCCTGTCCATTCTTTAATATTTAAATAACCCCTCCTCCTTATTACAAGCCCCATTGTCTTGCCTATGAACTCATAGATAACATTATCTTTGCACTTTCAGTTTTTTAAATATCTCACACTAACAGGCATCAGAATTAATATTGCATGTAATGGAGAGGTTGCAACAATAATAAACATTTTGTTCAGTTACCCAAATGTTATTTTGCACCCATTTAATATGCTCAATATTGTGAATAATTTGTTAGTACAAGACACTCCTGATCCTTGAGAAATGCATGATATAATTAAGAAGTAAAAGTTTTACAGATGCAAATTAGAAAGAAATCCAATGTGTGGTCAGTAATCTCAAAATGTACTGCAGTGTATCAGTAGATAGGACTCATTTCCTACAGGATTAGCATTCCCTTAAAGCAATACGACATCTGATTTATGTTAATAAAGTAATTAAATAAGTGCTCAATGATTAAGTGAAACTTTCAGATTTTAGGTACAGGAAATACCAATGGGTTTTCAGGAGTGAAAGGAGATCATAAAAATATCAGTATCATGGTCAATCCTGAAATAAGGTTTGCTCAGGCAAAGAGTGGCACAAATAAAATACAGAAATTATCATGATGGATACATGGTAATTACTAGAAAAGATAATAGAAGGATAAAGTTCAATTTTAAGGTATCATGGGAAATAAGATTTAATAAAGATCTTATTGTGGAGACTTGAGGTTTCTACTATTGTTTTCATATGCTATACTAGATCATTTCCACACAGTCTTCACAGTTCAGTCTGTACAATTCAGAGGTGTATTGGCTTTATGTTCAGATGAAGAAACTGAAGTTCAGAGAAAAAAAATAAACTCAAAATTATACAGAGCACATATGAACTTCATCAATCTGATGGAGAAATTGTAAACAGAGAGAATAAGGGTATTGAGATCACAGAAGAACTTGTAAACTGGAGAGATTGTGGTCCCAGTTCTCCGTTGAATAGTATACCGGAGAACTTTGCACCAGCCACCATAAAATATAAGGATTTATTTCTTGTTGCCAGTAGCAACAGAGGTGTGATAGAATAATGGCTCATAAATTCTCGTAAAATAAGGCCATTTAAGAAAATAAAAGTACTCACTGCTATGTCAAATAGTGAGTAAGCATATATTATGAATTAGGAGGTAATAATTTGACTGAGACATTACTATATCCATTTTACAGACAGAATGCAGTATTTATGGAGATTGTGGTAGTAGGCAAAGCCACATATTTAGTAGGCAGTGAAAAGGGAAGACCTATCTTAACCTGCAAAATGTGTCACCAATAATAAAAAGAGAAATCCATTTTAATACTACTTAATAAGAATGCTCTGGAGTCTAAGGTTTTCTGAGGAAATAATCTGAAGGACTTTGAGACTCAATTTAGGATATTAACGAGATCAATGAGTCACTTGGAACTAAAACTATTCTGAACCTAATCCGGTCTTTCTTTGATGATTCAGAAAGCATGTTGGGAGCTTCATTATCTACACAAATTATCATTATACTAGTGATTCAAAAATACTGGATGATAAGAATATTCAACAAGTTCATATAACATGAGAGTAATTCAGTTTATGAATAATTTTACCAGATTACATGACTACATCCTATCCCAAAATAGTCTGTTAAAATAGCCTTACAGAAAGAATTAAACAATTATGCTATTTTAAAATATGATAAAATTTATTAAGTGTCTTGCCAAGGTAGCATGGAAAGTTACAGAACCATAAGCAAAATCCAGTACAATTGAATTCAGTTTTATTAATTACTAAAATTATAAAATAGTCAGAAAAGGTCTCCCTAATATGTACTATCCTCACTTAAGGATTATTTTCAGCTGAGGTCAACAAAGTCCCTAGAAGGTAAGACAAACTTTTGCTATTTCATCTACCTAAAAGAATGAAAAGTGGGGGTTCTTACTGAGAGTTGGGATTATTACCAGAAATAACATTTCAAGATGAAGAATCTATGTGTAAAACAAAGGATGCATGTAATTACAGAGAAAGTTGTTCTTCACATGAATCACCCTCCTTTCTCTTGGGAGTCTACCTCCTTACTCCTTAAAGTGCCAGGACCTTTTTCCATTTCTCATCACAGGACCTAACCTGGAGATAGACACCCCAATGTCACCGTGCTATCTTTGCCTTTATGTCTATGTATATTCCCACTATGAATATAATGAAATTAACTTTTTTCTTCTATGAATCTCATTTTTATTTGATTGTTCTATCACCAAAAGAGTCCAGAGGGACAAACAGAGATTTCCTCTCTTTCCTAACAAGTAGAAGGGACTCCAAGCAGTTTGAAGAACATTTCTGCAATATCCAATATATTTGCAGAAGTTCATTTTTTTTACCACTCATGAGAAGCAGATTGGAGAACCCTCAAGGCTGGCTTACTTTAACCCTTTTGTTAACTCAGCAGAAACTCAGTTCAGCTGGAACCGGTCAACATCCATAGGTAGCTAGTCACTGTGGGACACCCATATTCCTGGCAGGCTTGGCTCTGCCTCTGGAAGATGACCTTTGCCCTCTCCACAAGTAATAGTGTGACCTCTACAGAAAGAGGAGGTCCAGGCCCCCTGCATCACCAGAAAGAAGAAAGAAGTTGAGCAGGGAGGAGATGATAGAGAAGACAGGGAAAAAGATGAAGAGCGAGAAGACCTGAAGGAAACAAAAGGAGCAGAGAGACATGTGAAGAAGCTATGCTTACAGGCACGAGCCACCGTGCCCGGCCCATGAGTTCAGGCTTCTGCGAGTGGACTTTGAAGGTTATCTCCTCTGCTTCCTTTGGCAGTTTTGGTGTGGGGCCCATTATCCCCTCTTTGGTCATCTTCTCCTCTCCCTTAATAAGGGGAGGACGGTGGCTCGTGCCTGTAAGCTTCAGCCTATGAAGCGGCCGGGGCTAGGGATCGCGGTTCGAGTCCCGCCTGGGGCCCGTAGCGAGACTTAGTTCCAAACAATAGCTGGGCGTGGTGGCGTGCACCTGTAATCCCGGCTACCTGGGAAGCTGAGGCTGGGAATTGCCTGAGTCTGTAGTACCCTGGGCAACGAGAGCCTGCGGTTCCACGGGCAAGTATAGCAAGACCTAGTCTCAAAGCCTAAACTCAGAGAAATTTCTTGGCCAACACTGGCAGGAGACAAGACCCCCAAAACCCAACACCAGACCCATAAGGAAAAGCAGCAAAGCAAAGGCGAAGGGATTGGATTGGAGAGAACGGCCTGCAGCAAGAAAACATGGACAGATCACAAACGAATATAACCTGGCCACCCCACAATCTTAAGACTGAAATTCTAACAGCAAGGTGCGCCGGGACCCAACAACGCAGTCCCTCACCCAGAGAAAAGACACTAACATAGGAAAGAGACTGATGGACTCAGCACAGCTAATAAATAACAAAGAGTGGGGTGTGAGAGAATGGAGGGAGCACCGGAGAGAGGAGGGAGGGGGAACAATTATATAACAGAGAGGTTGTAACCCAAAGAACAAAATAAAATTATTAAATAAAAAAAAAAGAAGCTATGCTTACTTCTTGACCTTGAACTGATATTAAGAACTTGGGGGGCATGGAAGGAGACACCTGAAAGAGACAGCAGTAGATAAAAAAAAAACCTCTGGGGAGGCTGACAAGGGCAGTCTTTCTCTTGATTTGGTTTTGATTTTGCTCTTTTCCTTCCAGATTTGCTTGACCCCTCCCGCCCCATTGCTATGGATCCCCAGAAGAATGTGCCTTAGGTTTGCATCAAGCTTTTGCATCTCTGCATTCTGGCTTTGGGATTATCCTGTTTGACTGGATATTTACCCACGAAGGGATGGTTCTTTGGATATTTAAATTGAAACCATTTTAATGATATTTCCTCTTTTCTCTATTGCACACTAATTGCGTCAAAGTTATTTTCTATAGATTTCTATGTTCTTAAACATGAGAGTATGTTTTGTCTTGATGCAGCAGATGGCAAAACCTATTTAGAGCAGGCAGATTTGGGGTCCAAGAGTACCCCTGCCTTTGCCCTATAATACGTTTACTTTTTCCTGTATTTCTTGTATCTTGAGATCCTTGAAATATCCTTGTTACTTAAATAGCTGTTTCCTACCCTCGTTAGACTAATCTAATGACCTCATTGATGAGGCAGAAACATCCTCAAGGTTTTTCTTCAACCAACAGCCCACGTCTCACCAGGATATCTATAGAACTTGCCATTATCTGCTTACCAGGTATCATTAACATGATACTTTGCTAGATCAGCATAAAGTTTTCTGGAATTTCCAGGCATTTTTTACTATCTTTTAGAGGAAAGGATGGTCAACATAGCCATTAGACAAGAAAATTAGTATGTGCTGTTCTGCCTTGATAGGGAATAAAGAAAATATACTCACCACCTCAATAGCTGGGTACCAGGTGCCTCAAGCTGTATCATCTCTTCTAGAAAACAATATTCTGCTCAGCAGGCATGATTATGGTTCCCCTAGGTTAAGTTTATAGTAGTCTACAATCATCCGTCATTATACATAACTCAATTTAAAACCCTATGACATTCCAGTATTCTTTTAATTAACTTGGCCAGAGACTTGATGTCATCTTCAGGCACTATCATTACCAGGATTCAAAGTTCAATTTCTGGCATTCTTGCCAGGGAATTCACTCAGGAGACTTACAAGAGTCCTTCCAAATGAATTCACTATCTTCTCTGTTGCCATTTATTTACATGCAGCCCTACTCCAGCATGTTTTGGGTGGTTAGATATCCTTTTGATCCACCCAGTAGATGTTAGCGCAGTTCTAAAGATCAAATGGTAAAGATCTATTTCTATACATTTCCTTTTTTGCACTTGATTTTTTTTTTTTCCCCTGAGGTACCATGCACTCAAGTGATTCCCAACCTCAGCTTCCCAGGTAGCTGGGATTGCAGGCACGTACCACCATGCCCACCTATTTTCTGAGACTAGGTCTCACTATGTTGCCCCATTCGGGTCTTGAACCTGTGGACTCAAGCAATTCCTAGTCTCGGCCTTGCTTCATAGGCTATGATTAAAGGCATGTACAACCATGCCCAGCTTTCTTGGACTTGATCTTAGATTGGCCTCAAAGCAATGAGGTTTAGTAACAGAAACATCGGGGACAGGGAAAAATTTGCCCTCAAGTGTGGTCTTTTATTAATAATCCCCAGATAGCAGGAGACTTCTCAGGAAAATGGCAAACAGCTATGTGTATCATCTCAGGGCTGATATGTATTTGTAGAGTCAAGATTTTTTAGCATCTCCCACAAAAGTTCCCATACCCAGACTCCCTCTATTTTCCCATCATGACACCAATTGTGCCTCTTATGATAAAATATTAATTGTTTTCAACCATCTTCCTTCAGGTGAAGATAATAACCTCTTTAAATGCTGCGACAACAAAATTTTTCATTTTACTCTAAGATGTTAATATACACTAGACTATCTGAACCTCTCCTCTTTGTCAAGGTTTCTGAGATAAGCCCAAAACTACCTAACTTTACTGTTCTTATTACCATTGTCCCAGATACTTCAGGTGCCAGAAGTTGTGTCTACCCAGGTGCCTCCATATCAGTTGTATCCAAACCCAATTCCCTGCAGGTGAGTCTTAGTAATTATGAAATTTCAGCCAAACAGATAACATTCCTTTTATGCAAGAACAAATTCTTCCCACCTTCTGGGTAAACAGTCACATTCTGGACCCCATTCTTGAGAATCTGCCTTCCTGAATCAATTGTAGTAACAGCTTTTGAGTGCCCCTTCAAAACAAAGCCATTAAGTTGATGGATTTTAATGATGAATTCATCCCAAAAGACATTACAAGGGGAGAGCGTGTAAAAGTTAACAGTGCTCTCATTGGGCCACTCATTTCATCATGGCCATCTGGCAACTGATACAGTTTAGTATTGGTCACTTACACATCTACAGACAGATGCTCACACGATTGTACAAAACTGCCTTCAATATAGGTGCTCTAAGGTGAAATTCTCCAGCTGTGGTCTGCAGCCACAGTCATACAATGCCACAAGTCTTAATCCTGGAGTACAACCCCAGGATGTAATCCAGAATTGGCGACACGATACTTTGTACTCTTTGGGGTATAACACCCCATTCCTTGAGACAGTCTCACTGCCATCACTGCCATCACTTCACTCATAGTTTTGAAGACTACAGGAAATATTCCTGGCTCTACACAATGCGGAGTATACCGCTCCTGTATTCACAAAAGCCAACACCCTTTGAACATGGGTTGGAGACCCATGGATAGGCAAACTCCACATTGTCCTGCAGCCCACTCCTCATCCCCTGTGGACAGACCCTTGGCCTTCACCATATTCAGAAGCAAACAGGGCTCCCTCCCTGGGTGGGTCCCACAGCAAGTGGTCCTCCAGGCTCAGGACACATTCCTGGCACTTGGAGTTCCCAGCATTCCTCCTTCCAGCAGCCCATCTTATGACTGTGAACCTCTGGTCCTTTCACAATTATCTCCAGAACTAACAGACGGACACTGGGAATCCAGTGTTGCATAATCCACACCTGCTTTGACTAAATCCATCCACATCCGAGCACACGTGACTTCAAGAGGCTTCCTTGCTCTTTTTGGCATTCTTTTTGGTTGTTCAACAATTAACTGCCTTCCCCTCCGAGCATTAGCAGGCTCTTGACTTCCCCCCCAGATGGCTACCATTGTGATGATGTCATGAACTGGGCATCCCACATATGGGGCCAGAATGGGAACCAAAGGGGGTGAAGGGCATTTCTCAATAGCAATCACTCATTCCTGAGGTGAAATGCTCATCATCATGACCGTGAACATTTACATTAAACGTGACCTGCTGCATCCCCAGTTCTCAAAGCACCGCGCTAGCTCAGTGCGTGTTTGCCATATACTCACATTTTGTGGCGCATCTTCCGTGTCAGCCAAGACTGTTTGCACAGCAGCCATGGTCCAGTTCTGCAGAGGGTGGTCATCCCGGCCACACTGCCGGCTGTTCTACCGCCACCGTCTCAGCAAAAGGGTCCAAGGTCAATGAAACCATATAATCCCATTCATTTCCATTCCGGCAGCGGCCCAGCTGCCAGGGGCTCTCCTGGTTTCTGACAGAACTGTTTACCCAAGTCCACCAGTTCCGCTGGGGCGTGTGGGTGACACGTGGTGAACTCCATCATCTAGGGCAGGCCAGAAGCCTGACACCCTGTGCCCAAGTGCTGCTGTTGTTTCATCTTCTGTGTCACTCTCAGGTGAGTCAGGAGCGTGGAGTCAGCCGCCTCCTTCTCTCCTGAGAGGGAGTCCAGGGTCTGCAGAATGGAGGCTTGTTCTCTCTGGACCTCTTTCTCTAGAAACCTCAAACATTACCCCAGTTCCTACGTCCCATCCTGTGGACTCTCACAGAACTATGGGAAACGCCCACCCCTCAACCCTAACCACCTCTCCAGCATGATTTTTGCCCCCAGTCTCTTCCATATTGCACAGGGCCTGTGCATTCTGTCTGCCTCTGGTCATTCATGGGCCGCACCTGCTCAGAGAGGAGGCTGGCCACCAGATACCATTTACTCCTGGTTGGCTTCTCTCAGGGTTTCTCCAGGTCTCAGAGGACTCCATGCCCATCTGTGTCAAACTGCCTTCTACTCCACTTTCTTTGCAACTATTCCAATCCAGGTAGGTTCACCGATGATTTTAGAAGCTTGGAAGAGAATTTGGGAGCCCTTGGCATCAACTTCAAAGGGTTTTTAATAGGGGAAACCACCTGTCAGAGAAAGAGCAAGTTGATCTCCCCACCCTCAAGGTGGCTGCTGCCCTTTTATCCCCTCCCACAGGCCCACTTACCATGGACACACGATTGGGCCAGGTGTGTACAATCATGGAGAGGATGCAGTGCCACAGGTGCTGGTCATACAAGCTCATACCAGAAGGGTTGAAAAGCCCTGATCACATATAAATCTACAAACATACCCTAGAATGTCTTACACTCCTTGGTTGATATTTCTTCTTTCTTTGTTTCTGACCTTTGGAGGGGAGTGTATCTCCTGAATCCAGAGAATGTTCTCACACAGAAAAAGTTATCAACAGGAAAGCTGGGGAATGCAGCATTCAAAAATGAAGTTTTCAGGAGAGACCAAGTGTATTCCTTATGTCAGTCATGAAAATCAAACACTATTTATTATGCGCAATAGCAATTTATAGAATATTACACTTGATTAGTATTTCAAGGTAGTTAGTGGACTGGAATCGTAGAAACAAATTAGATAACCAGGAACACTTAAGATGTGGAGCAATTATAGGTTTCAAGTAATCAAGTACTCAACAGTTTATTCCCTAATAATTTTATAATATCTTTAAAAGATGTTGATTTTTGAAAGTCTACCTTGAGGTTGTCAGACACATATTGAAGTAAAAGGACTATTCATAGGCATGTTAGAACTCTGTAACACCACAAACATTTCATTTTTGTTTTAATGATCCAACTTTAGAAATAAGTAACAGGTTTATTTTTGATTATTTAGACCATATATTTAAGTTTTCAGATAGAATGAAGTGCTAGTGAAGCAAGAAAATATTTTCTGATCATAGTATTAATACTCACATGAATAATACTATTAACATAGTATTAATAGTCATAATATTTTCTACTAAAAAAAGGAGAAACTACTCAGTTAAGGAATTTATATTATATGCTTGTAAGGATTCTTGAGTGGCAAAATCTATATAACAAAAATTATAAATCAAAATAAAATTATTACATTAACTTTTTATATATGATTGTAGCTTTCACATTTGCCCATGTTGACAATAGAAAGCAAATTATATCATTTATCAATCACTTTATTATTTGGATATATTTGTCATAGACTTTTAAACATCATCTAAGTTGAATACTGTAGAATTCCATTCAGATTTAAAAATATATATACAAGTTGGTAGTGTGTTTACTGAATCTTCCAATATGCTCAGAATCATTCTATTATAATTCAATATTGACAATATTTTGAAGTATTCTAAATGTTTCATTATCATTTTAGACATTGTAACTTATGGTATAAATCTAATATATATAGTTTTCCTCAAAATTATAATATTGAACCATGATTGATTATAATAGTCCATATTAGATTCCATGGTTTAATTAGAACTCACAAATCTTTCATATTAAATATATGTATTTTTAAGTTAATATGTTTATGGGTCTAAAATTAAATTTATTATCAGTGTAATTGTGTGTGTGTGCCCATGTGCCCATGTTTAGAAAAGCTTTAAACCTAGTGTTATTTTTTTAAGTTAAAATATTTCCCTTGACATCTGCTTTTACAAGCTAATACAAATATGATTCATAATAGTGACCTACTTCTCAAGGAACTATATTATATTATTATACTTAGTTACTGTAAAGGTACTGTAAGAACATATCATTCATTTGTGAAGTAGTCCCAAAAAATATTTGGTAGAACAAACTTTTAGCAAATGAAAAATATTTATTGTACAGATTGATCCATTTTGACTTTTGACTAGTTGGAGAGTTTATAAATCACAATGTTCAATATAACAAACAAATTCTTCAGACATATTTAAATAAAAATATTTGTGAAATATTTTATGAAATATTTTATGCCACTAGTCAGCATATACTATTTAAAATTATTTTAAATACAGTAAATGTGCCTAGTAAAATTTCTTTAAGTTCATGTTATTAAAATCATTCCTGAAAAAAGAAAATCTCCATAAAGGATTACAAAAGAAAAGTTATATGTTTTGTGACATTTTCTCCATGGTAAACATTCTTCAAGTATAAAGATTAGCATATCTTTGACTTCATCACATATTAGTCTTATTTCTGCCTTGCAACGACTTCATTCTGTAGGGATTTGACTAATGAAGCTTCGGTACAGAGACAATAATGGCTTCCTCAGAGCTGAGACTGCCAACTCAACCATATTGTGCTGAACTGTGGAGAATTGTGCCAAATTGTGTGTATCTACTTCAGAAACAAGCTGTTCATTAAAAAGAAAAAAAAATAAGCAGCAAAATACCTTTTAAATGGTAACTATGAGGTCCTGGCATACTATAGATTTTTTTTCACCTCCACATTATCAAAACAGCAAAGTAACAGTTTCTCAGGATGAACAACATTAATAAGCAAACTTCAGTATCAAGTTTAAAATCAACTTACATATAGGGAAATGAACATTATCAAAGACATACTACAGTTTCCAGTAGTGCCTTGATGTTCAAATTGCTTAAGAAAATATTTATTCCAATACAACCTTTAGTCAGGCATCGTGCCAGGTGCTGTATGCCTCCCTCTATCTTTTTTATTAAGAAATATGCTTGTATTTCATAGGGATTTTCCTACATCAAAATTAATAAGTCATGAATCAGAGTCCTATTATGTCTCACCTTGAAGTATCTCATAATCTTCAAATTATTTTCTCTTTTGCTCTTATCACATCTCCTTTTTGTTTCCGTTTTAGTGAAAAGAAACACTTTACTTTGCATCTGTTGCATTACTTCTAAGATGTATTTTCATTCATGAATGCTTTTACTAACAACTAATGATGAGTTCACCAGAAATATCATCAGACTCTGAAGACAGAGGATTCAATCCTGCAAGACTCCCTCTCTTTCAGGCACCAACCAGATTGGTACAGCTACTTATCACAGGTGGCTGTTGATCAGAGGTCCCCACACATTCCATGGTTAATTATTCAAACAACCCAGAGCTCAGGAAACCTATTTACCCACTAGATTATAGATCTTTTGTAAAGTTGTTAAAAGGGACAAATCATGGCTGGTGTACATGGGGCAAAGTCCTAAAGAAAAATAAAGCTTCTGTCTTCATGACTTGGCACTAGGTAGCACACACAGGCATTCTGGACTCCCAACCTAGAAAGCCCTTGAACTCCCTTCTTTGCTTTGTTGTCATGCAGACTTCAGCTATATTGGTGTACATGATTAATTCGCTGATCATTTTGTGTTCTGTCTCTAGCCCTTCTCCCTTATTTAGTGTCACCTTAGAGATGACACTAAATGTTCCAACCTGTTCACGGTTGGTTCCTTGGTTATCAATTCTCAATTATTTCTGCTTTTAAAATTCACCCCATTAACATAAACCCAGCTGTCTTCGTACAATCAGGAACATTGTTTGAAACATTTATAACTTCTCTTCTATATGGGATTTCTATCAATGATCAAAGGTTGGGGTAAACGATAGGTCTTCACAAAGTACAAATTAGGGATCTAATATTTAGTTTAATTTTAATATGTATCTCAATGACTAAGAGACAGGATTTTTCTTACATATGCCTAACCAAGAAAATTGGAAGTATCTATCAGTCAAGACAGTATTCGTTTTATTGCATTTCTTTTTAATTGTGTCTCACAGTAGAACTTTTTTCATTAATTGAAGCTTTATGTCAACTCATTTGTCACATCTTCAGTTCCTGTGAAAAGATAGCAGAGCCATGGATGAAAGGGTTATCTCCTTGTCTGAGGTATTCTATTGTTAGGAATAGACTGATGGTGGCTACTCCAATTGTTCATGTATGTTAAAGCCCTACTACCAATAGACAAGATTATATTGTTTTTCCTTAATAATATTTATTTTCTGTCTCCTTTTTTGAAACATTGTCAATTTGCCCTGCATGAAAGAGAACTCCTACTACTATCCCTCCCATCACAGGTTTGCTTTTCTGCGGTGACAATTGTTCTTTAATGATTATAATAAATCTCAATTTGACATTACTCTATCAGGTATTGCTACTTTTTCGATCTTTTCTAATAACCTTACATTTGCTATCCTGTGGTTTTATGTTGCTTTGGAGCCTTTTCTTTATATTAAATTCAATTAAAAAAATTCTGTTTTTCTAGATGTAAAATGATAGTGTATAATTTTAATTGTGGTAGCAATAGGTTTCTACCCACCAGGTTTCTACCCACCATAGGTCACTCACTATTAAATCATCCATTTATAGCATTTTTTTTTTTTTTAATTCTGAGAACAAACATTCTGGGACTTTCATTGACAAAGAATGTAGGAGGAATTCCTGAGTTTTTGACAAATAGAAAAACATGCTCACTTTTATTGACTTGAGCACAGCTCTGGGTTTTCAGTATTTTTCTGTTTCTTTGATGCATAATGTCAATGGAATTGTGGGTTAACAATGACCAATCAGTGAGTTCAGGTAGACACTGAGCTCGTCATGTAGTGTTTATGTCCTAAGTATGAATCAATTAATCAGTTAATCAGTTAATCTGCACTATTTTAAATTTCTGAAACAGACTATGAGAACTACCTTGTGGTATTATTTTTACAATAGAAATAATGTGATCTCAGCTGCAGACCATTGAATCTTTGGCCTGGGATTCTGGCGGACTCAGCTGCCGCCCCAAGGCAACTGGGAGAGAGGACGGGGGTGTGGGCACTCTGTGAGGGCATTTGGGACCATGCAGGAGGTAGAGGGAGTCCTGCTGGCACAGAGAGGGGAGCAGGAGAGGGTGGAATGAACCCCCTCTGGTGAACCTACTCCTGTCAGTCCTTATCAGAAACAAGAAAACCACAAATCACCCACTAGAAGAAACAGATGAGGTGAACGATACGATTCAAAACCCTTGACTCACTTTCCCTGGGTTGGACCCAAAAAGAGCTGGGCAGAAACACAGAACACAGAGCTGTGTAGACCAGCGTAAAGACAACAAGGCAGGGTTGCTCCAACACCAGCACCGGGGCCACGGAGCTAGAATTCTGGCTCGGCGTGACCTCCAACGAAAGTGAGGCACACCTCGCTGGTTTGTGGGAGGAAAGCCACAGCTATGGCAGCAACCCCACAGCTGAGCAGCAACCATAATCTTGCAGACCAAACAGACTAACCATCAGCTGATCCGTCTCGTCGAAGGCACTCCCCAACCAATGAACAAAGAGAAACAGGCTCTCAAAGTTCGAGGCCAGAACTAAGAGGTGGAAAAAAAAAATTAAAAACAACAACAACAAAAACAATGAGCAACAAGTAGACAAGACTGAGGACAGAAAGGAGCAGACACCCTGCAAGAAAGATCAGCCACCCATGGACTCCAAATGAGCCCACGCTGGCTGCCCAATGCAAGACAAGACTGGAAATCTGAGCAGCATGGCTCATCATGCCCCAGGAACCTAGATCCTCACCCAGCAGAAGGACATTGCTCCAGAAAAAGGAAAAGGAACTAAAGGTCGAAAGAAGGACCAGTGAACAGTGACAAGAGTAGATGGAGTGACCAGAGTGGGGGAGGTTGTGGGCAGGGAGGGTGCATAGCCAAGGGGAACAAAAACCACACAAAGATGACTGAAGTTGTATGATATGAAACGTGAATAAAAATTTAAAAAAAAAAATAATGTGTTCTCAGACTCATCATTTTTTTTAACCCATTCATTTCACAAATTCATTGTACCTATCCACTTCATGTTAATTAGTAAAGAGAGCGAATAAATAATGTATCATCATCCCTATAGGAAGGAAACCCAGAGACACCAATATTCACATGCAAAATTCAGATTAAATGAAGATTATGGAGAAAATAAAAATAGATTCTGCAGTAGAGTGTAAGAAGGAATTTAGCCTGGGTGGTCAAGAAGCTCTCTTCATAGACTTCAGGAATGAAAAGGTGGAGTTAAAGAACTGGAGAATTTTGACAGATGAAGGGAATTAATTCCTCAGGAGAGATGTAGGTCATAGTAAGGGAACTGAATAGTATGGCATTTTAACAACTATCTGGAAGAATTTTAAGAAGGCGTGTTTAAAGCTCTGGTTTGAGATCATCCTTCTAATAGCTCAGGTGTGAAAAAAAGCATGTTAATATCACTGGGGTGAGAACAATGGAGTGGTTAAAGCTTTTAGTTCATTATTAATGTGAGGAAAACTAGAAGAACAACACGTTTAAAAGTATAACTGAATGCTTTTTCCCTGAAAACATATAAGAACTTGGTGAACATATGTAACAAACATGTCATATGAAAACAGCAATTTAAGGAACTGACTTTGCTAGAAATCGATGAATATCATTTCTATGTATTACCTTCTTTTTTCAGCTTTCCCTGATTTGCTTCCTTTTTATTTCCTTTTAATATGCAAGCATACCTTTGGAAAGAAGCAAATTTTAGAATAATAATAAATTCAAATAATAATAATAAATTCAAATTTTAGAAAACAAGCAAAAAGTTAAAATTTAGGTAGCTTATTTCTCTTGATTCTCACTCAAATACTTCATTTTCCTTTTGAACCAAATGCATCAATTATACTGATGACTATACTAGCAACTGATAGATTCCAAAGAAAAAAATTCATTGGTGCATGTCAAATTTTCTTTTAACTATTGCTAGGCTTTTTTTTTTTAATTTTCAGTAAAAATACAATTAAATAGTTCTTTATAAAGGCACACACACAAATTAATTACCCAAAGAAAATCGATATAAACTTGATGAGGTACTGAGCTTCTGGAATCTTCTAGTGTCTCAAATTTTAGAAAACAAGCAAAAAGTTAAAATTTAGGTAGCTTATTTCTCTGATTCTCACTCAAATCATTAAAATGTCCTTTTTTTTCTTTTTGCTGAAAAGATAATATAGAGCTTCATATTTTTTTGAAGGAAAGACTAAAATTCTATACTGCATAATAAACGGTAACTGTTAAAATCAATCTGTGGATAAAGCTTTATTTCTGAAAATGAAGCCAGAATCATAGAGCACTTTTTATCTCTTTGCCTGTATCTTTATTTTTAGAAATTACATCTACATTTTCATAATCCAGTCTTGCACTCACATCCTCCAGAGTGATTTTTTTTATGCCACAAAACTGATGACATTCTTTTCTTGCTTTAATCTTACAATAATTTCCCATTGCAATGAAAGAAATGGAAAAACCCCATAATAAAGTCATTTCTACCTCCCCAACCTCATTTATCATCACCCTTCACAATTAACTGTGGCCCAGAGGTATTAGTTTGCTTCCTGCCTTTTCTTGGGAACTTTTAACTCTGATCCAGTTTCTTTGTTGACTGAAATCTTTCAACCATAAACTACAAATGAAAATTTCATTGACCGTTACTAGCAGTCTGGTTCCTTCAGAATGGACCGAGCAGTATGGTACATCTAAGTTCCCACCTCTGGTATGAGACTACTCAGCTAATGCCAACAGCCCTGTGTATTGGCATTTTCATTATCCTTCTGATATGTTCATTTATCTCTGTTTGAACTGCATTGACTCAGAAGGGTTTTCCCTGAACACTCAAGGAAAAGTAGCCTCTCCCCTTCATGTCCAGCCTAACCTAGCGCTGTCTTTCTTTTCCTCGATGCATGTAGTAATGTCTGACTTTACACCTTTTTCTATTTATAAGGTCTTTATTGTTTGTCATGCAGAAGGTTAATCTTATTAAGTGTAGAGATTGGACAGCCTGGTGTACGTCAAAATTGGGAGTGGGCCCAGCAAATAACTGAAGCTTAATGAGTATTTGCAAAAAGGTGAGTGAAAAAAGAAAAGTATTCTTAAATCAGGATCACGATGAAAGTTAGAAGTAGACAACTTTTTAAATAGCGTACACCTAAGATGTGAAGTTGCTAAGTCTCACAAGTGGACAATGAACTCTGCAGTCTTGTTTTGTAAGTCTTTAGTGGCTGGTAGGGTTTTTACAATGTACAGTTTTGTGAAATAAATAGGGAAGACTATATAATCAATAGTATTTGAACTGCAAAGCATCATCAAAACACCTTTGTCTGGCCTTTGATAGAATAAATTTGTGAGGGCTGTCTAAGATTAAGTCTTCACTGAGTCAAGTGTTAGCTGAGTGGCATTGGATTATTTCCTGCTTCATTTCCTCTCATGAACCCCTTTCTACATTCGACTTTTGTTAGTCATTCTGAAAGGTTAATGGAGAAAGGAGAGTTAACCACACCTACTTTCCTTAGTCTGCTGGGGATGAAGACAGAAAACAGTGTAAGAGTGGTTAGATATGTGAGGTTATAAAGATGTCACATAAAACTGGACCTCTCTTTAGGGAAGCTGTGTCATGTAATCACAACCTTGAACTTCATGGATGTATTACATCAAAAGCTGACTCAAGTTAAAATTCAAATTATTCCTCCTGAATCTTTAACATGCACACTTGAGTGGGCTACACGCTAATAAGATAAACATGAGAAAATGCAATGCTCAGTGAGCATGACATGTTCCTATAGATGAAAAGTCTGGACCATGGTTAGACTATCTGGATTCACATCCTGGCTCTCACAGTTACTGTATGTGTATCTCTGAACACACTTCACTTCTGTCTTTGCATTTGTGTACTAGTGATAGCAGAGACTCTATCTTACAAAATCATAAAGAGGTTTAATTCAGCTAATATTTGAAATATGCTTAGACAATGCATGAGGCTTACTTTGTAGTATATCTTGATTAAATAAATAAATTCCTTTGCAGATTTATTATTATCTCCCTTAGGCAATGAAGTTGCATGGCAAATTATATGGTGTCATTATCAGATTTTTCTCATATTTCTGTAACATACAGACCTAATGGAGGTTGCTTGGAATTAACCTTATACTGAATTTCACAGTTAGTTCATTGTGTGAGATAATGTATTATTTTTTCTAATTATTTTATTCTGTCTTTTCATTTCCATAAATTTAAAAATGAAGACTTAATTTTACTTTCAAATTAATTTTGTTTTAAAACATCAAAATAAAAGCATAAAAAGGAACCTGTTGGTCATAATTGTTTGTAACCATTTAAGTTACAGGACAGGGCAGAATGAATAGGTCTGTAATATATAGTTAAGGAAGAAATTTTCCAAAATAATAAATATTATAATGCAGATGTTACATTTTGTTGTTATCACTATTTTCTTCTTTTTCTGGCTTTCAAAATAGTAGAATGGAGAGTAGATCCAGCAATAGAATAGAGTACAGTTATGTCTGGACTAACTTCCTGTGAGACATTTGTCTATTAAATTTGTCTATTTGAGGACTGATGGTGCTAAATTTCATATCTATAACCCAAACTCTGATTTTATTTGTAGATCTTTTTATCTAGTTCCCTCTGTGATATTTTTGTACAAGATTTAGATTCAGGCAAGTTATATATGTATAGTTTATAGAGACATAATTGTCAAATATATATTTTAATTTCTTCATCTGTAATTGAGAAAATGAGTCCTAGTAGAAAAAAATTAAAGATTAGATAATGCAAGTAAATAAAGTCATCGTAGATGATAAACTAACTGCTAGATGATAAATAGTAAGCATTATTTTCATCATGCATATTCCCTTCTCTTGTATCCCATAGCGTTTTTTTTCATGATGATCATAATGATGCTAATGTTAGCTATACATGGATGCACTCACCTGGGCCCAGGTGAATTTCCTAATTTCTCATAGACATTTTCTCCTGGACTGGCCATCACAGTTGTTGGCTGTTGTTATGATTGAAGAATGATTAGCAATAATAAACAGGAACTTTGAAAACATAGAGCTTTTTGACTTATAAGAGCTAGAAATGACATAGCATTTCTAGGTTACAGTGAGGTTGCAAGTGGGTGAAGGGGGAGAGAGACAGAGACAGAGAGAGACAGTATATGGGTCTGAGGTTTTTATTTTATTTCATTTTATTATTTCATTTTATTATTTTATATATATATATATATATATTTATATATATTTATATATATATATATATATATATTTTCCATTTCTAGGTCTCTGTATTGTTGCCCATGGAACCTCAGGCTCACATTGCCCATGGTACCACAGATTCAAGTGATCCCCAGTCTCAGCTTCCCAGGTAGCTGGGATTACAGACCTGCACCACCACACCCAGCTATTTTTGGGCACTAGGTACCTTGCCCCAAGCAGGAGTCAACCGTGATCCCTGGTCCCTGCTGCTTCATATGCTGAAGCTTATAGGCATGTGCCACCATGCCTGGCTCTGAGGTCCTGTTTTAGTGGACTGAAGTTTAGGAGGTTTCAGGTTTTGAAGACTATTTTTATTGGTGCATTCACATTGTATGGCAAGAGGAGAGACAAAAGCATTACAAAGGAAAAGGAAGTCACAAAATTTTTCAGACTAAGAGGTTATCTCAATTAAACAGTATCTGCAAAACAAAGAAGGCTCTGTGGGGGGCAGCAGTTTGATTCTCATTTAGAAGGCCAGTAGCCTGAGTCAGCACTCTGCTCTGGACACCCCATTGTTGAGCTTTGCTCATCAAGCTATATCTACTCTGGGAGCTGATAAACCAACACATTCTGTTGGAACCATCATCAAGATACAATAGAATCTTGCCATTTGCAAAAACATGGCTGGAACTGGAAGGGGTTATCCCAGAGGGCATAAGTCAGGAGGCAATTTCACTCATGGGTGATGTACAAAAAAAAAAAAAAAAAAAATAAAATAATAATAATAATAATAATAAAGAAAAGAAATATCTACAATAAAAATATAGAGACAACAAGAGAGCAGACATAGCTAAACTAACACAAACCCTAGAAATCTGACTGTAGAACTGAGGCTACCAGAGGACTGACAAAGAAGGGAGGCCCCACAAGGCTCTAGTTGAGGTGGCTCTAGTTGCAGTGGTGGTGGGCATGGCTTAGGAAACTGCAGGTTCTCATGTGCACGTTTTGAACCTATAGCCTTAAACCATGTACAGTGAGGTAAGCTGTTTACTGCTTCCGTGAAAATAATACAATTAAAAATAAAGATACACCAGAATCTGGTCACTTCTCATAAGCCTTTCTGCTGCCCATAAGTAGCCATTTAACTGTCTTCTTGCGTCTATGTTGTAGTCTCCTCTGTTTCAAACTTTCTAATGATTCTAAGTCCATTTTGAGTTAACTTTAAAGCCTTTGTGAAGCTAATAGGACACTGGAGAACTAGGCTCCTTTGCTTCTCTGACCGCCTGTTTCTGCTACTCACCCTGATGATTCCTTGACTCTCCATGCACAGGTGATCTCATTTTCTAAGACCTCCTGACACAGGAGTCCTCAAGGCTTTTGAACTTGCCTTTCCATCACATTTAATAGCAAGATTTAGTTTTGTTAAAAGTCACCTTAAGATGCTTACACAAAGATTTCTTCTCTTTGAGGTCTTCATGACTACTTTTAAAGTAATACTCTATTGAAACAGACATGTACCCACTTGAAGCAACCCACCAGTATTCATTCACTGCCCAGTAAACCAGACTGAACCATGAGAATGGAGAATAGTTCTGTTGAGTCACTATTCTATCCTCTTTATCAATTTTACAGGCAACATCAGGATCCCCCATCTGTGCAGTTTTTTCATTGTTTGAATAGTTACAGACACACCAATCAGGGCTTGGGAGGAGGGAGGGAATGCAAGGCCCCAAGTCGCCAGGAATCTTCAAATTTTTCATCTGGGCTCTCTCTCCAGTTTGTTCTCTCCCTCGAGAGTTCCTCAGGATGTGTTCACCCAAGTTCTTGCCCCTTTATCCCCTCTCTCCTAGGCTCAGGTGTGCATACCTACACATGTGCACACCTACTGGGCCGCACAATCATGAGGAAGACCAGTATCCCAGGTGCTGGTTATAATGGCTCATAGAGGAAAAAACCTGATTAATTCACTTACACTACAAGTTCTTTATGAGGTTATTCAAGGTGGTCATCATGAGAGCTGGCAGGATTAACACTGCAAAAGCAGCTACTGAATGAGGGGAGTGTCCTGACTATATTAGGGTGAAGGCAATGTGAGGCAGTGCAGGAAAGGAGTGAGAGGGCCAGCTAAATCCAAGGTCCCTGAAGCAAAGAGCACAGGAAGTGTTTTGGGGTATTCTCAGCCTGAATAAATCAAGGGATGTTTCTCCTTGATGCCTCTATGGCCTACAAAGGAACACGGGAACTCTTGTTAAAGATGTAACAATTTTTTCAAGTTTCAGGGAATGTATTTGAAAAGAAATGAGTTAATTGTGAGTTAGAGGTTAGTCACAGGGAGGGAACTGGGCAATAGAAAACAAACAGGTGATTAAAATTGAATTTGCTTAATCTTCATTTTCAGTGCAAGGAATTTTTGTTATCTTGTTTTTCTCTCCATGATACTTAGTACTGTTTGCTATTCTATACATTTTAGTTACTTGATACTGTATGTAACACTATTAGTAAATAAAAAGCATGAGAAAAGTGGACTTTAGAGTTTTTTTTTATTTTTGTCTTCCCTCCAATTTCTGCTCGTTATAGTGCCTGTCATAAATTAGGTGCTTAATGAATACATGACAAGTGAATGAATAAATTGATAACTTAAAAGCAACATACAGATGTATTTAATAAATATTCACAAATATTTTACTATATGCAAAATTACATATATGTGACATTTAAAAATAGGACTTGTTATCATGCAATTTTGGATGTACTAGTGAGACAAGAATATAGAAAATACTAAAACATTTGAAGTGTTATAATAGACTTTAGTAGTTGCTGTATATTAGCTATGCTAAAGTACATAACATGTCTAAATTCCTCATATTAGCAAACATTTAACTCTATTTGCATATGTGAATCATCTTTCAGAAATGAGTATATATTTAAATGAAATTTATTGGCCTTTGGTTTCAAAAGTCCTTCATTAATGATCTAGTATCTATTGATGAGTTAGCTTTTTTCTTAATAGTTACATAACTATTTCTGTTGTGTGGAATTTAGGGTTAATGAGAAATCAAAAACTTTGTTCATTTGAAGGTTACAGGTGGTGAAAGATAAGTCTTTCCTTTTTATGTATTGTTCTGTGTGAATAGATAAATTTATGGGTGATTAGAGATTGCTATGAGAAGATTGAAGTACGTTGTTAGAAGCTAATTGTTACCCAGGGGTTTCAGGTACAAAAATCTAAAATGCTCAGAGATTGCAGACTTCATTCATTGGGGTGATATAAGCAGCATCTGTTTCTCTGCTGCAGAATGAGATTTCAACCTTGTTAAACAACCAGAGCTCATGTCATTCTCAGGAGATGTCTGAGCTGCTTGTCAAGGAATAAAAATCCATCAGAACAAAAAGAGTCATCATGAGAAGTAAAATGGAAAAATAAAGCAGGAATTAAAATCAAATTAAAATTTTGGAGATGAAACTGTAGCATCAGAAAATTCATATTCCAAACTCAGGAAGATTTGATGTAGCTGTTGTCACACTCTTCAGTGACACAACTGTGAGCCCTCAGTTCTGGCAAGAAAATAATGCCATGTTCAAAGATATACTATAGAGTGCATTCTTTAATGTTATTAATTAAACTTTAGCACTTTTATGGAGTGACCCAAGTAGTGACTTTCACTGCATAGAAATGTAGAATGCTATAGTTCCAGATGTAGTTAAAGAATTCAGAGATCTAAAATCCCTAGTCATAAAACTGCTTATATATAATTTTGTAATATCATTTATCAAGCTATAAAGACTATAAAAGCCTTTATATAAGAGTTTAAAAGTCTTAAACTTGAAGACCACTTTTGCCATTACTAAGAGTAATGCTTCCCTTCTTTGCTTTTTTCATATATATAGAATATTTTATAATTGCTTATTTTTTCATATGGATACATTCACATATATATGCATATATAATATACACGTGTGAAACATACAACTAGTGAGATATATATATATATATATATATATATATATATATATATATATATATATATATATATATATACAATATGAGAGGGTACACACGTGCACTCACACATGCATAGTAGATATGTTCACTTTCATGGTCAGAGTTATTTTGTAGAAATTATCAAGACCCTCGTATGAAAACAATGTTCCTGTTAATAATCAGATAAAGAATCACTGGGAGCAAAAAGTACAGTGAATCACACTTCCATCTGTTGTCATGGGACATAAACTTTTAGTTAACTGAGTAGCACTCTGCATGAAAACTATCACCTGTTTCCATCATCAAAATCCAGACAAGGAAATAAAAGGAACAATTTTCATTGTCATTGCCAAACTAGTAAACGTGCACACTTGCTCATGCACGTGCACACACACACTAGTTAGTTCAACTATAATAACTTTATGAAGCAAGAATCATCTTTAGACCATGAGAAGAAAGGGAAGAGATGGGAGTGTCAGGAGGTAGAGGCTGGAAGGGAGGGTTCAGGACATCTGTGATGCCTACTTGTGCCAAATAATATTGTCCACATGGGATGGTGAATGCCAAAAAAGATACAGAAGTTAGAATTACTAAAAAGCTGAAATAATAATTGTGAAGGCAAGGCTGGCAGGCATAACATACAACCAGGAGGGGCAAATTTCCGCTCTCATCTAATTTTCCACTTCTCCTTATTTCCCGCTATTGGTAGAATATAACCAGGTGCCAGATGATGAAAATAGGGTTTCCATGGTCCCAGCCCCCAAAACAAAATGGGGTCTGAACAGTCTGAATGTGGAGCAAGAGGCAATAGCTTAGCATCTGGTCTATTGATGAAATGCATAGCTTTCAGTTGCAAGTGTCTGCAGTCTCAATAGAAGATCATTTCTCCAAACCTAGTCACTAGCAGTGTTATATCAATACTTTCCTCAGCTTAGTAGTTAACTTTCTCAAAGGGGAATACGCTTAATTATATACACTTTAGATCATTAAGATTATTGATACAGCTACTACATGGTACAACCTCACCTTTTATGTTTCATATTTTCAATTTCATATTTTATTTAAAGTTTTGCTTTTCAAATCCAATCTTCTCTGGGACAAACTGAAACAGCCTGGAGTTTAACAGCGGCTGAAAATCTGTTACCTGTCTGCTTGTTGTGTTGTGCTTACTATTCAAGTTGTGAAAGGGAAGTGAAAGGGAAGCTGTTAAGGGAAAACATATGTCATCTCCTTCTATGGATCAAATAAATTTAATGTCTAGTCCTTGGTTAGTCATAATTCCTTTTCTAGTTCACTTTTTATTTGTCCATTTGGGGTTGATGGTGGCACAAGAAAATCTTGTTGAGAAAAACTGAATCATGAATACTTTGACCAGATAATGGTGATCAAATGCTGTTGAAATAAACTTCTGGATGCCCCCACTGGAAGTGTCATGTAAAATCAAGCTGGTGCCTTTTTTTGTGCTGGAGGTCCTTCAACTCTTTTCTCCCCATTGTTTTCCCCTTCAAGTCTTGGTAATACCTTTGCCCTTCTCTGGCATCTCTGAGAGCTGATATGAGCATATTCAACAAACAGTTTACTTGACAATTGAAAATGGACTCTACAGAATAGTCATAGATTTGATGAGGTATTTCTTGATGTTTCTCTTCCTTACAGAAAACAAAGAAATGACATCTTCTTATGAACTGTGAACAGTCCAAAGCCTGTCATTGTTACCCTATTTTTTTTACTTTTATTTATTTAAGAAATTGCAAAATTTGATGGTAGACTTTCTGTTGAATTGCACCTCCAAGATTAATCACATAATTTTAGTTAGTTCTGACAGTTGGTAGTTCCCTAAGCTTATAAGTCTTTTATACTTTAATTCTCAGTTATGGGTCTTGCAGGGACCCAATGCTAGTCTATACACATGAACTCACCCATCCTAACATAGAAGGATGTATCATTCTTCCATTTTAAAAATGAGAAAACTGGTGATCAGTCTTGCAACTAGTAAACGATCAAGATTCAAATTAAAGTGAAGTTCAATCAAGCATAAACTTATTTCACTTTGTCATGGTATATCTGACATCACTGTTTTTGTCTTTAGATCATCCAAGAAGTCGTTATTTGAATAATTTGAGGTGAACTGAAATTATTAATTCACATTAATTCTTGGAGGAGAATGCCATATAGTCCTTTGAGAAGAACACTGAGGATTAACAGAAACAGTAAGAAGCAAGATATCTGTCAAAAAATAAGAATAAAATTAGTCAATTCTAGGATGGATTCTATTTTCTTGTTAAGATCTCTTTTTGAGCTATGTAGTTAGCCTCTTTGTGTTCAGATTCACATGTAAATAGGAAAACTATTCTTTTCTATTTCAGATTATTGTGGAAAAAATCAATTATGTAAGTGCTTGTTATCTAGCTGGATAAGCACTTAAATAATTTTTGAGCAATGTTGCTTTACAACTTTGATTGTGATTTAGAGGTATAAGATGGCCTTCTTGCAGTGTGGTCCACAACAAATCCATCATAATTGCACCCACATTAAAAATGCTACTATTACTGTCATCATCACCCCATGTATGCAGAGAAAATATACTTAATCTTAGCATAAGATGGAAGTCAGGGATTTCTTGACTGACTTTGGGTATTCTGGCACCTTTGCCAAAAATAACCCTGCACGTTGTGAAGCAGGGAAAATGTCATTTCAAAATTTGAATTAAATCATGGATCTATAGAAATTTGCTCTATCTATATCCCTTATAATCACTTGGGATTTGTATATATTTTCTTCTGTTTAAAATTGGGGTCAATATTGCGATTCCTGCTTTCATCTGTTTTTGTTACCTTGTTTGGTATAAATGCAGGTTGCTGTGTTCTTATTTCACAGCTACTATCTTCACAATTTTAGCCATTGCTTTCAAAGAAATTTTTGCAAGACTGCCAGTTGGAATAAGTAATTAACACTTCAGCTCGGCTCTGAAAGGGGAAAACAACTGTGGCATACAAACTCCTGCCAAAGTCAGTTCTCTCACCCAGAAAAATGCCTGAAATACTCATCAGGGTACTTTCAATTTCACTAAGGAGGAAAAAAGGCAAATGATCAAAATGGAACCTCACCAGCTTATCCCTATCAATGCTTGGGCAAAATTAAGATGGAGAGAATGAGGGAGCTGAAGCAGTGTGGGTCAACAGTGGAAGAATCGCACTAATACAATATGGAATAAAAATCATCATCAAGTTGCAAAGAATAGAAGCAACGTGATGCAACCCATTTCAAAAACTATAAACACCCAAAACCATCCACTGTGGTAATGTGTGTTAAATGTGTCGCAAAGTTTGAAAGCACATATGGAACTAAAGTATACAAAATCAAGTTGATAATTTTCTTGTGGTAGAAGTGGAAGTGGAGGGACAATCTGGAGTAGGAAAAACACACAAGTATCTTAGACTGAAACAACTTCATTGTCTAGAATTGTTATATCAGTTTTATAAATTGGATATAGATGGTTTAATATAACAACTAAATAAAAGTTATTTCATAAATTTCATAAAGGCTAACTCTGAAGAGAGGAGTTTTCAGGAGACAGTGCATATCTGAACAAACTTTTGCGCTATTTTCAGGAACACCGGTGATTTTTCTGGATCAGTGATTTAACACGGATACTTACTGTGAAATAACCAGTTAAGTTTATACCACTCTTCCATTCTCACTATCGTCATATCCTTCCAAAGGTCTATGTATGTATTTAAATAGAACCAGTATTTACCTATGAATTTATTTTGAGGTGGAAAGTATATGGGACAGCAGTATTCTAAATTTCCTAGAGAGAGGAATATAGGCTTCTTCACTTGTGTTTTCTATAAGATTTTGCTGTTGAAAAACAGTGCTCCTGTGTGAGTCAGGTACTCCAGAGAAGTAGACAATATGATTTATTTAAATAAAGAGTTATTATAAGGAGTTAATTCATGTGATCATGGAAGTTGAAAAGTCCCAAAATCTGTAGTTGGTGATCTGAAGACCCAGAAGAAGACCCGAGAACCAGAGGCATCAATCATGTAAGTTCCAGTTCAAAAGCTACAGGTTCCGGTCCCTGAGAGTCAATATTTGAGTTTGAGTCCAAAAGAGGAAGTGACCATTGTTCCATCACAGCAGTCAGACAGTTGGGGTCCCCTTCTTCTCCCAAGAAGGTCAGGCTGATTAGTCGAGTCAGAGTCAGGCTTTTATCTGATTGACTGAGGATCAGCGTGGTTGACAGTCCAATCTACTTTACTCAAGCTACTGATTCAAATGTTGAGTTCATCCCCAAATAATGGAAACATACAGAATAATGTTTGACCAAATATCTGGATTCCCTGTGGTTTGTAAAGGAAGATACATAAGTACTGAAAAATCTGTCTCTTTGTTATCTTTACCCTAGCATTAATGTTTGCAGAGAAAAGGATGCATCAATTTCAACTGAGGTTATCTCTATTTTATTGGCACTTCAAATATAACTTCAAAAGAATCACACCGAACAACTCAATGTATTCTGTGTGACTGAAACATGCCATGGTTAATGTCATTTTTTTAAAGTTCTTGGCTTGGCTTCTAGATAAAAGTCAATAATAAGTAGATTTGATGTTTATGTGCATGGTTCACTTTGTGAAACTACCAAAGTACCCTTCATAACCTAGAAGGAAGTTATGCTTATCAAGAAATTCAATCAAAGATAGATATCACATCCCACCTCAAAGTTGATAATGGTAATTCCATAAAAAATAAATTTTATGTTTAATGAAACAAAATCTATAAATATAATATTAAATATAATTCTTCCTCATCTACTAAAAACCATTCATCAGAATTATTTGTGTAATGAGCTTTATTTTTTGTTCACTACGAGTCAATGATGGTTCTCAAAATTTGAAATCCATTTTTTAAAAAAGCTGAATCTGTTACCCTGTTTAAGCAAGTTTAATTATAACTATACAGCCAATATTTTTATACTGTCTCAAAAGCACATTGCTATATATCACTTATTATGACATTTTTTAAACCAGTGTGAGAGCTTATTTTAGAGTTCTTAGCCTATCGTTTTTAGTCTTTTCTTGATCTAGTTATATTTGAATTGTTATATCACACATAATACCAAGCACATATGTAGCTATTGGCTGGTAAGTACATAACAAAGACTGAGTTGGCATGTCATAATCTTTCACAGCAAAAATTCATTGATAAATAATAATACAAAGCATCTCCTTTTAGAGGGAAAATAGACCATTAGCAGGATTGGAGGATGCTTCTGTGGTTTTCTGCAGTTTACTCTAAGGTCAGTTGAAGAAGGCATATGATATGCATGTGTCTAATATCAAATAAGTTTTAAAATATCCAGTTAACTTTATTTTTGAAAATAATTTTTGTACAATTAAATATGCATATTTAATATAAAGTTAGATTAGTTGTGGATAATGTGTACATTGTTTTGAACAATGCTGCCTATAAAATACAAATCTAAAAATGTCATTTATTTCTATGTAGAATAAAATTAAAATTTATAAATTAATGTGTCTATGTATACATATATCCATAGATACTAAGAAATTAAGGAGGAAAATTTAAAATCTTCTTTTGATTTTAATATCACCTAGGATAGTGCACTGGATACTGCTTTATTGTTTTTAAATTACCCTCCACTGTCCTCTAACTCATTCTATGTATTAGAAGTGGATTAATACAGTCAATAGACAGGTTGGTCATTTGATTTCCTATTACATTTGGATAATAAGTGTATGGATGAGTAGCCACATTGAGAAGATAAATGAAAGGATAAGTGTGTGCTTAGGTCATGCAATTCCCAGTTTTATCTCTTATGTGAAACCTGGACTCAAAGATCTTTGCCATGTTCACCCCTACATCACATTGAACTCCGGTATACCTGTATCAGTAGTCTTTCTAGCTTGTCTTCAAATTTAGTCTCTTTATTTGATGCTTCTGAAGTATTCAATTTGAATGCACCATCTGTTTCCTGTAATGACCGTGACACATATAAAGGTAAAGAAAGTACATGAAGGTGCTCACAAGTTTTTTGTTTGTTTAAGATAAAATACTAGTTGGTTCCTGCATAAAGACACAGAAAAGTACTATTGCTGTAGGTCTTGTTCATAGTTGGTTACCCACAATCCAGTGTCTCCTGTCTTCACAGATTTATTTCATCTCATGTTCTCATTTTTTACCTCATATTTCAACTGGATTGGACTCCACACAATCATCATTTTGCATGCATATTTCCATCCATAAGTTTTTCTCTATTCTATTCTGTTTCCTTCTAGTCTATAAAAAGTTTGTTTAAATGTTACCCAGGCTACTGACAATACCCATATTTACATTTATCTTCAATTCAGAGCCAATTTGGTATAATTTATATCACTATTTTTCTATGATTCAAAAATCCCAGTCATCTTTTCAAACTACATGAGATATCTCGATTTGGGGAATAAAGCACACAAATATGAGTTTGAATTTCATAGAAAGAGTACTTAACATGACTCACGATAAATAAAGCTGTGGTTAATATTTACATATTTAACTGAAAATACACATGGATGCAGACAATACAATTTAGAAACAATTTGAAGCACCTGAATTATTAAACAGGCTATTGATATTGAGCAATGTGACACATCAAATCACCTGCTTAATTTAATACAGGTGGCCTTAATGAAATAGCTATAGAATTGGTAAGGTGCTAACTTTCTGAATTTGACAATAAAATGGAAAAGAGTTTCAAGAAACATTTAAGGGTAGTGCATCATAGTGTTGAAGAATTAGAAGATAATGCATTTCCATACAAGTCAGAAATGCATCAGTACCCAAAGATGATATAAGCATTCAAAATGGGAGAATTGGTAAAGATGGAAAGTGAAATCAGAGTCTTGACTGATTGTGTTTATTCAAGCTCTCCTATCACTCCAGCACCTTGAACGAGGGCCAGCCTACTTAATTTTTTTCAGTATCCTTAAATTACTTCCAAAGTTTAGTCAGACACTCTTGTGTTAGCAGCTTTATGTAGTGGCTTATGTGCCTCAGAAGTTCCATAAATGTCTATTTTTTCTAGTACAGCTAATGGGATATTGGAGAGTAAAGGGAACTAATTTTCTATATGAAATTATACTGAGATTATAAAAATCAGGCGTATAATCTTTGCACTCATATTATGAAACCCTTGTATTTAAGTCCTCTATATAGTTTTGTTGTTGTCGGTTTTGTTGTTCTGGTTTAATGGTGTGGCTACTGAAAGCCTGCACATTTGAAGTGAAGTGACTTTAGGTAACAAAGCTATACTTGAATAACAGCCTCCTTTTCATCATTGACCAAAGTAACCTTAAAAAAATCAGAAGTCTATAAATACTGACTCAAATTGAAAATAATGCTCAAACCCCTTGAAAGAAATAAAATCCTTTAAAACCAACTTTCGGTAACATAGCTGTCAATCACGCTATGGTCAGATGTGAAAGGATCATAGTTAGCATCTTCATGATGCAAATGATGCTTCACTAATGTCAAAGAAGTATAGGGCCTGAGCTTAATTTAAATATTTCTAGTGACAGAAATTATGGCTTGATATTTTACTCAGTCAGTGGTTTAAAGTACTTTCTTACTAGGAAAGCAACATTTATCATGTATAAATTCTGCCCATCTCTCCTATGGACTATTGCAACAAAATTAATTCTTCAGGCACATAATGAATCTTCTAATTTTGAAGATGGACATCTTCCTGAATTTTCCAATGAGACACACATACACATACCATAGTTTTGAGATGTTTCACCATCCTAACTTCCATTTTAGAACTTATTTGTCAATAATTGGTTAAAGACATTAGGCACAGAACTAAATATAGCATGCTTATTGTTTCAGGGGATGTCTAGTGTAAGAGATAGGCAATAACACTAATGCGAGGAAATCAGCCAAATCAGTGTTTTAGTTCCATAATTATTCAATGATCAATGTAATTATTCAATCGTGTACAATTAGGGACCTTTTGGGATGGAGAAATCACAGTTATATTAACAGGGAAAACTTTATATCCAGGATGATTAACTATAGCAGGGGATTGGAACAGATACTTACTGACTAGTAAGACGCAAAAAGACATAAAAATCAAAGGTCTAAAGAGTGTAAGAACATTGTGCTTGATGGTTTGTAGTCCTTAGCTTTGTATTGGGCAACCAGTCCATGCTCATTTGGAGTCTATTGGTGTCTTGTAGTTGCTGGCTCCAGTATGATCTCCTTGCCATTCTGCTGTCTCTGCACCCCCTTTCTCTGAATTCTGGCTTTGGGGGTCTTCCCCCAGCCGTTGTCAGTAAGGAAGTTTCTCGATGAAGGCAGGCATTCACTGATGGACATTGCAGATCATCTTCTCTCCATCCATTTGCAGATTTGCTGAGAAGCCAGTGCCCTGACTTTGCAGGCCTCCTCTCCCAAGGCTTTGGGGAAGGAGCCATGTTTCCTTGGGTGGCAAGTTCCATGTGCTGTTTTGACTCATCAGCTTCGGTGCAGCCATAGATGAAGGTCTGACAGGTTTTTACCACAGTTGTTTCTCCATTCCAGTGTCCACTATCTTTCTGAATGATCCTTGTCCTGTGTCCCACACACCTGCATGTGCAGGCTCTTTGCTGACCTCTCATCTGTTCTATGTCACTGTGTGCACATTTATGCTATTAGTCCTTCTGTGAACTAAATTGAGTGAGGGTGAAGCAGCAAAGTTGTCATTACCCCCCCACACACACATACACTATTCCTGGATCGAGGAAAGATCCAGTTTTGCCCATGCACCGGTCAAGTCCGGGAGTCCTGGCCAGCCCCTGCATCCCCCTTACCCGCCAGGTCAACGGCAGAGGGGCCCAGTGGGTGCCGTATAGTTGCTGAGTGGGTACAGCCGCTGGCTTAGGTTTGCCAGCAGCTGGGGGCGCCTGCTGATCGGGGGCAGGCACAGATCCCAAGTGCCAAGCTAGTCGAGCTTCTCAGACCAGTCCTTAGGCCCCACCTACTGCTGGGACATCAGCAGGAAGGGCCTAGTCCCATGGGGGTTAGACTACAAACCATAAAGCACAATGTACTGTGGTCCTGGAACACAATCCCTCATCCGACAAATGGACACAGCCACAGAAAGAGACCAAAAGACCAAAGAACTCAACATAAACCAAAAAAAGAACAATGAGAGTGGAGACTGAGTGAACACAAGGGGGTGGGGGTGGAGGAGGGAAGGCATGCCAGTAACCATTTACCTATTTAAAAAATTAAAAGAATTTAGAAAATAAATAAATTTTTTTTTTTTTTTTTTTTTTTTTTAATAAAGAGTATGAGAACAGTGATGGTCTAAGATACAACTACTACCTCTGGTTCAGGCTGGAATAAGGGGTAAAAAGCCTAAGGCCATGCCCAGTGCTTAGATTTGCACTGGCTGGGAAGCTCATCTTCAAAGTTCCAGAGAAAACCATGCTGGGGAAAATGTCTCACTTCTGGCACTTTACTACAAACCACCGAAAGAGGGGCACCATGGGTATCTGTTGGCTTCCAGACCCTACGGCCCACCCTGGATAAAGAAACTCATGTCTTGCACGGCAGGAACCCAGTGTCACTCACTCTGCTGGAATCGTGCTGGAGAAGATGTGTGTGTTTCAAAAGTCTACTATGCAAAACATCCTGTGCCCTTCAGGAGTCTGGAACTGGAAAAGCCAACACAATGTGGGAGCTGGGCACAGAAGGAATGAAGGAGACCTCTGAAGAGGGTACATCAAGGGAGAAGATTCTCCAATATTCCTCCAACATCTTCTGGAAAACAACAACAACAACAACAAAAAACAAACAAAAAAAAAAAAAAAAAAAAAAAAAAAAAAAAAAAAAAAAAAAAAAAAAAAAAAAAAAAAAAAAAAAAAAAAAAAAAAAAAAAAAAAAAAAAAAAAAAAAAAAAAAAAAAAAAAAAAAAAAAAAAAAAAAAAAAAAAAAAAAAAAAAAAAAAAAAAAAAAAAAAAAACACAATCATGCCAGATGGCAAAAGGAAAATATTTAAAGGCTTGAGTCTCACTTTTGCAGAATAAGCAATTGCATTTGTATTTTGTATTTTGGGCTGAGAGATAACGAATTCACAGTTAGCACTTCTTATAGGCATATAATTTTGTGATCTATTCAATAGCTTACTATTCAGAATTCTGCTTTTAGTTAGATTTTCCTATAGTTGCAGCCATAACATAACCACATGTACATGTAGAAGTTCTAATTATGTGTAGATTTAATGAAAATATGAGAAATAAGAGACCACAAAAGAGAAAGGTTATGTTGCACTTTAAATACATTTGCACATAAATGCACATCTGTAAACTATTGTCTACAAGTAAATAATACAGTACAAGCTGTTTTGTTTGTTTAATTTAAAGCATCAGAAATTTTAATTTGCATTTTGATTTTCAGAGCTATAACTATCCCTATAGTTTATTATTGTAAAATTGTATTTGTCATTATATTTCCAATGCCTACGCTATCACTTATAATGAAACTAATAAAGATTGAGTGAGTGAAAGAATGTACATGGATATGGAAGACTAGAGAAGTTTCTTTCTTTTTGGAGAATATTTACCAGTCCAAGGGGGCAATGTTTTCTTTCTTCATGTCTTTGTCTCTTGACCACTACCTTTTGCTTCTCTTTTTTCATTTTTTTTATATGTGGCTGAGAGCATATGAATGTGCATATATACATGCATATACATACCAATATAATCAGAGTAAAGTATAAAAAATAAACCCTTATATGAATATGGTAAGCTTACAAAAATATGGTTAAGTTTACTCATATCAAAATATAACTTTACTGCTTTATATTAGTGTAATTTAAGATTCATGTATGTTTAAACACTAATCTAAGATAAAAACTGTTTGCTTCCTTCCAATGAGTCAGATTTCCTGTTTTAAAAATGCATTCTGAAGGAAAAAAAATAATATAGGTTATATTAAAATTATCTTTTTTTTTCTTTTCAAAAGAAATCTCCCTATATCAGATTTTTAAAAATTTTTTCATACAGATTTATTTGTACATGCATTGTCATGACCCTTCATTTTCCCCTTCCACTCCCCCTCCAGTGTCTCCTATATTAGATTTTGATTCAACTTCCTATACTGTATCTACCTTTGCATATGACTGCTATAATGAATAATTACATCTACATAGCATAAGCTATTCCAAATACCCAAGAACCACAGACTGATTGGCTGAGTGGTTTAAAAACAACAGATCATCATTTCTCACAGTTGTGTAGGCTGGAAAAACCAGGAGTAGGTTGGTTGCCTAGTGAGGACTCATTTTCTGTTTCACACACAGCCCTACTCACTGTGTCCTTGCAGGAAGGGAAGAGTAGACCTCTGCTTTCTCAGCCCTTTATACGGATAGTTCTTTCTTCGAAGACTACCCTTGAGGGGGTTAGGTTTCAACAAGTGAATCTGGGAAGAGGTTGGTGAAACATGTTCACTGTATAGTAGCAACTTCTACTAAGTTACTGGCCATACTGTGTTCTGTCCTCATTTGCCTGTCAAACACACACACACACACACACACACACACACATGAGCACAAACTGATATTTATCAGTTGTTGCCTAACCACTAGTCTTTAGCCTTTTAGTTATAATCAATACAAAGTACATGGAATTCATTCTGTTACTTTTATTAAAAAGCAGTGCAGATGTTAGCTGTACATACTATTACACATAAAGAAAGCAAGATTGCTAGCAACTTTAATCAGGATGTAATTTTATATAAAAAATGAAGGCTGATATTATCCAGAATGATAAAATAGTTAGTGTCCATAATTGTTATTCAGAGTAATACAGTCTAGAGTCATACAAGAAAAGCTGCTTTATTTTATAGTACATATTTTTTAATATATACTATTTTGCCTCTTAGTACTCTGGGTTGATAATAGAAATGTTTTATATATTGCTATGTAAAACATTTAAAACTTCATTCCAGGAATGACTTTCAACAAAACTCTAGTTGCCCAGGGTACCACAGACTCAAGCAATCCCCAGCCTCAGCTTCCCAGGTAGCTGGGATTCCAGGGGCACACCACCACACCCAGCTATATATATTTTTTGGAACTAGGTCTCGCTACGGGCCCCAGGAGGGACTTGAACCGCAATCCCTAGCCCCGGCAACTTCATAGGCTGAAGCTTACAGGCACGAGCCACTGTGTCCGGCTGTATGTTATCATATTTCTAATGTTCCAGAATGTGTCAGTTTCTCAGTCTAGGTTCCAATTCTAGATTCATTGATTGTATCTTAAACTATTAATATCTGGGAAAGCGTTAGCAGATCATTATTATATTGGTAGTTTACTCATTCAACCTGCATCTACTATGGAATGGATTAGAGGAAACTGAATGTTTGACTTGGAATGTTGCTTGGGAAGAAATTGAAAATCTCAGTAGTGTGTGTGTTGAATCGGTTTTCTCATTGAAGAAAATGTAGGTGACTAAGTAGTCAATAACATGATCTCTTCAAGATTTGAGACTAGTAGTGAAAAACAAACAAAATATAATGAGGTAATAACCAGAAAATCATCTTTGTTTCCCTTTAAAATTAGCATGACTACAAAATATTGGTGAGTTTATACCACTGAAATATTAATCATGAAGTTGATGGACTTTGACTGATAGCTCCAGTTAATTCGTCAATAACTTAGGTAGCTCCTTGATCTCTGATAGTATCAATAAGTCAATATTTTAGCTGTTTTTAATGAAAAAACTGACCTGAGTTACTGAGCTTGTCCTTACCAGAAAAGAGAAACCTTCCAAAGTCTAGACTCCATCTTACAGAATGGATCAGAAAGAAAAAAACTATTTTTATAGGTTCTTATAAGCATTAATAAATAGTTAAGTTATGAACCAAGGGGCTATATTATACCAAATGTTTTTCTCTCTTCTCCAGCTCCTGGTAACACACTGAGAGTTGTTTTCTTCACTTAATATATATAACAAAGAAGTCAAGGATTGTGGAGTCTATATATCACACATAATTTATGATCATGTGGAGTTGTAGGTGTCAGAAATCAACCACCTCTACTACATACCAATATTGATTATTATATAAATTTGGAAAAATATGGAAATATAAAGATCAAAATAGTTCATTATCTTAACTATAAAGAGATATACTTTAACATTCATTTATCTACAGATATAGGTATAAATATACAGGTATTAGAGATACTTTACAAAGTCACTACAAAATATTCTCTAATGAATGTTAACATTATGTTTTCTCTAGATCAATAAGTATTCTATGAAATACAATTTATTTCGTTGCTAGACACTTCTGTAACTATGTTAGCAGAGACTCAAATGTGTCTATATTTCAACATTTACTTTAGTTCTCTATTTTTGCTACTATGCATAATTCTAGGAAAAATATCATCACCATCCACTAAAACATAAATGTAATCTTAATTATTCCCTTAAGATAAAGTTAGAGAACTTGAATGCGCTGGAGAAAAAAAAAAATGAATATTTTGTAGGCTTTTAAAAAAAAGTAAAACAAAATGCCAGTAGGCTTTCCAGAAAGATAATAACAATATGCACTTTCATGTGTAATGTTTGACAGAATTTACTGCACTCTCAAAGCATTTTGCAATTTGGATCATTACTTCACTTTGATTTCCTCTGTATGCAAATTAATTGTTCCCCATTATCCTGATGTATTCATTTTATGTTGATTTTGAACTTACAACTACAAGTAGAGCATTCATTTGTATAAGAGGATTTTCAAAATGCCTGAGTTTGATGAATTAAAAAAGTATGGGCGGCTCACTATAAATATTCCAACAATACATTTGATATAATTAATATTTAGGTAATATTAAATTACTTAACAATCATAGTAATGACCACCACAAAGTAGCATATGCAAAGAATCTCATGCAATTTCATGGACATTTGCCTTTGTTCCACTATAGACTTTGCGTTTTTTTCACATGGGCAACTCCGGAAGGAAATTTTTACTGAACTGGCATTGATACCCTTTTTATTAATGATAGGAGACTTCATCCAGGAAACTGCCTTTGGTGTATGTTAAGCTTGTCTCGAACCTCTTACAGTCTGTTGAACACTTGCTTTACTGCAAATCACACAGCTCTCCAGCTGAACATAGCATCTGACAGACATCCTTGTAGGACAATGTATATATAACTGCAGCAAAATTAAAACTTTTATGTGCTGATACATATTTGGTAACATGAATATAATGAATCTACTTCTGTTCAAAGATGCACTATAGCACACCATGCATGAGAAAAGGTATCTAACTCACATCAAAGGGTTTTGTAAGAAAATTTCCAGGAAAGAACGATCTCTCAGGCCCAACACGGTGTTGCGTGCCTGTAAGCGACAGCTTATGGAGTCGCGGCAGAATCTGGGGATCATGGTTCGAGTCCTGCCTGGAGAAACACAGCGAGACCTAGTCCCCAAAAATTGCTGGGCATGGTGATGCGCGCCTGTAATCCTAGCTACCTGGGAAGCTGAGGTTGGAGATTGCTTGAGTCCGTGGTTCCCTAGGAAAAAAATAGGAAAAGGAAAAAAAAAAAAGAAGAAGAAGAAAGACCTCTCCTATTGACCTTATCAAAATGCACTTAAGTCTTCATGTCTCTTTATGGTCTTTGATAATGGCAACTTAAAGGAAGTAGTTATACAGAAGGAGCACTTTTGATTATATTTCCATACGTACGTGGTGTGGTTACTAGACAGGTAAAATGCTCTGACTGAAATGCTTAGCGTTCCCTGTCCTTTCTCCTTGTTCTGTGTTGACAGGGATAGTACAAAGACACAGGAGTACAGCCAAACCAAACCTGCAGACAGAATGTTGGAAATTTTCTAAAGCAAAGACATTTGGGGATTTGGAGACATGTAGCAGCTCACGGTCACTGAGGTTGAAGAAAACTTGAGGACTGCCCTCAGCCTTTCAATACAACTGTTTCAGAGAATCTGATATGGAATTCAGGTTATCAAAAAGAAACACATTGTCCCTGTATTTATGCAACGCACATGGAGTTAGGGGAGGGCAGGGAGGTGAGGAGGAAGTTAACTGTCATAATTACAATCTAGTTTGTTTAGTGTTAGGAAAAAGTGCATCTGTTTGGCAACTCAGAAATCTCAGATTTCAGGTTATACTCTGAGTATATTCAAGATATATCCCTCACTTTAACTGAATTTTAAGAGTAATAATTACAGATAAAATGTGAGTTGAAAAAACATTTCCTTTTGAAAAGCATGTGTAAAGTTTGAGGAATGGAGATAAATAATGGAATTGTAGTTTATATGGTAGATTTGAATACAGAATACTTAGAAAGGAATGATGTTAGAATGAGGGATATGATCTTGGAATTTGATGACAGAGAACCTTTTATACTAGCAACATATGTGATAGCAATAGAATTAGATAGAACAGGAAAAAAACAACATGGGAACAGAGAATTACAAGTTCAAAACACTAAGATCCAGATTTGAACAAAACATTAATTTAGATAATAAGCTACAAGTTACCTAAAAAAAAATATAAAAGACTCGTTAAAAGATTTGAGATTGAAAGAGATTTTATGAAATCATATTCTTTTATAAAATAGTTTGTGTTATTGTTTAACACATATGCAGATATTTGATTCATTTTTATTTATATAATTTATTTTTCTAAAGTTTGAAGAATATTTTCATTACAGAGTTCACAAAGAAAAAAAAATGACCATTAGACTGAGGTCATTCTCACCTGTGTAAGTAAACCAAACTCTTTAAGTTGTAAATACCTCAAGGTTTTACATTGGTTGCAAAGAGCCACAGACAACACACTTGTAAGTAGAGCCAACCAAAGAATTTTCTTCCTTCGTTTTAATACTTTTTCTATTTAATTTTACCCAACTTTTACCCTCTTCCATTTTGGTGTTGACAAATTCAAATTGATTTTTGCTCAAATAAATGCTAGGCTTTCTAATATGTCCTGACTAGTCTTATAACATTGAAACAAAGCTTTCTAATTTTGAGTTGTCCATATGTTTTTATGTATAATGACATCGTAATGATCTTGACTGATGGAGAGGTAGAGGTAATAAGATAGAGTAAGTTTTTAAAGTTAAGTACTAAAACATAAACCTTTGTTTTTAGGACCCTGATAAACAGGGTCTTAGCTGAAGTCATAAGTGAAACTTCCTGTTCTATGGAAATTAACACTTGAGAGATTCAAAATGACCTAATATATGTTTAGTTCATACCTTTGAGACATGGCATTATTTTCACATACTGAATTCATCTCCTTATTATGTAACACAAACAAATAGAAACTTTTGATATTTCTACGATACTAACGACAGAACACAACCTTAAATTGACATTATATCAAGACCACTTATAAATTCTGATCTCATATTTTATCTAGATGTGCCCTATCGATGACACTAGAGAACACTGGTTTTGGAACTTCAATTAGAGTAATGGAAAGATTCCTTTGACATCTAAAGTAGGTGACTAGTCAAAATTAATTGTTCTTTATACTTCCAATGACTGTAACTATTGTAGAAACACTGTGCCTTTTTACCTCTATTGCAGAAAATCTCTCTAGTGCCCCTTAAGTTGATGACTTTTTGCAAGCTTTAACTTATTTTAGGGGTGGCATTTTCTACAGTTCTTCAATTGAAATCACTAACCTTTTTGTTGAAAACATCTCCCAGAAATCATTGGTGTTAGTGAATACTTAATAACTTTTTGTGGATAATATTTCATTAGTTCCACCTTTTATGAAGTTTGACATTAATAAAATTAGAAGTTTTTGAGGAAGTTTTGTATTACTGAATGCACATCTGTGTGACCAAGACTCACAATAAAATCACTTTAAGTTTCGTTTTTATTTTATGACATTGAAAAAGCATAGGCAACAAAAATTTAAAATTCAGAAGAAATTGGGTTTGTCATAATTCAACATAAATCTAGAACCTGGAAAAACTATGCAATGTGTCAAAGAAGGTCACTGATGGCATGCTTTTATATATGGATAATCTTTTAAATGCTGCATCGGGTAACTCGATGCCCCTACCCATAAAAAGGCAAATGTTGAGACATTAATCACTTATATTTTGGGAACCACGCCATTTATACGTTTCATATATCACAAATAGGGATCAGTATTAGTGTCTGAAACCTTATAGAATCTAACTAAAAGCTTACTGAGAATCTTATTTTTTAATCTATAGATATTATTATCTATAATGTAGCTAACATACTTCTATAAAGTTATATTAAAGTACATAACTTATTATCTATAGAGATTATATTGCTGAACCATGGTTATTGTGCTTACTATCTGAAAAGTTTCATGCGCAACAAAGAATTTATAGCCTTATAAATTATAAATGAAAGTAATAGATATACATGAAATATGATAGTGATGATAGTGGCATGCAATGAGATTAAATTAGACATCAGATCCATGTATGTCATTAACCCTGCTCAAAAAAATATATTTAGAAAAACTTTTCTTGGAAAGGGTCTAATTTTCCGTTCTCTCACTCTTGAACTGCTAGAGATTTGAATTTAGCATCACTTAAGAAGCAGTGTGAATAGCATATGAAAATATTTGTAAATTTCTCTAACAGCTACTTTATTTAAATGAATATGAAAATGAATGTTTTGAGGAGAAAAGGGCTGCAAGTGATACTGAGTCAAAAAAAAGGGGGCAGAAAACGCCAACCAACAAGCCACACTCAAAATGCGGCTTTCACCATCCATTTTCCCTCAGGTTCCTACCACCCGCCCAGTAGCAGTAGGCAGTTAAAAGCTTTTTAAAATAGTGTTTATTTACAAGGGAATTCAACAGGAAAAACAAAAAGTCCTTAAAGTCACAAGTGGCCAGTTATCTTATCCCAGTCACCATTTTCAAGTCCAAAGGTACCAAGGACACATGTCCATTATGGTGCTCTTTGCCCCTCCAAACCTGAGGCAGGCACTCCGCAAATTCCAGTCTTTCTCCAGTGTCTTCTTTTTTTTTCTTCTCCCTCCCATGTACCGAGCTGCTCTGCTTCTCCAAGGTGCTTCAAACTTTTTCCATAATTGCTGATGCATAAATCAACTTTCCAAATCCCTGGCCATCTCCAGGTACCAGCTCACTATGCCATCTTGCTGCGATGCCACACTCTCCACATCGGGCACTCTTCTATCTGTCGCCATGGCTCCTTGCCACCATAGCTCACTCTTCCAGGGGCCTCTATCCAGCCTGGTCACTCAAGCTACTCTTTACCAACCTTCCATTCTCATCTCTCCTCTCCGGAAAAGTCTGTCTCCTATAGTCTCTGCTCTTTTCCTTTTTACCTTTTTTTCTTCTCCTAAAAGACAAAGGCTTTAATTTCCCTTCACATACCCTCTAGGTGATACATTGTCTCTTTGGCGTCCACACGTAGAATTTGCAACAAAGTAAAAGTACCCTTCCTGTATAGGCCTCTTTTACCTCTGTGTTTTTCAGACACATTTAAAGGCATCAGTGCCCACATTTTAATACTCCCCATATTGGGGTCCCAGCTTCACAAGAACTAATTTTGAAACATGGACATTGGGACCAAAATATAGGCATTGATCATGGTTGTTCTTCCTAGCATTCGTTATTACAGCTGTATCTTTCAAAATCCACTGTTCTCAAGTATAAAGATAAAAAAAAAAAATTAAAAGTGACAGTTCCAATGTCTCATGGATTTGGTGTAGGCATATTATAGGGGTAAAAATCTTATATTTATCCATTTAATTAATATTTATTGAGTACCTACTATATCCCAGTTTCTATTTCTTAAACAATATTGATTTGAATCTCAGGATATGAATTTCATGTCTTTTTGTACTGTCATACATTTATAGTAACCAGATGTACACTCTTCATTTCTCACAAGGAACATAAGCATAAATCTAACTACAGGAACAATATACAAATTTCAGACTGTGTTTCCAAGCAGAAGCTACATCAGTTGGGTTAGTGGTAATTTGGGTGTCATTATTACAGCTAATTAGTCAAGAATAATGCCTTCATGCTTTCCCAAAAGGAGTACATGTCGAACTTGTATTGGACTTGTTTAAATAGTGCTTCAGACACCCAAGGTGAGTGGAAAACGGGAGATTTTTATGCCTACCTTTTAGAGAATTCTCTTTATTTCTTCACATCAAATTGGAGGATAGTGTCAGTTAGAACTTCTACTTTTGGTTACTATCTCAGAATTTTGAAGGGAGCTATTAGAATATCTGGCTAACAGTAGCTAGCTGAATAAAATGAAGGATCCAAAGGTAATTTCTAATGCAAGTATCTGGCCATTTATGACTCTTTTGTTTTATGAGAAATGCCAGCCTTTAAATGGGCGGGGTGGGTGGGTGGAGGCAGTGTGAAGGAGAGATATTTCAATCATTTCCTAAATTTCCTAAATGATAATACATTTCCTAAATGATAATACATCAGAGTATTATCTTAATTCTGGTTGCATATTAAGATAATACAAGCAGAGAATTCATGTCAGGACAGGCAGTCTCAATTCGAGCAAACGGAAGAAGATTCTTGGAGCCTTTATTTTATATCAAAAGTGCTTTTACTTTGAACAGGAAACACCATACACACAGGCAAGGAAGCAAAGAGACTTCTGACTCTGAGAGAGGCCAAATGCAAGCTCCTCTCCCCCCTTACCTATTGCTAAGTGCCCTAACCACACAGCAGATAACGCTCTTAAAAATGCAAGCCCCCTCTACTGTTTATTAAAATTTTAAGGCTTTAGGCTCCCTTTGCATGAAGGGCGAAACCAGCCTTATTTTAACCGATTTTCCTTTCAATGCATTATAAATGTTTCTTCACTAAGGGAAAGACTTTTAGTAGCATTACCATCACATGTAATCCTTTAATGAAAATCTATATGAGAATCCAGTTGTGTATGATAATATTTTCACATATTTATAGTATAAAATCCTTCAAGATCAAATGGGTGTAATTCATGGAATTGTGAACAATGTGAAAAACTCTGTCAGGATTTGATTCTGTGCATTTACTTTTTCTAATCACCTAGTTGCTATAAGTATGCACCATCTTTCTCCAAACAGATTGCATACAGTCAATTAGGTTTCTACTTAAATTACTGGCCCATCCCCGTCCTGCCTCTTGAGATGATTACAGGCCACTTTGATGGGGGATTTAGGAATTCCAAAACTTTCCAGTAATACATTTAGAGACAATTTGAGTTACTCCCAACAGATGGCTAATTGCATCTATTGTGTGGTGATTTAGCCTCACAGGCAATCTTATTACCAGTTCTTGTTTGGAGAGAGGACAGCTCACTATTTCCATGATGTTACACTAAATTTGGAAGGAGCATTACAGATATTCTCCAACTCCTTCATTATGAAGAAGGAAGAACTTATTTTGATAGAGTAAGTGGGTAAATCGCTTATGAAAAGAAGTTAACAAACTCTAATTGTGGAAATAAATGTGTAAAGCAAAGTGCATATGTTTGCCTGGAAGTGGACAGGTATTGATTCAAGCTGGGGAGGAAAAGAAGGGCACCGTGCCTACCATAGGAATATGCCTGCACTTGTGTGTATGTGTGTGCACACATACAGAGCATAGGTTTAGGAAGAAGTTACAGTAAAAATGTACCAAGTAATGTATTTTTCAATCTGAAATATACACAGCAACACAATCATAGAAGAAATAAAGGGTCCTTAGATTGTAGAGATATTTGTACCCATAGAGGGAAAACCTAGGACTGGTTGGCAAAGAAAATCACATTTAATCTGCATCATAAAAAGCAAGAAAGATTTTGATAAGCAAAGATTAGGAGGACATGGTACAATTTCAGGAGGAAATCACATTAGTCAGGGCTTTTGTAATGGAAGCAAAATGCATGTTGAGTATAATGAGAGATGCGAAATCTAGTTGAGCTGGAGGGAATTAAGTTCTACACTAAAGAATATGTATTTTATTCCTTAGAAGGTTGGAAGTCATTGAAAATTTTATGAAGTCAGAGATAATAATTTTATGAAGAGAACCTTAAATTAGAAAGATAACATAGATGAAAAAACTGGCTTTACACACATGGATGTAGATTGTGCTTGAGAGAATTTGGAAGTATCTATTGTAAATGAGAAATAGCTTTGAAAATTTGCACTGTTGTAAGATGTTTTATATTTTGCAATACGCATCAGATACACCTCTGAGTTTAAGAAATAAATAGTTTTTCGGAGATTTTCTGTTGGGAACCACTTGCCACAGGTTCTGCTCATGGACATCTTGCCTTGAGGGAAGGCCTATCAGGACAAGGTGACCCTGGCCGCAAGCAGCTGGGATTCATATATCCTTGGGAGACGCTTGCCCCAAGATGAGCCTGCATCTGTCTGCTCCTTCTTCTGATGTGTTGCATCCTGTTTAATTCCCAGTAGTAATCGCCTGTCCTTGATATCAACAAAAGTGCTAGTAACAAAATATGTCATGTATTGATAAAGTTCTTAATAAAAATTGCGCAAACCAAACAGACCTTTGAGTCTGTTCCTCAACCTGTCCTCTTTATTTTCCCCTGCTTTCTATACTTACGCTTTTTAATGCCAGTGTCAACTTATCTCCAGTGCTTGACTAAGCTGCTGCTGCCATAGTCATACATACTAAGTCACTTAAAGAAGATGCTAATTAAAAAGGACACCTGTATACGCATGTTTACTGCAGCTCTGTTTACAATTGCCAAGATATGGAAACAAACCAAATGCCCCAAAACTGATGAACAGCTGAAAAAAATGGGGTATATGTACATGATAGAATATTATGCATCAATCAAGGAGGACAAACATGTCATTTGCACTAACATGGATGGAACTAGAAAAACTCATTAGCAGAAATAAGTCAAAAAGATGCAGGATGGTCTCATATGACAGTTATAGGGAAAAACAAACAAACAAATAAGAAAAATTAGAAACAGCCAATGGGACTGAACGATGGAGCAAGAGAGGAAGAGGGGAAAGAAGGTGGAGGTCACAAAGAAGCATGATGGTTAACAGGTGTTATGGAAAGGGGAAAACCCCAGGGTACACAATAATGTTTTATATATATATATATACATATATACATTATATATATACACACATCATATATATATATACACACAATTAAAAAATTTAAAAAATTAGAGATAGTTGACATTCTCTGTGGACATCTCTTCTATCCTATTCCCCATTATACATTCCCAGATACAATAATCAGTACATTGAATTTGATGTTTATTTTGCTGTTTATCATTCCTGTGATATTTGAAACTTTTAAATCACACATGAATAAATAATATATTATTTTGCATAGTTCATACTTTTGTAATTATATTATTGCAACATGTATACCTATCTGTAACTTTTCTTCCCACAAAAAAAAAAAAACACAAAAAACAAACAAACAAACAAACAAAAAAACACAACACTATTTCTCTCCTCTTGTTAGGGATAGAAAAAGTCTCTCACACACTTCCCAAGAGGAGCACAGCAGCCTTTCTGCAGCTTGACAGTCTAGCTATGGCTACTTTATTTTTCAAAGACCAGATACAGTCTGGCAGGTCTGGAAACTCAGACCTCTTCAACCTCCTTTCCTGCTAAAAAGGAGGAAGAGAGAGGAGTTCCAACTAGTCTAGGAACTGGGCTGAGTAACCAATAGGTTATATATAATTAAGCGGGACTCCTTTTCACCCAGAAAGGAAAAATCCTTAAAAATCTTATTGCTTTATTTCTCGTGCCTGCTCTCCTGCTTTCTGAGACTGCACACTGCCATTTTCAGTGCTCTGTACTGTTGCTTTCTCATCAGCTTTGAGCTGCATTTATTCTGGGGCTCCAGGAAATTCTCTTTGGTAAGAAACCAAGAACCTTCTATTGTCATGGTTGCTAACATGCTCATATCTCAAAACAATTTATATGTTTATCATATGACTTTATCTAACCCCTGGTAAAACCCTCTAACTTTCCTAGCTAATCTTTGGAATAAGAAACTAAAGGCATGTTAAGAATTTGAATAATATTATAAGAATAACAATAATAATCAGCAGAATTGGAGCAATTATAATGTAGTGCTTCTGTAAGTCAGATATGTGCTTTACAAACATACTTAACTCATGCAACTGTTTCATACGAATGTTATCACTTTATATATGATGGCCCCAGATCTGTAGAAACAGCTGATGACCTCAGAAGCAAGAATGCATGTAGAAATTAAAGAACAACTTAAAAGAAGGACAATAACCATCAACTAAAATCCTGTTGGCAGGTTCTTATAATTTATATTATTGGGGCATATTTTACCTACACACATTTGTAACTTTTGTAAAATACAGAAATTTTATTTTTGTCCCCAAAAGTCATTTCTGGTAACTTTTGGGGGGTGGTGGGACATGTAAAAATAATTCTATCAATGAAAATCATGATTTGATTACTACTGGATCCCATGGATATTTAGAAACACAAAATACTAATGAACAAGGTATTTTCTTACATCTTATGAACTGTTGTACACATTGACATGACTCAAATTATCTAGCATTCCTTTAAGGTTTCTAGTGACAGTAACTCACGAATATTTCCCTTTTCAATTCTAAAAGTAATTTATATTAAAAAATGATATTTGTATAGGTTAGCCTATTTATAGTTACTATTTGTATTTCTTAAATTGCTATGAGATCTAATTTACTCATTCATTTAAAATATCAAAAAAGCTATATTTTCTAAAATGAAATAATATAATGAGATGACTGTTTTACATCACTGAAAATATGCTTAATATTGAACTAAATAAGGGACAATATTTTCATACTTGCTTCTGTATTTAATTTGTTGTAGTTTGCTGTTTTGTTTGAAGGAGATGAAACATCCGTGTGTGTGTGTGTGTGTGTGTGTGTGTGTGTGTGTGTATTCATGCATATAATCTCTTTGGAAAGAGAAGGATCTATCATAATAATTTTTTCAAATAGTTAAAAAAACCTGCAAATTATTGTTAGTTGCATTTAAGAATCTAAAACCATGACAATCAACTTTTCTTACACACTGCTAGTTTCAATCCATTGATTCACCTTGAACTTTAAATTCATTGTTTACTCCTGTGTGGTTTGTAACATCTTTTCTAACACAATTTCAAAAATCCACAGTTGTCAAAGCCATTAAACTTTTCAGAAAGGCATCAATTATTTAAAGTTGATTAACTCAAAGTAGGTGATATAAGATCCTAAAATTCTGAGTTTTTGCTTGACAACTCAAGTTGTGTCATCATCAACATACACTGTCAATGTTTTCCATTAGTGACAGTTTCATTTTATTCATCTTGGAGAAAATATCTGCCAATCACCCAGTTTATAATAAGTTGTAGATTATCCATGAGTTGTTCTTTCAAATATGAATGTTGTTTCATTTTCAAAATAACAAAACTAGTTGGCAATAACAACAACAACAAAAGCTATTCACTATTTTTTCTTAACATCAATCTTTGTCCTTTGGTAAGCTACAAAAATTATGTGTATTTACATTTTTTCACACAACATATTGCAAAGACTGCCAGCAGTCTTTGAGGAACACTTTGAAAATTGATGTAGAGTTCCTTATCCTTATTTTCTGTGTAATTTTAATACCGAAATAATGATAAGTTTGGTTCCTAAGGGAATCTACAGAGAATGACCTTATTACATCCACTAGCTGTCGTTGCCATATTCTCCTTCCACACCTGGAGATCCCATTTTATATCCTAACTGACGTGTAGGTCTTGCTAGAGTTCTATGGTTAATTGTTCAAAAGTCAGAAGGAAATTTAGCTGGTAGACAACAAGGAAATAAATTAAAAGATAGCTTGATGCTCTGTTCTCTGATCTGTATCTGGAGGTTCAAATCTGTTGTGCTCATTTCATTGATACTAAAATTGTGTAGATCACATTTTTAACACCACCCATACTAGTGCTTATGATACAGATGTGTACTTATTATACAGATGACACAAATTATGAGCTTATATATTGTGCATTGTTCTATTTATTTCCCAGAAGAGAGAACTGAGATTCAGAGAAGCTAGGTGATGTTTGAAGGCCAGATAACTTATGAATGGAGAAACTAATGTTTACATTCAAGTCTGTAAAGAAATTGCAGTCTTTCAACTATTTGGCTACTACATTGTGAAAACTTCACAAAATATATGACAAATAAGCACAGATAGCATTAATATCAAGAGTGTTTACCCTATAATGATAATTAATGCATTCTTTATTATAGCCCTTATTGGGTTGGTTATATTATTTCATTTTTATGAGAAATTTTGAACATTTTCTCATCTTTCATTGGATATTAATTTGAATGTTTAAAATATCTCTTCTATTTTATTCCTTCCTAGTCACACTACATACCTTTCTGTAACTTAGTGAAGGCAAGTTGTATTTACCATATCCTTCCAATAATTTGGACCAAATGTCTAAAATATAGTATCTTTATTTTTCAGATTTATTTTGGATTTATTCTCACAGTCCAACATCACAAAACCTGCTACCTTAGTTATATATGAATTGAAATTTTATTTGTTAACATCACATATTTTATTCAAAGACAAAATTAGTGGTTAAAAATTGATGAAATAAAGTTTTTGGAAGTTAGACAGACTCTTTTTCCAGTGGGAACACATTTTCCCCATAAACAACCTGTACATTTACTTGCATCATATGACCACACTGGTAATAAGAAACAGATAAAACAACTAATTAGCTTTCTCTGGTGAATCTTGTTGAGTATCCTGGGGAAACAATACCTCAATTATTGTTCATTTCCTTTTGTTATAAATGATCATGATGTTATTGTGTAAAGAGCTGACTTCTCATTGAGTACTAGTAATTCTTTAGAGAACTTAGGCATTGTAGAAACTCTGTTAGGTATCTGAGATCAAGAGGGAATAATTCAAAGCAACACCCTCCTCCAAATAACCTACTTTGATTTCCTATAAGAAGTTTTAAGTTTTGGAAAGGTGATGACAGAGATGAAAATAATCTATGAGATTTTCAGATACAGAAACTAAACTTTTGAGGTCAGGGATATTCCACAATCTATATTTCCTTCAAAAAATAAGATAAATGAAAATTTAGTTATTTTTATCTCTAAAACATAAACAATGATGAAAACAGATCTTTAGAGTTCATTCTAAGTGTGTCAGCTACTAATCTTTAATTTCAAAAACACTTGAAAGAAGTAATAACGTTATAGTATTTGCTGCTAATACATATGTGATCTTAATAATTTTTATATAAAAATAACAGAACTTCATTGTTGGCACCTCATGCAAATGAAAGAAAAAAACAAGTGACTGAGTCACATATATGACAGTTTGAAGTTAGTTTGACTTCAAGTGCAACTCCATCTAGAGAGACAACAGCATTATTAAACAATGAATTCCATTCTTAATGAGGATAGTCATAATGGAATTCAGGAGGTTATAATCATACGTTCTACTTTTGAAACTTTATCATAGATTACTTTTTTCCAAAATCTCAGTGAAAAAAATTCCAAAAATTTCCCTTACAAGTCTGAGTATAAGAGATTACATACTCCTGTCATGACTGTTATACCCATGTTTAGTATAAAATAGCATGAGTATACTCCAGAGGTATGTAGGTAAATTTTATCAACCAGCTTTCTAGAGGCGGGCAGAATGGATAGGATTGTGAACTCTGGTTTAGAGCATTTATAAAATATAAATATAAATACCCCACCACCACCACAGTCAGTTCCAAACTGCTAATCTGAACTCATGAGTACTGTAGATTTGGGAAGATTTGCTTGAAATTTGCATTGAAATTGAATTTGCTTGTAATTATGAGATTCATAGTGAAATCTGATTGAGCATGCATCTAGTGCAATTGTGCAACTGTTAAGTTTAAAAACCAGCTGCCCTATATTTATATTAAAATATTTTTCTGGAAAAAAATGCATTAATTTGTAATTATTTTTATGCTTTTTTTGTACTTTCACCACACATTTTTTTATTTTTTAAATTTCATTACCAAGAATGCAAAATTTAGTATTTACTTTAATTAGCAATTAGTAACTTAATATTTGTTATATTAATCAGAAATCTCCCATTCTGTTTCAATAATTATATTGAAATTTATCTTAATTATAATTTTATACATTTAAATAAATTTATATATAAATTTTAATCATTTAAACAATAATTTGTATTAATGAGCTTCAGTCTATTGAATTTTGTGTATCACACAATTTATGTTAAAATTCTGAGTCCTATTATGATACACTTGGAATTGGGATCCTTGGGAGGTGACTAGGTCATTTGGGCAGGTCCTATATGAATAGAATGAGTGCTTTTGTAAAGGAGACTTCAGGAATCTCCAAATTATCTTAACAAATATATCTTAGCTTTTCAATTTTAATTTTAAGAATTCGTGTTTAAGAAACTCAGTATCAAAATATTTTTTCATGTGTTAAGTGGTTTGTTTTTATACAACAGAAATATACATATATGTTGACAACAACATAGATTGCCAAATAATAACTGTCAAATATGCTAAGTGTAAATTACTGTTAAAATAATAAGGAATTAAGGCTCCAGTCTCAGACGTAGTTTATTCGTGTCACCATTCCATTTTAACTTGGTAGCGAAAACTCTGATTCAGATACCTAATGTCCATCAAAGAGAGATGAGATCCATATTAGCGAAATAATGTGATTTAACTGAAAATGTTATATGTAATTATAATCAATATAGTACAATAACTTTTATTTCTATATTTTCATTTTAAATAATGTCAAAGAAAATAATGTGAAAAATACACATTTATGCCAGCAATATATTAAAAATGACTAATTTGCATGGGAAAGCTGAATATTCATAGAAAATATTTAGGGTATTAGAAACATTTGAACTCTCTTATCTATTAAAAGAGGTTTCAGTGGTAATACATGCAGCAAATGGTAGAAAAAAATCTCAATGATAGAGACAGACATAGAGTGTGGGTCATACATAAACTATCTTCAATCATTCCACTCTCGTTAAGCCCTACTTTGCTCTTTATATCTTTTCTGACACATTGGATCCAGAACTCAGCTCAATTATTATTCTTTAAAAACTCTTCTCTCAGATTTTTCACTTATTCAGATATCTTTACCTAACATTGGACTATTCACTTCGCCTACCAAACCTTTTCTTACTCAGAATTTCACATGCATTTTAGTCAGCATTTGACAAGTGTTTTTCTAATTTATTCGATGGTTATTTGAAGGACAAAGATGTTGTGTGTTTGTTGTTGTTACTATTTAAATATCACTGTAGCCCCAGTCCAGAGTCTGGCGTGGAGTATGTGTTCAATAAATGACTAGTTAATGAATCACAGGAATTGCTTCCCCATACAAGGACATGCTTATAGAAACTGTTTCTGGACCAAACAACACAACATTTTGTCAGTTTTGCAGGGAATGAGGATGAATTAGAGTGAGGAGTGGAGAAAATAGTAAAAAGAATTGAGACCAAAGATCTATTTACCACACATTTGGAATGCTATGCTTTGAATTTCTTCTTTCCTTTTCCCCCCCTTAAATGTGTATGGGCAGCAATGGAATGAATGGCCTTTTTCATCTTTGAATTCTCTAACCATTCTAAGCATAAAAGAGCCCTGCACATTTTCAAAAACCCTCGCAGCATTTGGAAAAAAGTCATTTGGCATAAGAATTAGCCATTGAACATATGTTGCTGTGGTGAGTAGTGGTAGAATTAGGTTTTGACTGAGAGCATTCTTTCCAAATTTCCTACAAAACAAAGTCATTTTGGTTTGTGTGTTATAAATTATAAAACCTGTCAGAAATTCTTACTTCTTCGTATTTATCCTTAGAAAATGGTTTATATAATTCAAAGTTTTGGAGCTTAGTATGTTTTTTTTTCCCACATTAATATATCACACACATGTGCATGCACATATCAATATGATTTTCAATTATGATTAACCTTAAAAGAAATCAAACCTGAATTATTAATAACTCTGGTAAATAAGAGAGAGATTTATGTAGAATACACAGAAGTTGAGAAAGAGTAAATAAAAATTGTATGTAAAGTCAGCCATTAATTTATGTTTATATATATAGACATGCACACACACATAAATGGTGCTAAAACTTTTACATCTGGGTCACTCTGGTTGAAAATGCATAAAGGAGAAAACGAAGCATACAGAACACATGCTTGAAGAAAATGCTTTTCCAACAGAAAAGAGGTTTGCTTGTTAAAAGACAATTTAAAAAAAAATAGGATCAGCAGTTGCCACCTCACACAAGTCAGATGTGATATTTATAACTGGATATTCAGGCTGTAGATTTCCATAAGAATTTTAAATATGCATTGAAAATATGAGGGATCATCTTCAGCACGAACTCTATCCATCAGTAATTTACAATCCATTTTACTCTTATTCATATTTAAGTACGGCTGTGGGAATTTTAAATATATCCAGTGTTTCTCATTATCCTCAGAAGTTGAAGATTTTTTCAGTCTATTTGTGTGTGGGGGAGAAGTAAAAGTCTTCACTGAGAAATTGTAAGTGGGTTTCTGGGCTATCATTTATCAATATGTAGTCTTCTACATATACGTGAAGGACATTCTTAAAGACAGGGTAGCCTTAATGATGCTATTTTCTTGTAGGATTAATTTTTTCAGTGATGCATGTAAATTTTCTCTTTTTATTTTGTTAACATTAAAAATAACCAAACGTTCCTTTGACTAGGGTGAATCAAAATAATTACCAGTACTAACATGTATTACATGGTACTAAGTATTACATGATTTGATGGAATGAAATTATTTTGGAAGTATCAAATTATTATCAATATTAAATTTAATATACCATTAATGTGTACAGCATGGCTTTCAAATGGCTTGGAAAGTTAAGGCTTCCAAATACTTTTTTATGTATTTCACCACAGTCCAAATATAAGATATTTTAAAGAATAGGTTTCTTCAATTCAGTAACTACTAATGCTGTCACATTTCATTAGTTCAGTTTAGACTTCTGCATCACAGTTGTTCTATTTAAAAATAAGGGTGGTGGTTTACATGATTATAAGGTTATCACTAACTCTGAAATCATTTAAGCCTCTGAGAAGTAGAAAGACGAATCTCAGAGAATACATGATTTACCAAATAAACCAGTAAGTATTAGAATTTGGAAAATGTCCAAATCATGTGATTGATTTTCTGGTAAACATTTGGACAATAAAAATTACCAGAACATCTGTAATAACAATAAAAAGAGAAGAGCACATTTATTTTTTTATTTCCTTGTGTTTTTTTTTATATAAATAAGAAGAGCATTATCATTGCCTGAATTAAATGCAAATCATATTGAATCTAATTCCCTACTTCCATGTGCCGGAGGAAATAAGCAAAATAGCAATGTCTAACATCTGTATGACATTTATAGTTTATAAAATGCTTTGTCAAAAATATGCTCACATGAACAAGGAGATTTCAATGATAGTTATGTGCAGTAAAAGAATATTCTTTCACATAACGATTCTGAATGACCAATACATTAAAACACTCTAAACCGGTCTTGGGAGCTTAAACTTTTGTAGTTCTTGTAATTATGTGACATCATTCACTTATTATAACATTTAATTTTTTACAATCTTGATTATACGGTGTTCAGTTGTAACCTCTAACAAAGCAACACAGGGAATTGATATATAAGCAATAATATATGTAACTTATAAACTTAATTTTAGATGAGTTTCTCAGTCACAAAATCTACTAAACAATAGAATTTAGCAAATTGCAGTTTTTCATCAATTTAGTAGTTCTAGATTTATTCATGAAAAATAAAATACGTAGGAAATTGATTCTCAAATATTGCTTACTGCCTGTACATGTCTCCACATGTGCTATTTTTGAAAAAAATACATTTATTTTTCATCTCTAAATATATTTAGAATGAATTAATTAATTAATAAAGAGACAAGATCCATTGTAGAAAGGGCATGGTTCAGGATACTATGATCCCAATTAAAAAAAGAATCTCGAGAAAAAATTGATAAGAAAATATGCAACAAGATAACAAAAGTAATATGTAACACAGCAAAGTCTCAATAAAAATATATACACAAAAAGTTTTAACTCTATATTACAAGCTGAAGAAAACAAATTTTGTTTTGTTTCATTACCTGGTTATGTTGTAATATTTTTAACAAATGCTGTTGTGACCCAGTTTGGGGGCTCCGTTAGTTCCCTTTATGAGACACAGATTAAATTCAAACCACAACCTCTTCTTTGACTGAGTACTCACAGTCTGAGTCACTATGCGTTCACCCTAATAACCCAAGTGATAGGACCACAATATAGCAAACAATGCTAAAACACCCTATATCTGGGAAAATTGTAAAGTTTTCAGTTAAGGGATAATTAAAGGATAATTAAAATGCGCTAACCCCATTCCCAATTACCACGTGTATGTGTGTGTTACAGCCTGCCTCTATAACTCTATCTTGCTGTTTCAACATCCCATGATAGAATCCCACTATTCAATACAAAAAATCATTTTCCCGCCGTTGAAATATCATTTTGTTGTGTCCCTCCATCAAAACTATCTTTAAACCTTACAAAACACATGTGAAATTCCAGCTATCTTTAATTAATCTATAAAGAGATTTTATAGTGATAAGAAAACTTACTGAATTTATGATTTTCCAATATAAAAATAATCAGTGTTCCTTAAGAAGAAGTCACAGAACAATTGAAAACTAAGCGGTCATATATTATAAAAAGAATGTTTCCTGAAGTATAGACTTCGAGGGTACATCATTCCAGGAAACATGACTGAAAACAAACCTATCTATCTATCTATCTATCTATCTATCTATCTATCTATCTATCTATCTATCTATCTATCTATCTATCTATCTATCTATCTATCTATCTATCTATCTATCTATCTATCTATCTATCTATCTATCATCTATCTGTCTGTCTGTCTAAAATAAAAATCAGCTAAGTAAAGTGGTGGAAATTATAAAGTGTATTTAAACTCTAAAAATGAACAAAGTAAGTAGTTCATTTTCTTCTGTGACTCCCTATTCAAGGAGTAAGAGATATGAGAGGGAGATGGAAAATGGGGCCAGATGAGAACTTGACAAGCCATGTTGGGAATGTGAGTCTAT
>PVHY01000588.1:0-104941 GCA_004024945.1 Uropsilus gracilis
TTTCTAAGTTTATCTTTTTAGGTCTGAGAGAGGGGAAGAAAGCTGAGAGAAGCTGGTAGGTTTTTTTTGCATACCAATAGTAGGTAAATAGTGGAAATGCTAATGAACTGTTTGCAGCCTGCTTTGTAGAGAGATGCAGGCAGAGGTGTTCAAGTTAAAGTCAAAAAGTCTTTTTTTCTTTTTACCCAATTTCAAAATCAACTTGAAAAGAAAAATATATTAAATATAAAAATAAAAATTCAGAAAGTATTTGTTTCACAGGCAGAATTTATCCTAAACAGATACCAGAAAGGTACTTTTAGACTTCTTTGCTTCCTGGTAGTGATTCTATTGATGGAGAGAGATCTATATGAAGTATATTAGAGTGCACTACAAATTCAAAAATATTGTCAAATAAAATGATTTTTAAATGTGTAACAAGAAGCATCTATTTCCTTATGCATTCCAGTAAGATATCAAAGGACACTATAAAAAACATGATTGCTTGCAAAAAGATCATCAAATATAAGATAAATTTCAGAAAAGAGTGTTCTGACCTGAACTAAAAACAAAGAATGTCTCATGTTATTTTATTCTAGCAAAAATAGGTTTAACACTTTGGTGATGTAAATAATTATAAACTTTAAGGCATTCTTCACTAGAATTCATGCACCTCCTGTCAACATCATCACCTACATCAGTCATATAATCACACAGACAATAAATATTATTTATTATGTATATTTAGGCCAAATATATTTTAGTCATTTCTCTTTCCTTTAGATGTAGAACAGAACCAACAAAATAAATATATTTATAAATTACCATTTTCAATATATGAAACTTAGATTGAGGAAAAAAGACATTTAGGATATATGGCAAAATCCTTTCATATCTCTTTTTCCTCCTCTTAGTATAATGCTAAAGTTTGAATCATCACTGAATACTGGATTATAATATTTTCTGCTCACCATAATTCTATGTGGTTACTGATACTTCATTGTTTTACATTGTGCCACAATCACAGATAAACAAAGAGATACCATGGGCATTGATATAGTAAATTGCAGCATACTTCCTTAACACCTAGCTTTTATTAGATGGCATTGTTCTTTATCAGTTGTAATCTGAGTGTACTTTTTCTGATCCTTAAAACTTTTGGGAAAAGTTTTGTTCCTAAGCATCATTGCCACTTGTTTTTCTTTGTCTTCAGGCCTGAAGTAAGTACTTAGTTTTTTGAAAATAAGGACTATTTTCCTAAATACTTTTGTAGTATAAAGCTCTGATACAATGCCAAACAAAGTTTTGACTTCAACTCTGTGTTCACACATTTTGAGCCAGGTACTGTACTAGTGATATCAATAATGCCTCACTTTGCTATCAATCATACATTCACAGAAGTGTAGAACTAAAACTTATATCGCACATGATCAACTTTTTTGCTTCACAGACAAGAAAACCAAGTCAAAGCCATTAAAGACTTGGCCCAAAATCATATCAGGGACTCACAGATTTCAGACATAGGGAAAGGGTTCATCTTATGTTTGAGTAAACCCTGACCCAGACACCTGGTGTTTCTTGGCAGCCTGCCTTAATAAGTATCATAACTGATGAATGGATATTTAGAGTTTATTTAAATTACAGTAAATCTCACTTATCAATTGGCATTAAGGTAAATTAATTACTAAGAAAAAAATTTAGAAGCTAAATGCTTGGTGCAAACAGGGAAGAAAGCTCACTAGTATAGGTTAAGATGCCAAATTTTCTAATTAAATCTCTCTGTAGATAGTTTAACTAACTATCTAAAGATCATTAAATTACTTCATTCACTCATGTATGGACATATGTGAGCATAGCAATACAACTGGCAGTCTCCTTTCTAAAGAGTTTTTTATTTAAGGCATCATCAAATCCTCTAAAACACAACAGTCAAAACTTTCCAGGTTATAAGAATCTGATTGAAATGGCATTGGGTGTGTTTCAAAAAATTACTTTTCCTCAGTATTAAACAAAAATATTTACTAAATTAATTGATGAGTTAATTAGGAAAGGGACTTTGTATAAGAGCTTCCTGAATTAAAATAAACACTGTTTGACAAAGATTAAGAGCAGAAAAGGGGATTTGTAATGGAATTGGGAATACTGTTTTTCTAGGTGGCAATGCAATCATTTTCTTAACCTTCTACTGGGAAAAGTTAGAAGTAGAAAATAAGAACTTGGAATTCCTTTCTTTATATATTCTCTGAGAGAGGAAAAAGAGTAAGAAGTTAAAGCACTTTCATGAAATAATTTTACTCATTTTTACTACTACAACATAGAAAACATTTATACTTTGTATTTTCTGAAAATACAAATATGCATTTTGTGAAGTTAGACAACACTTGGGTAAATTTCTTTTATCTTTATTTGCAAAATTGGTATCAACAGCAACAAATACCATCTCAACACTATATCCATCAGATAATTTGTTCTGATTTTCCACAAGGAAATGGATAAGACTTTCAAATTGTCCAGATAACAAAGTGCTGCATTTTTCTTTTCTGAGATAGTGAGAATATCTTTTCTTCCTACCACACTCCTTTTTATTAAGATATGATTTAATAATGATTTTTCTAATTTCTTTTTTATTTTTTAATTTTAATTTTTTTTTATTTTTGAGACTAGGTCTCACTATGCTGCCCAAAGTAGTCCTGATCCTGTGAACTCAAGCAATTCCTAGCTTCTCACCTCCCAGCATTTGGATTTCAGGTGCACACCACCACACCCACCTTGAGTTTTTAATTTCTTAAGGTACAAGCTTAAGTTGTTGATTTTTAGATCTTCATTAACATAATAGATCTTTATTTATTAATATATGCAACACTAAAACTTTCCCTCTAAGTGCTGCTTTCACTGCAATCCACATTTAAAAAATACATATATAAATTTTATTTATATATATATATATATATATATATATATATATATTTCACATCATTGTAATCCCCAGAGTTCACCCCCCTCCTCTTCTCCCTGGCCTCTCCAACTGGTCCCCCCCCCCACCCATTGTGTACTTTCTTTTGATTGTCCATATACTAGTGAAACCTTTTGGTTTCTGTTTTTTTTTTTTCTTTCTGGCTTGTTTCTGCTACTATGATTTCTTGTAGGTACATCCATGTTACCAAAAAATAATCAAATTTGTCCTTTTTAATTGATGAGTAATATTCCATTGTGTATATATGCCACATCTTTTTCATCCATTCATCTGTTTTGGGACATTCAGCTTGTTTCCATGCCCTTGCAATTATAAATAGTGCTGCAATAAACATCTGAGCACAGGTGTCCCTATATACCCACATTGAGGTCTTCTTTGGGTAGATTCCCAAGAGAGCTATTTGTAGGTTTAATGGTAATTCCATTTTCATTAGTTGGGGATCCACCACACTGCTTTCCATGGTGGCTAGACCAATTTGCATTCCCATCAGCAGAGTAAGAGTGTTCCTTATCCTCCACATCCCCGCCAGCACTTGTTTCCTGTTTTTTTGAAATGGGCCATTCTTGCTTGTGTGAGGTGGTATCTCATTGTGGTTTTGATTTGCATTTCTCTGATTGCTAGTGAAGTTGAGCAGTTTCTCATGTGTTCCTCTATTGAGAAACATCTTTTTAGTTACTCACCCCATTTTTTTACTGGGTTTCTTGATTTACCTTTGCTAAGTTGTGTGAGTTCCTTATGGATCTTTGTTATCAATCCCTTATCACTTTTGTGGAGGACAAAAATTACCTCCCATCCTTGGATTTCTTTTTTGTTTTTTTCTGTTGTCTCTTTTGATGTAGTCCCAGCTGTTTGTTTTTCTTCTTCTTCTTCTTTTTTTTTTTTTTTTTTTTTTTTTTTTTTTTTTTTTTTTTTTTTTTTTTTTTTTTTTTTTTTTTTTTTTTTTTTTTTTTTTTTTTTTTTTTTTTTTTTGAATTATAGCTCATGGAGGGTTTTTGCCCAAGTTTTCCTCTATGTATTTTATGGTTTCAGGTCTTGCATCCAGGTCTTTTATTCATTTTGAGTTGGTTTTTGTACATGGTTTTAGGGAGGTGTCTTGGTTCATTTTTTCACATGTTTGATTCAGTTTCCCCCAACACTATTTATTGGAGAGGCTGTTTTTGTTTCATTGTAAGTTTTTCACCCCTTTGTCAAAGATTAGGTGACTATATATGTGTGGTTTCAATCCACATTTTGATAAAGTTGTGTGTGTTTCCTTTTTGTTCAAGGTATTTTAACTATTATTTTTTTTTAAATTTTCTTCTTTAACTCATATGTTAATGTGGAAGTATGTTGCTTAACCATTATCCAACTAAAGATTTCCCTATTAGTTTTCTTTTCTTATTGAATTCTATTATGGTCTCAGAGCAAATGATATGTTAGTCATTTATTAAAAAGTTTGATGAGGTATTCTTTGATCGGTCAGAATGTTACCTGTATTGGGAAATGTTCTAAGCAAATTTGAAGAGAATGTGTATTCTGCTGTTGTTTTATGAAACAGTTTATAGATATCATTTATAGATATCAATTATATCCAGTTGATTAATGGTGCTGTTGAGTTGAACAATGGCTTTACTCAATCTACTTGCTGGATATATCCATTTCTAAAGAGGGGTGCAGAAATATCTAACTATGATATTAAATTCTTCCATTTCTCCTTGAGTTTTATATTGATCATCTCTTCTTGGGTACATATATATTAAAGACTTTCTATCTTCTTGAAAGTATTGCCCATTTATCATTCTGTAATGTCTCATAGAAGTTTAAGCTGTGCTCTTAAGGCCTTCAACTGATTGGATGAAGTTCACCCATATTATGTAGATAATATACATTATTTAGAATCTATTGATACAAATGTTACATTTTTAAAATCTTTCACAACAATGAGATTGGTGGTTGGTACAATAACATTATGGCTATGTTGATACATAAAATCAACCATCTTACCTCCTTTAAACAATTCACTATAAAATATATTAAACAGTTGTAAAAGGTCAAAATCTGTGATAGCAAATAAATCTAAATAAATTTATTTTTCTTTTATTCTGATCTCCAGAAAGTTACTTAGTGATATGTTTCTTTTATGTATTTGTTTTCTTTATGTACCTTGACTTTCAATCTATTCTTTCAAGATACAACTTAAATATTATCACTTAAACTTTTTAATTTTTAAATATTTATTTCTTATATTGGGGTAATGGTGCTTTATAACACTATATGGTTTAGTAGTAGAGATTCACACATCCTCAACTGAACGCTTCATCACACCCACCACCAAAGCACCAATAGCTCCTACATCAGTCTATTGCTCAATTTATCTTTTGATCCTACCTACATTTGAATTCTGAGAGTTTGCTTGGGTTTTATTTTGTCTGATCCCTTGCTTTGTGTCTTTATATTCCTTATATTCACCCATATGAATGAAATTGTCTGGTACCTGCTTTTTCTCCTGACTTTTTCACTTAGCATAATTTATTCCACTTTATCCATATTGTTACAAATGACAAGATTTCATCTTTTTTTTTTTCCAATAGTTGAGTAGTACTCAATTGCTTGTATATAACACATCTTTTAAACCAACTTACTTGTTGCTGGGCCCTTAAGTTGTTTTCATAGCTTGGCCATTATAAATATTGCTACAATGAAATTAGAAGTATATGTATCCCCTAATTAATCTTTTTGAATAACTGAATATACATTTTTTCAAGTGCACATATGTAGTTTTCAAAGATAAAACCATATCGTGGGCTACAAATTCATTGTCAATAAAATTAGCAAGATAAAATTAAATCTATTTCTTCCTCTGACTATACTGCCATAAACTTAGAAATAAACCATAGGAAGAAGAAAAAAATGGAAAAAAATTAAATACATAGAAGTTAAACAGTATACTGCTTAATAGCAATTGGGTAAAATGAAGAAATAAAAATATAAATTAAAAATATTTTGAGATAAATGAACATGATGATACAGGCTACTAGAATCTATAGACTGCAGCAACAGATTCATAAAGAAGAAGATAATTGCAATGCAGACTTATAATAAGAAATAAATATCCCAAATAAATAATTTAAATATTATACCAAAGCACCTGGAAATAGAGGAAAAAAATAAAACCCAAAGTTAGTACAAGGAAGGGAATAATAAAAAGAAGTGGGAATAAATGAGAGAGATAAGGACTATAAAATATCAATGAAGCTAAGAGCTGGTTCTTTGAGAAGATAAACAAGATAAAAACTCTAGGCTAACATAAAAAAAGAAAAAATAAAAACACCAATAAACAGAATCACAAATCAAAAAGCACAAAAGAAATACAAAATATCCTAAGAGATTACTAGGAACAATTATATGCCAATAAATTTAAAAACCTTGAAGAAATGGATACATTTATAGATCAATTGAGTGTACTAAGAAAAACTGAGGAAGAAATAAATGACTTGAACAAACTGATCACAAGCATGGAAATTGAAGCAGTAATAAAAAGTATTTCAAAAAGCAAAAGCTCAGAATGAAACAATTTTATAAATTAATTTTCTCAAGCATTTAAAGAAAAGCTAATACCAAATTTATTCAAATTGTTTTTGAAATTCAAAAATAAGAAATTCCTCTTAAAAATCTGAAGATGCCAACATTACCCAAGTGTTGATATCATCCAAAAGGAGCAAAGATGATATATGTATATGCATATGTATATAGATGTATATCAATGTAATATGTAATATCAACAAAAATAAAGATAAAATCATTTGATATTACTAGTCTCAGAGAAAATTTTTTATAATTTTATTTATTTTTATTAATCTACTAGTTATTGACTATATATGTATGTATATATATATATAAATTGCATGAAGTCTACCCTGAGGTACTCCCATTTCCTTATCACCCATTAACCATCTTAATCTTTTGTGCCCTCCCCCTCGCCTGTTTTCTTCCTCCTCCCCTTCTCTTCCTCCATAGTTCAATTGTTGGCAGTTTTAAATTTTTCTTAAAACTTTTGATGAATTCAATACATATAAATAATATAGTACTAGAAGAAATCTACCTCAGTATATTAAAGCATATATCACAAACTAGTGGTCATATAGCACTAAAATGTGAAATGTTTCTTAAGATTGGGAATAAGATAATGATATCCATTGCCATCATGCCTGTTTAGCTTAGAACTGAGACTCTGACCAGGGATACCAAGCAAAAAATGGGAATAAGGGGCAATCAAGTCACAAAAGAAGAGAAATTATGACTATTTTGCAGATGAGATATTGTATAGAGAAAATCCTAAAAACTCCATCAAAAAGTTGTTAGAAATGATGATGAATGTGGTAAAATGGAAGTTTACAAAACCCCACAACCTTTTATATACAAACAACAAACAGGAAGCAAAAGAAATTAGAATTGATTCTATGGTTTATTTGCTTCAGTGAGTATTATATACTGTCAGTGATTATTATATACCTCAGCATCAACTTATGAAAGGACATAAATTACTTACATAATGAGATCTACTAGTAAACAAAGCAACATAAGGAGAGAGAGGAATATTTCATGGGTAGAATCAACATAATCAAATGACTTCCCTGTCTAAAGAGATATTCAAACTTAAAGCAATCTCCATCAAAATACCAAAGAAACCAAACCCCCCAATTGGATAATTACATTCCTTCTCTGCTGCTGGCACATCCAACACATGAGTAAGGCCTCAGTGCCTAGAGGGAAGTTCTCTGCCTCTGAAGTCCTTTCCTCCCTTGAACTCTGTCATTCTGACCTCACTTCTAGTGAAGCACTGTCTCAGATTGTCTTACTCTTTCCAGTAATTATTTTTCTTTGTGGAGAAACTGATCCTCAAGTCCACTATTTTTTTCCAAAGGCATTTGCTCCAATATAGATGGAGATTTTTTTAATATTTGATTTTTTTCCTTTGAGAGCAGAAAAAAACGTTCATTATATTATTTTATATAGCACAATGGTTTATCATAAGTGATACTATTTTAGATGGATGACAGCTTATGGATTTCCTTAAAATGTTCTTATGCCAAATAAAATACAGAAATGATAGTCTATTTTTTTTAAAAAAAGATGTTTTCATGGAGGAAGTTCTGATACATGTTTAAAGACCTTTGAAGCTATATCCTTAATTTTACCAATTAAAGCAATTAATTATTGATATAATATTTACTATATCCTCTACTATAATTTATCTTTTGCTCTGAAATAAACTATTAAATAATGACTTTAACAGTATTCTAATATTTTATTTAAAATTTCAAAATCATTTAGGAGTAAAACCAAAATTGCATGGGATATACTTGTTTTAGTCACAATAGAAAGTCTTGACACCTTAAATTTCTTTTCTAATGAAAAATTACAACTTCTGAGATATGAATTAACAAGTCATTTTATCTGTCCTTTATTTTAATAAAATGATTGACTTCCTTTTACCTCTTAAAATGTTTGATGAAGTATCTGAAATGTAAAACAACAGAAGTTGAAAAATAGGGAGGGGGTCAGTTTTAGGAGACTACATAGCTAATCTCCTCCTGTAGGATCACTGAAATCCAAATAGAAATCATTAAAAAAGTAATGACATACAAGTCAGATTCTTTTAGCTACTGTTTAAGAGTGAAGGGTTATATAGTTTACAACATTGGTTTACCTTAACTGCAACAATAATCTCTACCATGTCTGAAGTCATTCTGAAATATTGTCTAAAACCAAAATGATGTGACTGACCCTCGACATCCATGTCAGTGTGACTAAACCTCAGAGATTTAAATAGTATTATGAATATATAAGAAATTTTTGTGAGACTTATTATTGAAGAAGATATTACTAAATGTAAGAAAAATTTGTTAGACAATGCCTTTAGACTAACTTATTTTACTAGTACATTCTTGACATTTGATTTTCAATCTTAGACCTTGTTCTGCAACACCATCTGCACCTACATGGCACCCTGATATGTCAGAGAAAATTGCCCCTATTTCTAGTAAAGCTATATGACTTTGGATGATATTGCACTATATTGGTGCAAGAAGTCATGGAAAGCACACTTATTCTGGTATGTGCAGATTATACTGAGAATATTTCTTCTTGCTTAGCATTGCAGCAAATCAACAGTACATCTCTTGAAGAAATAAATTCCTCTTTGCCTTCTGTCGTTGGGGCAGGTAGGATCTGATATTGCTAAAGAGAACACCCTCTTCTCTAGGGGTTGTTCATTTCAGCATCACACAATTTTGTGTGTAATTAAATACATCCTAACTACAGGATAAACTAAGTAGTCTACTAGAAATACACTAGTAGAATAGACTAATAAAGATGATTACTTTAGTGAAAAAGTTTCTTTTTGGTTGCTGGCATTTCAGAATTGTGTAATCTCTAACTTTGTTTAGGTTTTCTTACTTGACATTGGTCACTTGTTTAATTTCTTAATGTCTCAATATTTAATTTTACCTAAAGGGTAAGCAGCTTCAAAGCATATAAAAATGGTGTTGTATGTTTTAAAATATATCTTTTCAAAGGAATTTAGAAGTTGACTGAACTGTAATGAGACAGATTGGCTAAATATCAGTGCCATAAAATTCAGCTAACCTCAAAGTCATTAAATCTGACTTATGAAAAGAGCATAATTCTACATAAAAATGGTGTTTTACACTTCATTAAATTTGATTGATCTCAGCCACAGTTATATATATGCTACAGATTAGTTTAAGCAGAACTTAGACTTTTAGGTAGTTCCAACTTTATATTCCTTAGATTCTAGAATATTTTCATAATTACTTGCCTCCTAATAGATTAAAAAAAATGTTGTACATTCAAAAGATTAAATATTACTGTGCATTTGAAGAGATTAGCTTGTCTCTGAGAGAGCAAAAATGAAGCTACTGGAAATGAAAGCTTATCCCTCTGTCTGAAATCTAATATTTTCCTACTGCATGGAAGGAGGCACACAGAGCAGTTCAATGAGTATACTAGCAGTATTTTCTTACATATTATCATGGTGGAAAATAGATTTTACATTTGTATCAAAATGAGTAATCATCTCTAGTTTTAGTGAGTTACAGTGAGTGAGGGAGATAAGAGAAGAGGACAAAGATGCTCAACACAAACCTCCCTACTAGAACTCAAGGCCTGAGAAAGAATCAGCTAGTTTTTGGTACACCACAGGTTTGTGGAAGTTAGAGAGGTCTTTCCATAGGCTACTGTAGTAGAAATAATTTGGTCAGCATTTACCTTCCTTGGTTTTACAGACCATGATCTTAACAATAAAACCCTTATATATTTCCCTATTATGATGATTGCTCCTTCTTAATTGTGATGAACATCCCAATCTCACACATATATTGAATATAGAGGGCTAAAAAGCAATAGAGAAAACTAAACCAAGATAAACATTAGATATTTGACAGTAGAATGGAGGGTTCTGAAAGTAAGGGGAGGTTGAGGGAACCAATAGAAGGAGGAGTCCCAATGACTTATTTGGAGGGTTAATGCCACTTTGGTGCTTGGCATGAAGTGATAACATACATCTAAAAAAGTGTGAACCTATACCACTAAATCATATGCAGTGTTATAAGTCCCTGTTATATAAATAAAAAAATAATACAATTAAAAGTGATAGATGGAGGCAAAAAGTAGATGGAGGCTACTTAAAAGTTCATTGTTGGTTGAATTGATAAACATAATATTGTATATACAGATGGTGGGATATTATTTAGTATTAAAAAGGAAGGAAATTAAGAAGGACATAAGTTGAAACTTGAGAACAAATATTCTAAGTAAAATAAGTCAGTTACAAAAGGACAAATATTATATGACTTCACTTAAGTGAGATACCTGGGAAAGACTAAATTATAAAAGGGGACAGCAGAGTAATTTATTTCTCTACATGGGGCTACATGGCCAAGAGGGGATAGGAAATTGCTAAGTAAGTAGAGTTTAAGCTTGTGATGGTAAAAAAAGATTTAATAGATTATGGGGCTGGATGAACAACAATGTGAATGGACTTGGTTCCACTAAATTGTGTACATTAAATGATTAAAATGATAAATTTTGTGTTCACATATTTTGCCATAATAACAAAAATCATATAAGAGAAAGAAAAGCAAAAGTGTCTCAAAACCTCAAAATGCATTTTTGTAAGACTGATAGATTTTGTTTCTTCAGTCCTTTTCATACTTAGGCTTTTAACACTTTTCAACGGCCCAATGATAGAATTCCAAATAGAATTTTAAAGTGAGACTTATAAAAAATAAATCCTGTAAACTATCCAAATTTTAAAAAAAGAAACAAGAGATAAAGTGAGGTTTAAACACACATATAGTTGAAGATGTATCCCAGAAATTTACATAGATTTAAAAAATAATAATAAACAATAAAAAATTAAGATAAAACAATTAAGAACAAAAAGGGATGCTGTCAAATTAGGGTCCTAATAATTACATATTCTTTTAAATTCCATTTTCTTATATGTTGAGTTTATTCTTATTCCTACTGCTTTTCTGCCAATATAAATAGAAATACAAACAAGCCCACCCCACAAATTGGTAGGCACTCCAAAAAAAATTTAGAACAGTGTAACAAAAATAGCTGAAGTTTCACCAATACAGACTTTTCTCTTCTTCCACAATAGGAGAATCTCTGATGTTTATCTGAAAACATGGCTATCAGAACAAAGAATTCCTTCTCTGGTTTTCTTTCATCTGAATGCAGCTGTGTGGCTAAGTTCTGAGCAGTGAGAGTTATGTGAAATTGTCACAATACTGCATCTGAAAATCTCTTTAAAAAGTTTAAATATTTGCTTTTTCTTTTTTATCCCTTACATCTTCTGGATGGAATGCAGATGTGATGGTTGAGTCTGATAGAATAAAGAACAGTGAAAGAACTGGCACAAGAAAATTTCTCAGTCTATGACCTTTGGCAACGATGCTGAGTTCCCTGAAACTCCTTTATTAGACTGCTTGCTCCTAGAAGTCTATGTGAAGAAAAATCATTTCTCTTTCTTCCATTAATGTGGTGTGTATGTGTATATGTATGCATATTACTTCCAGTTAAATGCTATATAATATATTTAGTATTTCTCATTTTCACTGGAAAGATGTCTCCCAAAGGTATTAATTACAATAATTTCCAAATTTCAATTACTATAATTTAAAATAAAAAATTCACAAATATTCAAAATGCCAGTTCCATTTATTTTTCAAATGTAAAACTTGTGACCTTTTGAATCCACATGTATTTGTATAAGAATATTTACATTTTAAGTAACCTTGATGAACAATCAATTACTACATCTTTTTGAAATATCACTGTTGACTTCAAGATATCCACACTATTATAATCTTGTGGCTCTAGTAATACCTCACCCCAACTTTGTAGTTCAGCTATCCTGAGCCACTTTTTAACCCCAAAAATGATGGTATAGTTTCCAGTCATTATTTGAGGGGCTTGGATGCTGCCACTATATCCAAAGATCCTAAAAACTGAATTTATTAAAAAAAAAAAAAACTGCTTGTATTTAAAGACCTATAAAGACATAGGAAAAGGCTTTTGCTTCCAATATTGGAAAAAAAAATAAGTACAAGAAATTGCAATTTAGCAGCAAACACCTAGCAGAAATCATGGTGTGAACCAGTAACAGGAAAACCTGAACCATTATTGGTAAATAGCTGAAGTATTGTCAACTCTGAATTGTCAAGTATTGACAACTGAGAGTTATAAACTTAGAGGTATCTAGTAAGTAAGACTCCCATAATATTGTCTCCAGAAATTTAACTCAGGTCTAAGTATCATGGAGAAACCCATTAACTTCTGATTGGGTGAAGGGTAAGAAAACTGTTTTGAAATATGTCAGAGCATGCTCAAGTCAGTCTTCATGAGAAATTAACTAAGTATAGTCCGATCTGTTAGGCTATTGTCAGAGACAAGAAGAATGGGGAGGAAAGATGCCCAAGTCCAGTTAGCTATAGCCTTTCATGTGGTAGAAGGGGACTATTCAACTGCAACTCTTTCTAGGCATATCCTAATACTTAAAAGGGGAGGAAAATAACTGAGAAATACTTCTGAAATTTACTGGCCTTGCTGAAACATTGAAAGATCTAATCTTTAGACTATAGAAAACTTCCTTCTCTCATACATCATTGCTACATTTCTAAAGGCTTATTTACAGTAGTTGCTTTATGTAATTAATGATGCCTGGCTTTCTAGAAATGTTTTTTCTATTTATTTATTTTTTATTTATATATATTTCACATCATTTCAGTTCCTGGGGGTCACCTACCACCTCCTCTCCCCGCCCACTCCAGCTGGTCCCTTCTCTCCCCTTGTGTAGTTTCATTTGGTTGACCATATAGTAGTGAAACCATTTGGTTTCTGTCCCTTTCTATCTGGCTTGTTTCTGCTAGAATGATTTCTTCTAGGTACATCCAGGTGTCTAAAAATTCATCAAATTTGTCATTTTTAATTGATGAGTAATATTCCATTGTGTATATATACCACATCTTTTTCATCCACTCATCTGTTCTGGGGCATTTGGGTTGTTTCCATGTCCTTGTAATTATAAATAGTACTGCAATAAACATCTGAGTACAAGTGTCCTTTTGTACCCACATTGAGGTCTCCTTTGGGTAGATTCCCAGAAGTGTGACTGCTGGGTCAAGTAGTAATTCCATTTTCATGAGTTTGAGGGTCCTCCATACTGCTTTCCATAGTGGCTGGATGAGTTTACATTCCCACCAGCAGTGTAAGAGTGTTCCTTTCTCTCCACATCCACGCCAGCACTTGCTGTTGCCTCTTTTTTTGATGTGGGCCATTCTTACTGCTGTAAAGTGGTATCTCATTGTGGTTTTGATTTGCATTTCTCTGATTGCTAGTGATATTGAGCAATTTTCATGTGCCTGTTGGCCATTTGTATCTCCTCTTTGGAGAAGTGTCTTTTTAGTTCTTCTCCCCATTTTTTGATTGGGCATCTTGTTTTGTTTTTGTTTAGTTGTGTGAGTTCCTTGTAGATCTGTGTTATTAATCCCTTATCACTCTTGTAGAGGGTGAAATTTTTTTTCCATTTATTTCGGCTTCTTTTAGTTTTTTCTGTTGTCCCTTTTGCTGTACAGAAGCTTTTTAGTTTGATGAAGTCCCATCTGTTTATGTTTTCCTTCATTTTTAAGTCATATTAATAGGTTAAAAAAACCAATCTGAAGATACAGAGCAATCATCAAGCCAGAGATATTGAAAGTATGGGACTGGGAACTTAAAAATAATTGATTAGTAAGCTAAGGACTCTAATGGATACAGTAGAAAACATGAAAGAAACGATAGGTACTATAAGTAGACACATGGAAATTCTAAGAAAGAACCAAAAGGAAATACAACAAATAAAAAAAATATTATATCCAGTCACTGAGCATTTGGGAAATGAGTGAATGATTGAATGTGAATGAATATACTATTGCAGAAATGAAGACTATTATTAGTGAACCTACTAGTACAGAGATAGCTGAGAAAAATTTGAGTTTGAGGGTATCTCAATAGAAACCTTCAAAACTGAAATGCAAAGAAAACATGCAACATAACAGAATATCCAATGACTGTTTGTCAACTATCCAAGGTAAAATATACACACAATGGACATACCAGGAGAGAAAAAGGACAGAAGAGATATTTGAAAAATAATAATCATGGATTTCCCCAAAATTAATATCAGAAAACATACCATGGATTCAGAAGACTCAGAGAACACCAAGAAGAATAAATGTATATATGTGCATATGTATATGTATATATATATAATCCATCCATATTATTTTCAAACTGCAAATAAAAGAAAGCAATATTTCCTGTGAAAAACAAAGACAAGAATTATACATCAAAATCATGCAAGAAAAAAATAGAGTGAAGTGAAATCTATTTAAAGTGTTGAGAGGAAAAAAAAAACTCCAACCTAGAACTTTATACCCTGTGAAATTATCTTAAAGTAAATGAGAAATAAAGACTTTCTCAGACAAATAAAACTTGTCTGAATTTGTTGTCAGTAGAATTACTTTATAAGAAATGTTATGTTAAAGGTATTTTTTTAGAGAGAAAGACAGTAAAAAATTGGATTTATACAGAAAAAGAGCCTTAAAAGGGGAAAATTAAGATAAAATAATAAACTTCTCTTTGTTATTCTTTACAACAATCTGTTGAAGTAATAACAGGTACAATTTATACTGACTTTATTCTTCTTCAATCTTGTTTTTGTATATTCTGAGTTGATTGGATCAGTTTTTGATTTCCATAAAATAACTTTCTATAATTGTAATTGGGATTGCATTGGATCTACAGGTTAAGTTAAAAAGAACTGAAATCTCAATGATATTGAGCTTACCTATCCATTATGTAAATGAAATGAAAACAACTATTATTCAATAACCAGGAAGGAGAAATTATGCTTAATTTATTATTATAAAACAGCTATACTACCCATAAAGTAGCATAGTGTTAGTTGAAGCATACTTGTATTTGAAAGTATCTTTGAGAAGTGGACTTAGGTTAAATGTACATTACAAACCCTAGGGTAGTCACTTAAAAATTTAATTGATATGCTAAAAAAGATAAAATAAATTAACATGAAATTAAAGTGACAAAAGGCAGAAAAAAGTGGAACAAACTAAGAATAAAGAACAAGGAAAACAGATCATAGTGATAAATACAATATTTATTATTTTCTATTATATCACTTTGAATATCAATGATATAAATTCACCAATTAAAAGATTATAAGAATATAATATTTATATTATAGTATATCATATATAATATATACTAGGTATATATAATTTAGGTATATAGAATATATATAATAATATTGTATCATATATAAAATAAAAAATATATATCATATATAAAATATATATATTAGGTATATATATATTAGGTGTATAAAAATTAAAAGTATATGAAGAAAAATAAACCAACCATGTTCACACTTATTAAAAGAAAGTTGGATTAGCTGTATGAATTGTAGACAGAACAGAAGCAAGAGAAATTATTAGGCTAAAATAAGGACATTATAACTATAAAAGGGTCAATTTCTCAAGAAGACGTAAGGATCCTTAATATATATATAGTTAACAACAGAGAGTTAAATTACATGAAGCAATAACTAATAGTTCACAGAGAAATAGATAAATTCATTATCATATTATTATTTGAACACTTCTTAAAAATGGACAGATACTGTAGCCACCTGTTGGGTATACTATACATCTATTGAATAGTTTATCTAACAAAAGCAGAATACATATACTTCTCAACTTCACCTTGGCTATATTCTAGGCCATAAAACACATCTAAATATAAAATAATAAATAAAAATCATACATCTGTTTTCATACCACATTAGAATTAAATTACAAGAAACAAGAAAATAGCTCAAATTTCAAAATATTTACAGATCAAATTACACACTTCTAAACACATTAGTCAAATAAGAAATCTCAAGAGAAACAATATTTTGAACTTTATGAAAGGAAAAATAATTTATCAAAATCTGTAGGGCTCAGTGAAGCAGTACTTAGGGAAATTGACAGTATTTTCAATTATAATATTCATAATTTATCGTATTGAGTACATGTTAAAAAAAGGAAGATCTGAAGTAAATAAGTTTTTAACCTTAAAATTTAAAGATCAAATTTAAGAAAAAAGTAAGGTGAAGAAAAAAAATAAAAGGAATTAGAGTAGAAATAAATGAAAATGAAAACAAGAAATCTGCCGGGCAAGGTGGCTCATGCCTATAAGCTTCAGAGTCCCGTCTGGGGCCCATAGTGAGACCTAGTTCCAAAAAACAGCTGGGCATGGTGGTGCGCACCTGTAATCCCAGCTACCTGAGAAGCTGAGGTTGGGGATTGCTTGAGTTCTGTGGTACCCCAGGCAACGAGAACCTGCAGTTCCACGGGCAAAAATAGTGAGACATAGTCTAAAAAAAAAAAGAAAAAGAAAAGAAAAGAAAGAAAATCAATAGGGAAAATTAACAGTCCAAAGCAAAGTTGATAAATTGCAAATACACATAAAAGTGAAAACCTTTATTCAGTCTATTAAGAAGAACACAATAATATCACAAGTAAAAGGATACCACTACAGATTCCAGATTATTTTATAAAAAATAATAAAGAAATAGAGTGAGATTGTACAAGATGAACCAAAACAAATAATCTTATGTGATTTTCAAGAAAACCAAAAATTAAGAATCAAGAAAACCAAAGTGAAGATTTTCTCCACTCAAAATTACATGATTGCAATTAATATGACCAACTTAAAAGAAACCAGAATTTGATTTTCAAATTTTAATTGTAATTCATTAGCCTGTATTTCTAGACATTAGAAGGATATAATTACCTGATTATAGATGTTTCTCACAAATTATAAATTCTGGAAATCAAAAAATAAGATAGGAAGAGTTTTGTTTTATTATCCTGCATTTTTAAATAGAAGTTAAGGGAAATAGATTTGTTTTGAACTACTGAGTCACAAGAGTCAGTATTCCCAAGATCTATTCTCACTTATCATTAGTTCACATTTTCATGGAGGACTGTAAATCCGCATGTGGTTAGCTGAATAAAGTATATTAATTCTTTAAAAAAAAAAAAGAAAAGAAATAGAGTGAGAAATGCTAGACACATATATCTGAATTAAGTCAACGGTTAATAACTATCCAACACAGAAAACAGGCCCAGATGGGTTAATTGTTAATAGTTTTCTGAAAATCTTATAATATTGTTCTATTGTTCCTTATTTCTTCTGTTCTCTTTATCTGGTGTTTTCAGCAGTGCTGTATCTTGGCTCCTTTTTATTCATCTTTTGTGTATGTGATCACTATAGGTTTTTGCTTTCTAGTTATCATGAGACTAACATAAAACATTTTTGGTTTTAGCAGTTTATTTTAAACTGATAGCAATTTAAATTCAAAATGCATAACTTTAATTTTTATACTCTCCTTTCCCACATTTTATGTTTTGATAAAAATTTATGTCTGTATCCCTCAACAAATAATTTCAGTTATTTTAATTTTACCTTTTAATCATTATGCTGTGATTTACCCATCATATTATAATATTAGAGTCCTATGAACTGAAATATATATTTTACCAGTATGTTTTATAGTTTCACATGTTTTCATGTTACTGGTGTTCTTTCATTACAGCTGAAAGAACTTTTAATAGACTTGTTAAGTCTGACCTACTGATGATGTAGTTCTTCAGATTTTGTATAGTAAACTCCAATTTTGTAGAAGAACCTTATTAAATATTCTTGGTTGATGGTTTTTTCCCTTTCATCATTTTGAATGTGTCATGCAATTCCCTCTGGCCTGAAAGACTTCTGCTGAAAAATTCCAGCAGTCTTGTTGCTGTTACCTTGTATGTCTTTTGAATGTTCCTTTATATTTTTATTGATGCTTTTAGTATACTCATATCTTTAACTTCACAATTTACTTATGAGTTTTGTTGTGGGTCTCATTGGATTCATCTATTTAGTTTAGTGCCTTTTGGATATCTTGTGTCTGGGTGTTTATTTAGTTCCCCAGGTTAGGGAAGTTTTCGGATGTTACTTTTCTGAATAAGCTTTCTTCCCCTTTCTCCATACGAAACTACTATAACGCACACATTGATGCACTTGATGTTGTACCTTAAGAGTCCTAAACAATCTTCACTCTATTTCATTCTTTTTTATTTTTCTTTGTCTTGTCTTCGAGTTCATTAAGCCTTTATTCCACTTCACTCAGTCTACAATTGAGTTTCTTTATTGAATTTTTCAGTTATTGTATTCTTCAATTCTATAATTTCTGTTTGGTACTTTAGACTATTTTCTACCTCCTTATTGTAATTCTCAATTCATTAATACATTACTTTGCTGACCTCAGGGAGCATCTCTATGATTGTTACTTAAAAGTATTAATTATCTTATCTCTATTTAATTATGATCAGTTCTAGTGATTTACCTTGTTCTTTGGTGTGAAACATGTTTTTGTTTCTTCATTCCCTTTGACTTACTGTGTTGGTGTCTGGATATTAGATGAAGCAACCATCTTTCTCATCTTGATAGATTGGTCTTGTGTAGGAGATTAACCTTGTCAATCAGCAAAATCTGAGTTGCTGGTTGCCTCTCAGACTTTATGACTGCATAAGTTGCAGTCTTTGTTCTTAACAGTTACCAGTGGCCCACAGTGTAACAGGATCCATCAGTTTCCCAAAGGGGAGAAATACAATTGGTACCCAATTGCAGATTGATTAGACACTATGCTCTTATGCAGTAGTTAGGAATGTATGCCGCCACCTCATCTAAGGTAAAACTAGGAGATGGGTATTGTGCTGAGCCTCAGTGTTTAAGTGTGGAAGCTACTCCTACATATAAAATCTTCCTCCTTTGTTGATATAATTCTGTAGGGCTCATAAATGCAAACCCCATTAGCCACTAGAACTATATAATTTGGGGGTCATTCCTTGAGATAACAGTTCTCTGGGATGTGTGATATATGCTTTGTGGACAAGTTCTTTCAGAGATGCTGTTGACTTGGTTTCATTATTGGAGTGGGTCTGAGAAGAAATCAGGGGAAGTACCCATCAGTTCTTTCAGGTTCTATATAGGATTGCAGTCAGCACCTAGATGTGTGCTAATTAGAAGCCAGATCCTGTAGCAGCAGCTTTTAAATGATGTAGTCAAACTCCTACCAGGCAAGACTAGATGGGTTTTTAATCCTTGTTTTCTTTGCATTGAGTCCTGGAGAGCTTGCTGCAGCAAATACTTACGTGTCTGTTAATAATCATTTTTTTTGTTATCCTGTCAGATTTTAAACATGAGTCCCACTGACTTTCTAAGTCAAATCATTTGGAGGTCTATCTATTGAGTACCAGTTTTAAAGTGGAAGTACTAGGTATGTCAATCAAGCACATCATTCCTCAAGGAGATGCTTAGAATTGGAGGTATCCTCCTGATCATAAGATTCTATGACAGAATTGGGGATTAAAACAATAGTATATTTTCTACACACTTTGATGTGGTTATTTTCTTAGTCGCCTTATGTGTAGGAGTTTTCCAACTAATTTTTTTGATTTTTCTCAGAAGGAGTTGTTTCATGTTTAGCTATCCATGGTGTGCCTGTGGAAAGAGGAAAGTCCAGGAACCTGCCATATTACCATCCTGATCTGGAATCCTCAATTTACCAGTTCCTTTGTGTTTGTGTTGCTTCAGCTTAAACTGCCACTTTTCCTTTCAGTGTTGTTTGTCCTTAGAAGGACATATTAGGTACAGAATCAAAGATATAGTCCATTAAATACATAACCTATTAGGTGCTCTCCATTAAAATTAAAACAGTGGCTCTGAACAGGATAAGCCAGAGATAGGGAGAAAATATTACAAATTATTTTTGTAGGGATCCAGGTGTAGGAAAGTGAGGAAGGACAAACAAGCGAGATTGAATTCAACCAAAGAGGATGGGACTGAATGTAAGAATGAAACATCCAATGAGTTTATTAAGTCTTAGAAAGCTTTTATACAGTGTAAAATGAATGGTTTACAGCATGTTAAACAAGGGGAGGAAGCAAGCAGCTTAGGAAAAATCAGATTAGGCAAAACACTAGTTCCTGTGGAATACTTGGGGCAGGGGATTCATTCATTAACTTGCTGATATCTCTTAGGGAATGTCTTTAAGGTGGGTTAATGTTGGAGGAACAGGGACACCATTCACTGGGGGAAGGACTACATTGATTCTGTCTTCAGTGTTCTGAAGTCAGATAAGGTAGTAAATGAAGTTTTCTTCATTCACAGCTTGAGTCCTGGTCAGTTATTGTAGGTCCTAACATATTTTTATGATAAAGGACTTTTTTCAACACATACAAACAACTTTTAAAATTTAAGAAGAAAGACAGTAATAGTCTCTGATTTTCAAAAACCTTAATAGACACCAGCCAAAGAAGATGTATAGATGGTAAATAAGATGTTCTATTCATGTGTCACTGGGGAAATACAAAGTTAAATAATATTAAAACAGAGTAAAAGAATAGTAAAAAAAAATCCAATACACCAAATGCTGTTGATGTTTTAGAGCAACAGGAACTCTTATTCCTTGTGGGTAGGATTGCAAATGGTAGTCACTTTGCAAGACAGTTTGATGGGTTATTTTAAAATCACACCTATTCCTACCAAAGAAACTGAAAATTTACATCCACACTAAAATTACAGATGTTTATAGCAGTTTTGCTCATAATTGTCAAAACTGGGAAACAATCAACATATTCTTTAGTGCATGGATAATTAACCTTTGACACATGAAAACCACAGACTATTGTTCAATGTTTAAAAGATGTGAATTATTAATTTTAAATATATACATAAACTTTAAATCAGTCTGAGAAGGCTACATACTGTATGACCCTCTACTACATAAAATTCTGAAAAAAAATCCAAAGCTGTAGAGATAGGAAATAGGTTCATTATTACCAGAGATCAGGCAGAGTGATTAGGCAGAGCACATAGGATTTCTAGGGCAGTGAAAACACTCTCGATGTTTCTATAATGTCACTATACATTTATCTAAACACATAGAAGTTACATTATGAGGAATGAGCCCTAAGATAAACTGTGTACTTTGGGTAATTTTGATATGTCAAAGTAGATTCATCACTTTTAACAAATCTACCTTATTTTGCTTTTTTATTTTATTATTAATTTATTTTCATTTATTGCATCTATCTATCTATCTATCTATCTATCTATCTATCTATCTATCTATCACATCATTGTCTACCCTGAGGATCTCCCATCACCTTGTCACCCATGTACCATATTAATCTTTTGTACCCTCCCTCTTCCCGTTTTTCACTTTCCTTCCCCTCTCTTGCTGTATGCTTCAATTCTGTTGGCAGTTTTTAATTTTTCTTGTCCATTTGTTTGTTTGTTTTCCTTATATCCCTCAAATAAGTGAGATCATCCCATATTTCTTTTTTTTCTTTCTGGCTTATTTCTGCTAACATTCAACATTTCTAGCTCCATTCATGTTGCTGCAAATGACTTGTCTTCTTTGATTGATGCATAAATTCAATTGCATAAGTATACCACATCTTTTTCAGTCATTCATCAGTTTGGGGGCATTTGGGTTGTTGCTATATCTTGGCAATTGTAAACAGTACTGCAATAAACACGTGAGTGCAGGTGTCTTGAATGAATGTTTTTGTATCCTTTGGGTAGATTCCCAGTAGTGGGATTGCTGAGTCTTATGGTAGTTCCACTTTCATTTGTTTGAAGGTCTTCCATGCAGCCTTCCATGGTGGTTGGACCAGTTTGCACTCCCACCAGCACTGTAAGAGTGTTCCACAATTCTACTTTTTGATAAGTGGTGTTGATAAAATGTATTGGGGAAGGTGGCAAACGGGAAATAGTGGACTAGACCATGTGCACAAATTCTGCTGTGTATGTAAAATTGCTTTGAAACAAAAATTATTTTTTTATAATGGCAAGAATGAAAGTAGTTTGAAGTAATTAAGTTCTGAAACAAACTATACTGTTTGGCTATACTGTCTGTATTAACATATTTACCCAGATGGTATCTGATTAAGAGCTAAAGATCAAATTTGTTTCGTAGGGAAGAATTACAGTCAAGGACAACAAATTGCAAAAGGAGATAAAAATTAGGTGAAGATTGGAAGGAATGTAGAGTCTGGGAGCAGCAGTTGAATTTCAATCTAATTCTTTCATCTATTGTAGACCTTCCACCTCTCTCCCTCTCAAGAAAGAACCTTGGGTTTGTGCTAACCTATACATCCCCATGCATGCTTTTGAAATAATAAAATGTCCAAAATTGTTCAGTTGTCATTCTGAGTTATGTTTGATATGATTCCTACCCACTTTTCCTTGGTTTTTCTTGTGGGTAAATCAGTTAGGCAATATGTTCTGTGAATAAGCCAAGTTCCTGCACATTTCGAGTCTTTGTGTTTATTGTTCCCTCAGTCTTGGATGCACCACTCTTATTTTCACCTTGTGCACAAATACTTCTCTCACTCTTCCTACCTGTGTCTTTCTCAGGCAAAAAAAAAAAAAGACTGCCCTTCAAACTTGTTACATAGCTCTTCTGTAGCATTTATCCCATTTTATTGTGATATGGTGTATGTTTGACTGACTTTCTCTATATTGTAAATTTCATGGAAGCTGCAATAGTCTTATTCCATTGCCTTTTAGGTTTTCTGGAATTATTTGTGTGGGCTCCATTGCTGCAGAACATGAAACATGAGCTCCTGGCAGAAACATACCACAGCAACCACATCATTTAATATGACATTTCTGAAATAATCTGATTCTCAGATTGTATTGAAATAGGCCAAAAACATGGAAATGTTTTCAAATGTGTGTTGGTTTTTTGTAGAATGTAAATCAAAGGGCTCTGATAAGGGACTAGATTCCTCCCTGTATATTTAGTTTCAGGTGCAAAATCACATAGGGCAAAATGTTTGTGCATATGTATATTTCATATATTTCTAGTATCTAGTATCTCTCTGGATATTCCCAAGTCCTTCAACAACAGTTATTATTCTTATCTTTAATTTTCAAATAAAGGAATAAAACTCCTCCTTTCTTCTCCCATATCTCTAAGAGTTGCTGGTTACCTATTACTTTTCCTGATTACGTCTCATTCTGATTTTGCTATCTGATCTAAAACTCACCTTCTGTATCCCCTGTCCTACCTATTCCACCCTCCAAAACTTCTCTTCTTGTTGACCCAGAATCATTTCCCTAGAAAACCACTATCACAGACTTACATGGGAATCAGTGTTTACTATAATTTGAGGGAAATGGCTTATACCAAGCAATAACTTTATAATTAAGATTAGACATCATTGTGATGAGACTTCTGCATCCATTCTCTGCCAAGGGGATATCTTACTAGCCAGAATTCCTTCAACTGACACTTGCCATCTTCTCTGGTCTCCATTTCTCCCATCAAGATAGTTGCTCTTTTTTTTTATCCAGCTGCCAGTTCACAGATCTTGTATTTTATACAGAGAAAGTTGATTGCCTCTATACTACTCAACTTTCCATATATTTCCCATCTATCTTTGCATCTTCAAAAACTACTGGGACATTGTAATGTATTTGGGAAAGAGTATCCCTCTTCTCATTCTCTCTCTCTCTCTCTCTCTTATTTTCTCTCTCTCTGACCCCTCTCTCTCTCTCTCTCACACACATGCACACACATATTGTGGTATTGAAGTACTTGTCCATTTCTTGCATATATGCTCTTTAATATTTGATAGTTATTCATAATCGATATTTTATTTACATTGAATAAATAAATAGTTTCATACTGGAGGGGAGGAATTTCTTAGCCAGGAACCAAAGGCTGAGAATTTCTTTTGACAGGAAAGCTATGTACACCAAACCATTAATGGGGGAATATAAGACTCATCTCTTTGTGTCAGCTTTACAGCTGCTTTGAGAGTATTATATATATTCCCAATGGCTTAGACCTAGAGCAGTCCAGAACTGAGTACAAAGGCATATTAAACCTTGTCATTTTGTTTTCAAAATGTAGTCTTGTCTGAGCACTGAGGTACTACAAGATAAGCTTGCTCCATTTGGCTGATTCTATTGAAGAAACATGATGAGTGTTCTCTGACTTATTCCCATGTCACTGTCTACACTGTACAAGCAAAGTGCAATCAAGTGTTTTTGTGAACCTACTGTTTTAATAACATAGATGATTTGATTGATATACTAGCAGGAATGTAGCTATGCTGACACAACAGAGAGCTAATCTTGACAAGCCTGAGACCTATATGAGCTCTGTCTCTAACACATAAATAGCAGTTATTTATTTAACACATGTGAGCCAAGGTTGTGAAGAAAACCAACTAGATACATAGATACTAATACAAACCTCATAATTATCAAATATAAAGTTACCAAATAGAAAAACAATGAGCCAACTAACAAGAGTAGGAAATGTACATATTCATTTAGGCCATTGTAAAAATGTGTTACCAACCCTATAAATTAATCAGTAATATTGGTGCAGTAAGTAGCAGAAAGAAGGGAAAAGACTGCATGTAATTAACATAACTATTGTTTCATACTTATGCAGCAATTTGAAACTTAAAATTTCTAAAGTGTAGCATAAATTATATCATTTAATCCATGCTATCTCTATTTCACAATTGAAGAAACTATGATTCAGAGATATCTGTTAATGTGACCACATCCATAGGCAGATAGGTACAGATTTTATGTCACCGTCTGAACTGTTTGCATGTATTCTTGCCACTGTTGAGACAATGTTTACCCTACATAATACTGTACATTTTGCTGGTAGCTCATATAAAGTCAGCAGTTGCCAGAAACTTCTATGCATGTTCAGTCCTCAGGTAATATTTTTCCATCCTTTTTGTTTTTTTTTTTCTTATAATTTTGTAGATGTTTACTAACAAATATAGGATATTAGAAACTGTTGAATAGATGAAGAAGATTTTAGCACAACAAAGGCAAAGATTTGTTGACATGAACCTGTGTTAGACTCATTCTAGATAAAATCATAATTCAAGTTTAAGACCATGCTGGAAAATAACCATCTATGTTGTTTTGAAGCTTCCAAAGGAAACAAACAGACACATCAATAACACAGGGTGCAGCCCAGATCAAAATGCAGGTTCTCTGCTTTGTGAATAAATAAGAAAAAAAAATTGTCCTCTTTTGCACTTGAATCCGGGAGAACTTGAAGCCCTTCTATATGTGGATGATGTGGGAGGAGAAAGAGAATGCAGCTGTCTTCCTGAATCTCATCTTTTAAATGAAATTTTTGCAAAAGCAGTCATTTCATAGATAATGTTCCATGAACATTATCTTTGCATATATTCAGGATAGGAAGTACCTTTCTTTTATTGCTTAATTTTAGTTATTTTAAAGATAGAACTATAGGGGAAATAGTTCTCTGAAACCCAGAAACAACATAGCAAGAAATTTGTCTCCATTATTCTCTTCTGGGCACATTTATTTTAAGATAAACTTTGTATGCTAGAGAGGGGCTGGTTCTCAGTTTATTCTTTTAGGTTTGAAAGTAAAAACCAATTGCAACGATGCACTAAGAAGGGAGCAGAAGGATGCACTAGGAAGGCAGAGGAAAAAGAAAGGAGAGGATAGAGGGTAAGGTAGGGGAAAAGAGGAGAAGAGAAATAATGAGAGTAGAGTGGAAAGAAAACAGATTAAGATAAAGAGAACTTGCTGAATTAAGTACTAGTCATAGAATATTGAAGTTGAATATACCTTAAGAGTTGAAATGAAACAGCAGAGGGATTTCCTAGTATTTGTGTTCTGAAGAGACTGCTTGAGGATAGCTGGGAAGGTTGGCTGCTAACCAACCTCTGAATTTGGAATGTGTTCATGCTCAGTTTTGATGAAACAGTTTTTAGTGATAGACTGATATCAAGGTACTTTCCAAGTTTGTTTAGTGTAACATTTACCTTCAAGGAAGCATTTGAACCCAAATGACTAGTCATGCTAGTAATATTATAAGTGTGTGGACCATGAAGGTAAAGTAACTGCAAAACAGTAATATATTAGTTTCTTTCCCTTCCTCAAAAGAATAGCCAGTGTTAGAAGAACTCAATAGAACATTAAACATGTGCTTAGGGCACACAAAAGGAGGGGCAAAGTTATTGACTTTGCTCAGGTAGTTGATGGTTTTAAAAGCATCAGAGCCAATAGTCACAGCAATCAAATAGACTTCATAGCCCAGAAGTAAATGCAAAGTTATGTGGATGGTTAATTTACTACAAAGAAACTAAGCATATAAAATGAAGGAAAATCTCTTCAACAAAGTGTGCTGGGGAAAATGGATGGTTATATGCAAAAGAATGAAACTAGATTACCTCACACTGCACACAGAAATGAATTCAAAATGTATTAAATGCTTGGAAGTAAGATACAGATAAAACACCATAAAATTGGCTACCAGGATGCCTTTGGGGATTTATCTACAATAGTAAAGGAAACAAAAGCAAAAATAAACAAATGGAACTACTAAGCTGAAAAGCTTCTGCATAGTGAAAGTGAGCTTTCATTAAAACAAAAAGACATTCTACTAAAAGGAGTGAAAATATTCACAAATCATGTATCTGACAGGGGGCTAATATCCTAGATCTACAAAAGACTCACATGACTCAAAAATAAGAAAGCAAAGTACCCAATCAAAAAATGTGCAAGAGAGCTCAAAAAAAAAAAAAAGTTAATAGCCTAGACAATCCTCTTCTGTCTGATGTAATGTCAGTGTCAACTGACATTAGTGACATCACTGTCAGTGTCAACCCTGTTGACATCTGCTCTGGTTTCTACCATCCAAGTAATAATCCCACATCTATTCTCAAAACTGTCTTTTGGACCATTGTTCCTCTGACTCTTGGCTTTAAGAGCTTCAGCTGAGGAGAAGCCCCTACCATTGTCTCTACCAAGCCTGCTGTGTCTGAGCCTCAAAGCTTATCACATCCAGGCTGTTTGCCAATTTTACTCCTCTGTGTGCTGGACCTGCCAGACCACTGGTGACCACCTTGCCCCCTCAGGCCGCCCACTTGACCTGTTCTGGTGTTCTCTAGGGCCCCTTCTCTGGACATTGCTCCTAGTATATGCTTTAATCATCTGTTTTTTCTTTCAGAAGCCAGAAGAAGCCAGATTACAGATTCTGCTGTAATCTGGCTATGAGAACACAGTGCTAGGAGCCTCATGTCTTCACTCTATCACCATCTTGTTAATTCCCAGCTATGAGTTCTGAAGGAAGGTGTCACTCTCTTCACACCATTTCAAGGTTACATGTGAACAGCATGACTTATAAAGCTATTTTCCTCCTGTTTTATTACTAAATAATTATATTTACCTGCCCCCATATCCAAAACATGAAAGAACTTTTCTGTCATCTTCCCTGGTTGAAGATCCTGGAGAGTTTCCTAGAGATAGACCTTCTTAAAGTGCAGGTTCTTGAGCCCTAACACCAGGGTTCCAAGGGGTTTTGAAGCTTCAACTATTCCACATCAGGCTTCAGCAACTGAGGAAAATAACCAGAAAGTGTTCCTACAAATATATGACTCCAGCAGCTTCTTCTCAAGGCAAGTAGATCATGAATGCCTTTCCAGATGCATCTGTCTCTCCAAATAAGAGGTCTAAACTTAGGCCCTCTAAAATGGATCCAAGGAAAATCACTGATTTTCTATCCATCTTTTTCTTATTGCAAAATTAGATGTCATTCAAGCTTTTTTCATGTCAGTCCTGAACTATTCACTGTGTCTCAATGTAAGTTTATTCAACATTGCCTCTCAAGGAAATAAAATTAGTGGTCTAAAACCCTTGTTTTAATAGGCAGGTCATCTTTAAATTGAGTTATTTGAAAAGCTGGTTTCACTGTATGAAATTTATAGTACCTTTGAAACTGGCTTTCAACAAAAATCCATTTCTCTTGACTAATTTGGTCTCATTTGGTTCGGATGTAACATGGCAATAGGATAAAAGCATCAGATTTTGAGTGAAAGGATAAAGATTTTGGGACTCTGGAGTAAAGACTTTTATCTCTACCTGTTTGAGACTCGGTTTCCTTGTCTGTAAAATTTTCTGCCTATAAGGATTTCATCTAATTTATATTTCATCTTAGGTGTCTAGCATAAAACCTGATCCATAGTAGGTCTTGGTGAAAACTGAAATGACTTCCCAATCATTCTCATAGGTTGTTATGAGAACTAAACAAAATTATGTGAAAGCTCTCTGCCAACTTCAAAAGGTCTTACAAATTCTGCTCCTTTATCAGACATCAATCTTGAAAGCCTCTGTACATTACATGTAAGCATTTCTGCCGAGGGTTTTTATTTTTTTAAATTGTGCAGAGAAGGAGACAGGCACTATTAAAGAGTTAAATTTTACTCAAATTATGGGTTGATTTCTCTTATAGCAACAACAATATACATTCTTCAACTTGTCCAATTTTAAAACCTGGCAAGTGTTTTGATATTTGACAGCTCTGCTGTCAAGTAATTCTGTTCTACAATTAATCATGCCATAGCCATTTCTTCCACTACTGCCACAATATAATGGCATCATTGTATATGCATACATAGTACACTTGTATACTGTTTAAAAGGAAGCAGAGCAAATGAACTTGAAAAATTTACTACTGTGTAGATTGCAGTTGTATTGCCAAGATTTATTATTAAACCCATTCTGCTTTAATGCTATTACTGTTCCAATCTGAGCTCAGATAAAACCATTCAGACATTAAAGTTTTCTATTTCCTATTTTGGGAAATTGAGATTATACATTCTTTGCGATGTTTCGAGTGTCAGTGAGGCTGGGATGGGATACAAATGGTTGGGATCTTTTAATGATTGAATGTCAGCTCCTAGTTTTGATTGCTGTTTTGTCTGGATCAGGGCTAGACACAACTGCAGCATCTATTCGCTTTCCTCCCCACAGCCAGCAACTTCCTGAGACAAATGAGTTTGCCACATATCAAGATGCTTGCAACAAACATCTCTAAGAACCTGTTCCATCTTTGTTGGCAACTTGCCACTTGCATCACTCTTAACACTGAAATTCTTGCATTTACAAAATCTCTTGGCTTCTTTAGCAGATAAAGATTTCATGGGAATCTTTGCCTTCTCCCAGAATCATGTGTTTCTCATAAAAAGACATCTTATTTTTAAACAATCTCAGGCAGTTTTGCATAAATACTTTGCCACTGTTTTTCATTAGGATCATTTCCTGCTTACATGTGTAATTTGTCAAGAAATCAGATCACAAATCACATAAACGACAATCCAGAAAGTGCAGATATGTTTGTTAAAAATTCATGTACATATATTTACTCTTTACCTTCAGAAGTAATTACAAATATTTATACATTTAAGGAGCTTTCATGTTTTCATCTTCATGATTTTACATGTGAAACTGTCATGGCTAGTGCTTTTCTGCAACTGCACAATCAACCCTACGACAAGAAGGCTATGAATTGCTAAAGAAAATTGTGATACACAAAATCACAACTTCATTTTAATGGTTAAAAAGTTAATTGAAAAGTGCCCTTCATATATATCTTTATAAGTTCTTTAATAATGTACTCCTATCACTTAGGGAAGTGAGCAAATGTAATTATTCAGTAAATATAGTCCAGACTAAACTAACTACATGTGTGAGGAAATGGGGGTAGAATCCAAAACTGTATAGGAAATAAATCAGAATTTTTAAGCACCTATTTTTCCCACATTGATTCATAGTCTGATATTAAAGCAGTTCTGAAGATTTTAAAAAATAAAATAAAATCAATCATTTCTTAATCTAGAAATGCTTAATCTAATCTAGAAATGCTGGAAATATATGACAAATATTTGCAATGAGAGGTTGCCAGTCCTGTATTTGTCAAGAGTGAAATTTGGTTTCATACACAACTCAAGCCTGATCACAGAGGCTCTATGACATGGCATCTCACCAGACAGTAATTCTGGTGAATGTTCTTTCTACTATGGCCCCTGGTCTCTTCACACCTGTGTGTCCAATAATAGCTCCTAAACTGGTGTTCCTCTGGGTTCATTAGAGATGGAGAAAAAAATTAAATTGCCCTTTCTTTCAGTTTTGTTTTTCAGTTACGAAGATTAGTTTTTATTTTTGTGCTTGCTCATCCAGTCCTTTTCACCAATGTAAACTTAGTTGAATGATAACTATACTCTTCAGTCACAAGAGAGAACAAATTTAAAAAAGAAAAACTATCAAGAATCAAGTTTACACGTCTACTTTCATCAGTGCCAATATCTGTCTACCTAAAGTAAGTAGCAATTTATTCAAATGCTGTATCACATTGACAATGGGGACAAAGCGTTTGCATGTATCTTTCTAGATACTCTTTCATCAGGATTGTGATTAAATGTGGCTTTAGAAATCTGATTCAATGCTCAAGAAATGCTTGTGTCCAAAGTAGGTAATATTTAACTTTATACTAATTGCATAACATCTTTGAGTATGAATTTTCTCATCTGTAAAATGAGACATCTGAACTCACCTTTTCTGATAATATCATCTACCAATATTTGAGCCCGTGCTTTGTGTTGGACATAATGAAAAAGTCTATATTTATTGTTCACATCATCCACTACATTCTCTAAGCTTATGTTATTGCCATTTGACAGATTAAAAAACTCAGGTAAAAGTAAATACATTTCAATGAACAAAGCGAGGTGTGAAAGGACTGAGATCTGAATTTGTATTTGTCGGATTGCAAATCACCATGTTCTTTGAGATTATTAAACTTTGATGGCATATTGAAGGAAAATTAATAGGCTATATATAAAGTTACAGAATGTTCTGGTAGGCAGTATTTCTGAGATTTCAATCATTTGCTTTTTATCTTTAAAATTTTTTGTTATCCTTACTACATGTGTTATCTGTTTAATATTTTCTTTAAGTTGACTCATCTTTTTATTTAAAAAAACAATTATCTAAAAGAAACAATAGGACCTAGAGGTGAAAAATAAGCATTGTAGCCATGAATAAAAAATAAATTAAAAATAAACATGATAAGACCATAACAATATTATTAAATTTTAACCCAATTCCATTGCTGCCGAATGATGTTCCTAAGCCTCAATGAGATCTACTCTTCTTTTTCTTTTTGTTATTAGAAAAGGATTGCAACAATGGTTAGGAAAGTACTTAAAACACTAGCATAAGTCTAAGACATTCTCCCAATATAATCAGAATTAAGAGATTTTTGAAAAAGAAATACATTTATTGCTATGAATTCAATGTTACATAATGCTAAGCTCCTGTACTATCTAAATCTCCTTAAGTTTTGGTAGGTGAAGTGTCCCATCTTTGGTGTATGTGGAGGGTGGGGGCCTAATACAGTTTCAAATGTTTCCATATATCATCATATCAACCACCTTATATATGATGTCTATGCAAAAAAAAAAAAAAAAAAAGTGAAGACTGTTTTGTGCTCCTCCTCCTCCTCCTCCTCCTCCAAAATTTAGTAGGAAGACCAGACAAAATGAGTATTGATTGTAATAAGGCTTATAGTCCCACATGCTATCTCTCAGTGTGAATGGTGCCAAATGGCAGATATTCCCTCTTTAGCTGTCTCAGAGACTTTTGTGAGTCATCTGCTACTACTTAATCATCCTTTATATTTAAACCAATTGTAGCAGGTTCATTATTTGCAAATAAGAATTTTTACACAAGTAATATCCCATGTATTTAGAGAGAATTTTTGTCTTTCTATTCCAGAATAGCAAAAGTATACTAATGCTGAGACCAAAATATTTTCTCAGTTAGATAGAACGGACTGACCAATGAAATAATTTTTTACAAGTCTACTTGTGTGTGGTAAACATTTAGGCATCTTCTGTGGAATAACGAATTCATGAAATAGAATGATGGGGGAAGGAAGAGAAGACATGAAACATGTATTTCTTTCAGTGGACCTAGTTCAAGTCATGAATAGCAAAGGCATAAAGGTAATTTCCTATTCATAAAACAATCTGTCTAACTATAAGACTTATTTGGTAGTTTTAAAATGAAGGGATATGAATACTCTATTAGAGGACAATGTAGAAAGGAAGTAGTTAAGTTCATACCCTTTCATGTATCTGGGTTGACTTCACATTAATATATCTCATATGAGTTTAAATTAGATAGATTAAAGCGTCTTCTACCTTGTATAAATAGCCCTTTTTAGAGTCAAAAACTTAAAGAAATGAGAAAAAGTTATTTTTCCTGACATACCAATGAGACATAGACCACATCCTGCTAAACTATAATTTTGAAGGAATTTAGAAAATCTAGTTTATAATTTTTTGCTACATTAAGACTAGTGATTCTCTCTGGGTTTTTTCCTTTTTTGAAGGATTATTTCTTTTTGAAAATCTACAAAGTAGATTCTCTGGGGTTGAAACATCATAAGCTACCTCCTTCAACATGATACCCAGTTTCTACTAGCTGAACAGTCAACACTCAGATAGAAAATTGGAATCCACTTTTATTTGAGTCTCCCTTCCTGAAACTATCCCTAACAAATAATATGGTGATATCTAGGAATACTGCAGTAGATACTAATCCAATGACTATCCACTACTCTTGCTCTAGCAGATCTTGCTTACTAGAACATTGTTATTTGTTGGTAAATACGTTGAATTTTGGAGAACTTCCTAGTCTTCAGAGTATTCTCTATTCTTTAGCTCATTTGACCTCATAGAGAGGCCCAATGGACATGTGACGGCTGAGTTTTTCAGATGAGCAAGTTTGGGTGATTTTGCAGTTTCACAGAGTAAATTGGTGATGAATCAAGTCTGAATCCAGCTCTAATACACTCTAGGGATGTCTTCCTTCTACTGTACTACTCTGGATGGTCTGGAAATACAGAGAAATTTTTTCTGTTCTGTTACATATACTGCTTTCTTCTTCTCAGGTTTTTCACAAGACTAAATTCCTTTCCCAAGACTCTAAAGAGAAAGCAGCCATGATCTTGAAAGCTGTGCAAACATATACGTCTTCCTGATATTCCTCATCTTTGGGGCATAAAAATGTTATGCCCCTATTGCTTTGACCAGTGAACATACTTTTATTTCCACAAATTTAAGGAGTTTAGGATCCCTAACGTTGGATTCCCACGTATTAAATATCAAGGAGCCAACTTGATATTTCAATTGACTAGTTTCCCCCCCCTAGAAAGCCCAGTCATTAGTAAAGTACAGACTGAAGACCTGAAAAAGTTAATATTACTCCCAAAGGTGAATTTATAACCTAGAAGCAATTGGGCAGCAAGGCAAAATGTTTTACTTAAAACGATGTGGATCCTGGACCATGCATACCAATGTGACTGCTAATTCATGTGTGACTCAAAATCAGCATGCATGGATTTCAGGGACTAAAAAGGACCTCAAAAGTCATTGCTCCACCCGCAGTTCAGACACATGAAATTTTCTCTTTGTTTTATAAATGTGATTATGAATCCCAGAGATTTAATTTACCTGGTAGCAGAAAGGCTAGTGTCAGAGAGCAGATAACAGAAATCCAGATCTCCATTCCCCAGTTGTAATGCATTTCTCTTTGCTGTACACTCACCAGCCTAACATATTTCAAGAATGAGGGAGTAGACAACATATCAAACAAGTTAAGTGGTCAGAGCCTGTGGGAGGTAATAGACTTTGCCATGTGTAGTTCCTTGGTGACCTTAGTAAACACAATTTTAGTGACATGGTGGGAAACAGCAGGCAGAATACGCAATTAAAGACAACTCTTTAACGATATTGACTGGAGATAAAGAAAGGGAGAGGGCAATAGTAGGAGGGGAGTTGAGAGTCCAGAAAGGTTTCTATAACATTTTCTTGAGGGGATATAAAAAGAAAGATTTCCTTTAAGATTGAAGGGCTTACAGCATTGCTAAATACTATGGGAAAGATTCCACTAAGAGAAAAGTTTGAATATTGAAGATATATGTGAGAAATAGGATCGAGTTCCTGAGAAATGGCCACATGTAAATTCCAGAAAATGCAATAAGTACAATGGGAAGACAGTTTCCTGCATTGTTATCAAAGGGGGGGGGGGCATAAATAACTTCACAGATGGAACAGCAGATGTGGCATAAATTCCACAGTTTAGGTCTAAAGATTTCTACTTTCTCTATGACATAGGAGGCAAATTGTATTCTGAGAGTAGGAATGTATGTATTAGGGAACCTTCAATACATGAATTGTATTGGGGGAGGAGAAAAACTTTACTTTGTTCTGATAGAGAAGCATTGTAAGTTGTGTTGGAAGCCCATTTTAAAGTTACATTTAATAGTATCTGCACCCTCAACTCTCTGGGCATCTGCATGAAGGCTATATAATGATGTGTAGTGGAATACTTCAAGTGGATTTTTTTAAAGGATAAGTGTGGTAGAAGCTCAAGGTATGGGAAGAAACATCCATAAGAAAGAATGTTTGAAATAGAATATGGAATTCAAGCTGTAGAGAAAGGAAAGTATAGACACGAGGAGTTTGATAGATTAAGAAGGAATATAGTTATCAACAACTGCAAACTCCTGATGAGGTGAAAGAATACTTGCAGAGGGCGTTCATTACTACAAAAGTTGGAAGTTTAGGAAGTTGCAGTCAGAAAGGGGAATGTTTAAATCAGCAATTTCAGAGGTGGAGCAATAGTGATGACAAGTTCCAAAGTGTAACTTCCTTCGAAAAAGAGATTGGAGTGGAATGAAGGAGAAAGGCATTGAGATGAGGAATTCAAATGATACAGAAACAAAACTCTTCATGTTGTCTACATAAAGAGTCTCTAAGAAAAGGTAAATGAATTGTGGGTGTCAAATGATCTGAGTTTGATGGGAACAAGCATTTGCTTGCTTGTCATTTGCTTATCTGTCAACAAAGTATTAACAATCTACTCTGGGGCAGGAAGACATTGATGTAGAGAAGTTTAAGGGGAGGATGAAGAGAACCCTGACCCTATCATGGCTATCTCCTAACCCTGGTGAATGTGGTTTGTGAAAAGTAAGCCAACTTAATTTGAGAGCATCTCCTAGACACAAAGCCAGGTTTCAGAGGTGACTGAAGATAGATTAAGGAAAAAGTGAGGACATGGGAGAATTTGCTGATCATAGAGGCTACATTAGAAGGGACAGCAGAAAAGTTTCAGAGAAGGGAAGTAGAGGTTTGAAAGGGAAGTCAGTGGATTCTGATTAGTCTCAGGACTCCCTATGCATGCAGTTCACCAAGCCCTTCTCTACTGCTTAACCCAAGTGGGACTCGGCACCTCTATATTCCTCCTTCCTTCTCTGTATATTTGTACCAGTCATTTTATTCTCTCTTAATTAAAATTTTTCTGCAAGTGATCTCTTAATTGGTTTCCATCAGTCCTCATGGAAAGAGAGATTTCATGTCAGAGAACCCAATGGCCAGGCACTCACTCTTGGTTCAGTCTTCTAGAGTAGAAGTTCACATTTGCTAGTGTGGGGAGATATTTGATTTGAATCCTAAATTTTAAAAAATTAGAAAAACTGAAATTCTAATATTTGGTTGACAGGAATGCAAGATAGAACAGCCCCTTTGAAAAAGATTTTTGTAGATTTCTAAGAAGTTAAATATATTCTTAGTATGTGACCCAATAACACTATTTTGGGGTACATACCCAAGAAAAAAAGACAATGTGTGTTCATATAAAGACTTGTACTTGAATGTTAATGTACATGAATGCTATCTATGTGGTATTATTATTATATTTATTAGTAGTATATTATTATTATTATTCACATTAGTCAAAAATGAGAATCTGTATATTCATTAACTGGTGAATAAACTGGAAATCATAAGAAGTAAAAAAGAACAAGCTTTGGTACATACAACAATATGAATGAAACAAAAACATTATGGTAAGTGAAAAAAGCTAGACACAATGGATTACATATTTTGTGATTTCATTTAGATGAAACTTACAGAAAAGGCAAATCTTTGGTTGGAAGGAGGAGTGGGGATGAATTGTAAACATGTAGGAGGAAATATTTTGGTTGAAGAAAATGTTCTGGTAGTGGATTGTGATGATGATCATACAACTGAGTAATATTACACTGATAATAGGTGCATTTTATAGATTACAACACAGTAAAGTTATTTTAAAAATTTTTTAAAGCTTTATTAAATGGGAGAAAGATTTGAATAAACAATTCACCAAGTAAGGTATAAGGATGGCAGGTAAGCCTATTTTAAAATATGCACCTATGTTTATCACTAAGGAAATGCAAATTAAAACCACACATACCCAAAAAGGAATAATGAAGAGATAGACAATATCAAACACTACTGAGAATGAGTAGAAACTTCCACATACCACTAGTTGGAATAACTTTCATATACCACTAGTTGGAATAAATTCCAAAATGTAATTTTGGAAATCAGTTTAGCAATGCCTTACGAAACTTAAACATACCTCAGTAATCCTATTCCTTCAAATATACCCAAGAAAAATAAACACATACATATAGACCAAAACTTAGGCATGATTATTCATAATAGCTTTATTTTCAACATCCATATCTGGAAATTTCCAAGTATCCTTCAATAGGTGAAAGGATAAACGAAATATATATTCCTACAATCCTACAATGAAATACTTTTAGCAATGAAAAAAAAACCCAAAATTAAGATTTCACATACTAACAGGATAAATCACAAGATAATTATACTGTGTGAAAGAATCCAAACTCATGCAAACAAACAAACACACTGAGATACCATCTTACGCCAGTAAGAATGGCCCACATAAATAAAACAGACAACAACAAATGTTGGCGTGGATGTGGAGAAAAAGGAACTCTCTTACACTGCTGGTGGGAGTGCAAACTGGTCCAGCCACTATGGAAGACAGCGTGGAGGATCCTCAAACAATTGAAAGTGGACTTACCATTCGACCCAGCAATCCCACTACTAGGTATCTACCCAGAGGACATGAAGACATTAATTCAAAAGGACACATGTATGCGCATGTTCGTTGCAGCCCTGTTCACAGTTGCAAAGAACTGGAAACAAACCAAATGCCCCCAAACAGATGATTGGCTAAAAAATATGTGGTACATATACACGATGGAATACTACGCATCCATCAAGGAGGACAAACACATGTCATTTGCAGCAACCTGGATGGAACTAGAAAGATTCATATTAGCAGAAATAAGTCAAAAAGAAAAAGAGAAGTACAGGATGGTCTCACTTATATGATGGATATAGGGAAAAACAAACAAACAAATAAGAAAAAATGAAAACAACCAATGGGACTGAACCATGGAGTGAGAGAGGAGGAGGGGGAAGAAGGCGGGGGAGGTGAACAACAGGCCAAACAACCAACAACTGAACATCAACTTAACCAGCCAACAATTTGCAGAAAAATGGAAGGAGTGACTGAAGGGGGGATACCGAGGGGGGATATGGAGGGAGGAGGAGGGATCGATCAATTAATGCACAATTGTGACAAATCAATAAAAACTTAAAACAAACAAACAAATAAATAAATAATACAGTTTAACTCCATTTATATGAAAGCCAACTTATTTGCTTTTGGATGGAGTTGGGAGGTCAGGATGTGGAAGTTGTTATTACAATGGGTCATGTGGAAACTTATGAATGATGGATGTGTTCATTATTTTGATTTTTGGTGATGGTTACAAGGTTGTATTAACATATCAAAGTAGATCAATTTATACACTTAATAGATGGCATTTATTTTACATCCATTATAAATCAATAAGTATGACATACAGGAAACAAGAGGTTCCCTGCTCAAAATATTCTCTGCCCAAATGTTACTAAATCTAAAAATTCACCATTGACTATTTTATTCTCTTTAAGATCATTACTGTCTCTAAGAACAGGATTCTTGCAGCATCTTTCAAGCCCATTTTGAAACCTAATTCAAACTATCTTAAATTAAAATAGGGTTTCATTGACCAAATCAAAGACAGAACAGAATTGCAAAAGGCCTCAGGACCACATCTTGTGCCTGACTGAAGTCACTCCTCTCTCTTACAATCACTGTTACTCCATGGTGTCCCCTACTGACCTTCTCTAAATTTCTGGAAATTTCTTCTTTGGTTTTGTTCAGTCAAATTGGTTGTCCCCAGCACAATGACACAATCAGCTCACCTTCTTAAAGCTTCACAGCCAAAGAAATAAGGGACTCCCCAAACTCCAGCTCACAAAATTCCAAAGCTTGGATCTAGACTTTCAATCATTCGAACGGCAGGCAGATTTCACTGTTACTAGTTAAATAGTGCTTGAAAATTCTATGTTTTACTTCTGAAGAGCAGGGAGTAAAAGGACAATAACGTAATATGAAGAACCATCTATAACATAATTTTCTATTTAATCCCAAGCTCTGACACAACATAAAACTAGTTTTGTTTGTTTTCTTTTGTTTTTACTAACTTTGGAAGTGGCATGATTTCCTTTCCCAGAACAGCCTTATCAAGTAGATAAGGAGCAAAGCCCTGAGTTCATCTCTGTGCCTGTCTAGGCCTGTCCTTTCCCATTTCCCTTTTATCAACCCCCCCCCCAAAAAAAAAGAAAAGAAAAAAGAAAACTAAACTAATACTTATCCTTCACACATTACAACAAAAGAGTGGTTCTGATTTTGTCTCTTTCTTCACCACTTACTTTCCAAATAGATTTCTCATATTCTCTGTATCAGATGAAGTCAAGGATGTCTGCATGCAAAATGACTCAGGAAGGAAGTAATACTTGGCAAAAAGAACAGAAAGAAGCTGCTTGCTTTTTTGTCCAAGGAGCAGATTGCCCCCCTCCCCAAAGAAAAATCAAGTTGAATCTTCTCCTGTGTGTAAAGAACTAGTCAACAAATGCTCATCAAATGTACCCAAGCCACATTGCCCAATAACAGGGAAAATGATGCAGCCTGGTATTATGTTACTAACAACTGTGAGTCAGGAATGGTGAACTATTTAGTATCAAGCAGAAGTAAAGATTTCTCATTACACAAAGGTCAAGACTTTTACATTTCAAGTTCTATTTAGTTTGGACAAAAGTCAAGCTTAAAAGTTGGTTCTTTAAAAAAAAAAAACTCATTGCAATCCCCATTACCATTAATAAAACAAAAGCTTCAATAGCAAACTTTTCATGTTTCATTTCAAAATATGTTTACTTACCTCCAAAATCAGTCATGAAAATGAAAGCCTTTCCTGCCTTATCCAGTCCTCTACTTCCAAAAGACATTCTACTTCCAAAAGACCATTCTTTGTAAATTATTTTTCAGTATTTTGAATTCACTTCAGAGTCTGGCTAATATTTGAAAGGCTTTTTCCACAGTCTTAGACATTACCACGCGCACATTTGCTATTCCCATAAGCATTACCACTCCAGGCCAATTGGGAATTCTATTGGAAGAATTCAAGTTTTTCTTGTTCTGGATCATAACTACAAACATTTCTCAAAAACAATGCACACATACTCTGGCACAGTCATGAAAACTCTGAACTGAGCAGTTACTGAAATGTAACATTGCTCAATTTGATGTTAACATTTTTATGGTTACTTTAGCCACTGTGTCCCATAGGAGTGAATGGTTATAATTCACAAAGGTGATAGAAAAATCTTCAGGACAGTCAATCATCTTCTATGACATCAATAATGGAGTCAGTATAAATCAGCATTGTTTTGGTTTTGCTGTAGTCATCCTAATGCTTATCAAGAGAAATTAATTCAAAAATTTTTAGAAATCTTCATTTTCATCAAAGTCATCTATCAGATAGTACAAATAGACTTACAAGAAAAACACAAGTTTACTCTCCACACTTTTTAACTTCCCAGTTTAACTTCCCAGATGCAGCCACTTTTTAAATCTCTTAGTTATTTCATCAGTGTTACCTTCCTTTTTCCAAATAATTGTTTACTGCCCCTCCTTAACTTGTTGATTCTAGACATTAACTTCCTCTTACTATATACATGGTGTAGCTCTTTTAATCCATTTTTTAAAGTATTGTTTTACTTCATTTTTTCTCAGACAGATTTTCTTCAGCCTTTTGGGACTTAACTCCTTTGTATGGATGCTGGCAGAGGTTTGTGACAGCACCCATAGATTTTAATCAGAGTGGGGTCATGGGTCATTTTTAGCTTCAAGAGAAAGACTGCTGTGATATAACCAATGCAGTTATGGAATCTCATGTATGCTTGAGTGGCAAGGACACTTGTTGAGGATACGGCCCTGAAGGATCAGATTGCCCCTATAATCCAAAAACAAACTTCTTAATAACCTTGTTCTTGGACCAGCATCAGACCCTGTTGGTTCAGCCAATAGGCATACATGGCCCTGTCCTTTTTGCCATGACCCTAGTTCCTTCCTTTGTTGGTCATCTCAGAAGAAAGAACCCTAGAGTATCTTGCATCCAGCTGGATCCTCTCACATAGCCCTGATCCATTCCCTAATAGAATCACAGAACTATTTTCAGTTTTACATATTATGGCTATGCAAATATTACTTTGTCATCCCCTCCCCCCTAGTTCCATAATATCTTTCCCTTATTTATCTTACTTGTATTTGTTTTCCTTTGTCTTTCCAAGTGAACACATCAAATGGTTCTTTCCGGTGGCCTGATACCATCCATCCTCTGCCAAACTCTGGACCAGTTGCTCTCTTGACATGTTGTTCTATCGTCATGCTGAGACACCTCTTTCCTGGGCTGAGGAGTCGCTGCACTGCTTTCTGGATGTGTCTCCCTCATGCTTAGTCTAGTGCTGCTTTAAATTGGAACAGACCCAGCTACTCAAGAAAGGGATATGGGAAGTAAATTTTCTGTCTCAACATGTCAGGAAATGCCCTTTTCTGCCCTCAAACTTGATTAATAATTTGGGTGGGTATTGCATTCCAAGTTGAAGATCATGTTCTCTCAGAGTTTTGAAGTCATTGCTCCATTATTGGCTAACATCCAGCAGTGTTGTTGAAAAGTCTGATTTGAATTTATACTTCAAGCATGTATTGATACCCTGCAATGTAACAGGCTCTGCTTGAAATACAAGCAACTTTAAAGGAAACAAATCTCCTACCTTCATGGAGCTTATGTTCCAGGGTTGAAAACAGACAATCCACCCCCAAGGAATAAGTAAATGAGACAATTACAGATTACAAAATGTTTATGAATAAAATAAGATAGTGTAAAAAGAGCTTCTGCTGTTTGACAGTGGAAGGGAGTGCTGTATAGGGAGTTTCCATTTGAGTTGAAACATCATTGTTGATAGAAGGATCTCAGACAAGAGGAAGTACTAGGTTGGGGGGTCATAGGTGAAACCAGCCTGGTTTCTTTGATGCTACCACAATTACTGATAAAGTAGTTCATGGTAGGCTCCCAAAATAGCCTTAGTCCTGGTCTCACTTCATGAAGAATCTTGCAGATTCTGGTTGTTGTTATTGGTTTGTTTCTTTTTTGTTTGTTTGTTTGTTTGTTTGTTTGTTGTCTTATGTGGTAAAGTGTGAAAGATCCAGGAGGTTTGATAATGAAGAATATGATTCAAGTTTTTAAAAGATGATCATGCAGTATAGAAAACATTATAAGAGTAGAAGCATAAATTAGTTATAAGGTTGTCAAATGGTCTGGTCTCTGTGAGAAATGACAGTGACTTGGGATGCACAGAGTTAGTAGCCATGGAGGTGGGAGCTGTTACCACTTCTGGAATATATTAGACACCCAAATACAGAAAGCATTCCTAAAATTAGCCTGTAGAACATAAAAAATAGGGGAAGATTGCAAAGGGGCCTTCAATTGTGTGATACTTGATTTTTTTTTTAAGAGGCAATGTCAGTATATGAATGTCTGGATTGCAGGTGTTTGTGGTATTCTCTTCAATATATTTCTTTCTTTCTTTCTTTTTTTAATCATGGTTACTAATCGCTAGCCAGAGCTCTTTTGTGGTAAGACCTGCAGACATATGGCTTCCTTGCTTGAGGGCTGGGCAGAGGTGAGAGCAAAGTGATACAGACTTCCCCTGACCCTCTTTTCAGCCCTGCCACTCCTTGTGATTGCCAAATCTCTTCTGTTTACGGCAGGGTCAAATATATATTTTGGGAATACTGGAGGTTTTACAGTATGATACTGTCTTAAATGAGAATATCAAGTCATGTATTTAGATTTAGTATCCAAATCACTATTTATAATGAGAAACGAAGTTACAGTAAATTGCACATTTTAAAAAGCTAATGAGTTCCACAAATTTCACAAAATCTAGAAAAATAAATATTTTTATTAATTCACGCCATAGTATTTTTTCTCCCTTTTTCTTTGCTACAGAACCCTTTCCCTTTTATGTAGTATCCTCGCAATATCATTACTACACAAAGCTGAAAAATGACTCTAGTTTGAATTTTAAAATATTGATAATTTAGAGAAACTTCTTTCAGCTTCACTATTCATTTCATAATGTCAGGTAAATTAAGATTGCTGCCAAATTTGGGGAAGCCTCCATTACATTTATAAGCTGAGAGATTTCAGGGCATTTCAAGGTAACTTGTGTAATGACTAGTCTTAATTGATCATATTCATTAACCAGCTTGTATTCAGTATCTTCATTATAGTGGAATATTATGAGTTTTATGTTATCTTCATAATGTTAATGTTTCACTTAAAATAGCCGATATTAGAAATTATCCCCATGTGTTCAGGATTCTTACTTCTTCATTAAATAGTATTATCAAATTACACAAAAACCTACTAGCTATTCCTACTCAATTTTTCCTAGAAAATTATTATCACCTTAGTGGAACCTGGAAATTGTTTCAAGTTGCTTCTTTCTTTCATAATCATTTCTATCTAAAATTTTAGTGGTCACTATCATCACTTCAATTTTTATATCCTTGGATTGTTTATTTAAGTTTCCCTTCAAGTTATAAGTAAATACTCATGCTACATATTTTATTTTCTTCTGTAATATATACTTTATAAGTTTTTATACTATAGAATTTGTTGTTTTAGGCCATTTGCCTTGAAATCAAGCTGATCCATTCCAGTACCTAAATCATATGATTTCACATATACACATTTGTTATATGTGCACGGACCCATACCCATCCATTTACACACAAAAATCTTGATATTCTGTGTTGTGTGATTCATAATTTACAAGGGTGTACACTGTCTGGTCAAATATGTTTCTGACAAGTGATAACCTCTATTTTGACCACATATTCACAGGAACCAAATCTTCTACTTACTATTTATAAGTGTGATAAGAAGGATTTTCCATGAAACCAGCTTGTTTATTCTCCAAGAGCCATAGAACAATTTTATACCATTGTATAACTTTTTTTCCCTGCACCTTTGGATGCAGATGCCATGATGCAGATTTAGTTGGCATAATTGATACAATTGATAGCATCACTTTAACTTTCATAAATATAACTGTCTGCAACCACAAAAATATATCCTAGTAAATCCAAGTTACATTCACCTATGGATTAACTTTCCCGTATACAAATCCCCAAAATACCCATCTCTGCCCCAAAGCTATCTGAGATTGTGATGGAGAAGAACTTGAATTGGAAAGGAAAATTAAATTAATTACATTTAACATATTTTATTTTGCAAAAGTTTTTTAAAATATGTCACAATGTGAATCTAATGTAGGGCCCTTTCCTAGTCTCTTGTCTTAGAAAGGTCACAAGGATGTGAACACTTTGAAGTTAAGCTTATTACCTTCCCAGTAAATCCGTCTCTGCTGTAGATAATATAGCTTTGATTTCCAACTGCTTGGAGAAGATGGGAATGTATAGATGAGCATCTGCCTAATGCTCTGTGTGGAAGGATTGTAATGGGTGACAGTTTTCTTATACAGACTTTCTTTAAAAATTGATTGTGCATATACATGCATACATACATATTGTATTGTATTGTTGTCTACCTCGAAGCTCTCCCACCACCTTTTCACTCCTGAACCATCATCTTAACTCTTGTGCCCTTCTCTTCCCATATTTCACCCCCTCCTCCTCCCTTACTTTATGTTTCAGTTCTGCTGACAATTTGTTAGTTTTTTCTTGTACTCTTGTTTGTTTTCTCTGCATCCTGCACATAGGTGAGATCATCCAGTATTTCTCTTTTTATTTCTGGTTTACTTCTGCTAGCATGATTCTTTCTAAGTTCATTCATATTATCACAAATGCATCAAATTGGTTTTTTTATTTCTGAATAATATTCTATTATGTAACTATACCACAAATTTCTAATCCAGTCATCTGTTTTGGAGCATTTGAGTTGTTTCCATATCCTGGTTATTATAAACAGTGGTGCAAAAAACATCCAAGTACAGTTGTCTTTTCGAATTGGTGTTTTGGTATCTTTTGGGTAGATTCCCAATAGTGGAACTGCTGGATAGAATGGTGGTTCCAGTTTCAGTAGTTTTAGGGTCCTCCACACAGCTTTCCACAGTGACTGGTCAAGTTTGCATTCCCACCTAGTAGTATAAAGGTGTTCCTTTTTCTCCACATCCAGCACTTCTTTCAGTTGTTTTTCTCATGTGGGCCATTCCTACTGGTGTGAGATGGTGTATCATTGTGGTTTTTATTTGTATTTCCCTGATGATAAGTGATGTTGATTATTTTTTCATATGCCTCTTGGCCATTTGTATTTCTTCTTTGGAGAAGTATCTTTTAAGCTCTTCTCCCCATTTTTTTTTTTTGATTAGGCTTTTTTTTTTTCACTTTTGTTATGTGTGTCAGTTCTTTGTAGATCTTTGTTATCATTCCCCTGTCAGTTGAGTGGAGTGTAAAAATTCTTTCCCATTAGGTTGGGTATCTCTTTGTTTTGGTTATTATCTCTTTTGCTTATAGAAGCTTTTTAGCTGTTTATGTTTTCCATCATTTTCTTTGCTTGTATTGATATGTCCTGAAAAATATTTCTGTGGAATCATGGAGCATTTTGCCTATGTTTTCTTCTACATATTTTATGGCTTCACGTCTTACATCCAAGTCTTTTATCTATTTTGAGCTGGTTTTTGTGAATGGTGTAAGAGAGTAGTCTAAATTCTTTTACCTGTAGTAGTCCAGTTTCCCAGCACCATCTTTTGAAGAGAATATCCCTGTTCCAAGTGTATTTTTTGTCTCTCTGCCATAGGTTAGTTGATCATACATGTGTGACTTTATTTCTGGACTTTCAGTTCTGTTTCTTTGGTCTGTGTGCCTGTTTTTAATTACAGTACCATGCTGTTTTATTATAGTTTTGTAGTATAATCTAAAATCTGTGAGTACAATCTCTCCATTCTCTCTCCTTTTGGTCAAGGGGGCTTTGGTTATTCAAGGTTTTTATTATTTCACATGAATTTCAGTAATATTTGTTCTATTTCTTTAAATAATGTCATTGAAATTTTTATTGGAATTGCATTGAATCTGCAGATTGCTTTTGGTAGAATGGCCATTTTGATAATGGTCATTCTTCCAATTCATGAACAGGGGGTGTCTCTTCACTTCCTTGTGTCTCCTATTCCTCTTAACAATATTTTATAGTTCTCTTTGTGTAGGCCTTTTACATCTTTTGTTAAATTTATTCCTAGGTTTAATTTTTGTTGGTACAATTATAAATGGAGTGGTTTTCTTAATTTCTTCTTCTTTGGACTGATTTTTTGCATATTAGAAAACAACTGATTTTTGTGTGTTGGTTTGGTAACCGGCTAACTTACTGAACTGGTTCATTATTTTCATTAGTTTTCTGTAGAGTTTTAAGGTTTCTATATAAATTACCATGTCTTTCATGTGGGTGGACGGCTCTCCCTTGCTGAGTGGTCTGCATTTCTCAGCTAAGCTTACTCAGTAGAGAGTGTCTGTGTCGGGGAGGGGTTCTCCCCAGCTGGGTGAATTGTCCTTCACAGGTAGGTTTTTATATCCTTCCCAGTTGAGCTTTTTGGGGTCCTTCAGGAAGTGGGTGTGTGGGGAGGAGATTTCAGCTCCTGCGCCCAGTGTAAGCACCAGCAAGGGCTTTTTGCCTGTGTATAATAGCAGCGGTCTACACTCTCAATTTCCTGAGTCTCCCCAGCAACCAAAGTGTCTCCATTTGTAGTTAGTGTGGTCTCAGATGACTGTGGGTGCCCTCTCTGGTGGTGTGCTAAGGGCGGATGTGGTGGTTTCCTCCAGAGGAGCTGTAAACAGCTGTAGTGGTGCTGCATGGTTTCAATATCTTGCGTCTTCCCAGCAACTAAGGTGTTCCCATTTGGGGTCAGCTGCTGTTGGGGTCAGAGGTGACGCTGCTGCTGATGATGATAATGATGACAGCCGTGGTTTCAGCAGACTGTGGGTACTTCCTCCTCAGAGTGCTGCTGCTTGTCAATGTGGCTGCTTGTTCCAGAGGATCTGCTGCTCTCTGCTGTCCAATGCCTTTGTGTCTTTATTCCCAGTTTTTGGTCTTCCTGGAGGTGCTCTGTTGACCTGTTATAAGAGTCTGAGTTTTTCTGGCAATTTGTATTGGTCCTTTATTCTTTTTTAAGCTCTATTTTTCAGAGACTATTTTCAGTCTCCCTGTTCCACCATGTTGTGAGCATCTTCATACAGCCTTTAACTCAGTTCCCATTTGTTGCATTTGGGACCTCATTTCTACCTCAGGTTCCTTCAAGTGCTAAGATTCCCCCTGCTTGTTTTGTGCTAATCCATTCTCACATCTAGCCTTCTTCTCCATAAGCATTGTAAATCTTGGCTTCCTTTGTCTGTGCAGTCAGTTACCATGCCTCCATCTGTTTTGTGATTACTTTAAGTCTCACAAGCATCTGGGGAGCTTCAGCAGGTGACACAGGCTGCTCTCACAGGACTTAGGATCCTAAGCTGACCATGCAGAATGGCTTATGTTTAGTTCTTGTATTTAGCATTTTTGTTCTAGTCTGAAACAAATATAGTAGGATTGACTAATGTATGTTAACTAAAGGGAAAGATAGTGATGGATATGTAATCTCCCAGATACTAAACCCATTCCCATTGCAAAGTAAACTAAGAACAAAAGCTCATTTTCACTAATTTTATAGCTTTCTCTGTCTTTTTAAAGAAGTTCATTATTCCTTATTCATTTTCTTTATTTTAGGGAAGCCCTGAAAGGAAAGGAAACTGTTTCACCTAAAAATCTGTTATTGAAATTATCTCTCCAACTAAAATTTTCTTAGTTCTCAAAGTCACTTTTTCATTTTCATTCTGGTCACAAAAAATTTGTACTAAATGTTAGTTAGAATCAGTCTTATCCAGTAGAAACTGCTGCTTCAAAATTTAATAACACCTTGTTGGGTGTGGATCAGTTCTCCATTCTTTTAAAAAATGATCAGTAATCAGATATATTCTTCCATGTGGATATGTTACATGTTCAGTTTCCATAGGAATTTTTCCTACTTCTATTCCACCTTTCTACAAATTGTCAACACAATTGTAGGCTGGTCTTGATCTTAAAATGGAACAGGAGAGATCTTTAGTTTTCAAGAATGGGGGTTTGAGTTCTGTAAGAAACCAAAATTAAATATCTGTTTAGCTCTTAGTGGGCTCAAAACTTAGAAGAAAAGTGGATCATTTAGAAGCTCAGAACCTATCTGGATGGTTGCTACAAGTTTCTTAGATTTGACACTGAAAAGAAGCACGCATTTACTTTGTGTTTACTGTGCAGTACTAAAGCATTGACTGAATTTTTTTGCTACAGTGAAAAGTGTCAACCTCTCATATTTCTAAAAATCTGGGAATACCCAAAGACACACCCAGTTATTCAATTATTTAGAATCTGTAAGTATATATTTAGCTTCACAAAAAACAGCCAAACTGGCTTTCAAAATATCTGCACTTCAAGGCACAATTTTATGAATCAAGAAGAAGAGGTCTTTCTGGTGGTGGTGTGCAGAGATTTCAAGGATTAAGAGTTGAACATTAAACTGAATGAAGAGATATTGCTGCAGTGGTTTAGGTTGAAGATCAAGGATGTCTAGAAAGGATAGGATAGAGGGCTTCACAGTGCTGAAGAGTTAAGGATATAAAGCTACGAAATCTGGCCACTACCTGGTATTCATGGTTGGAATGGTGTAAATTGACTTTCAGGTGTCTGGTTCCAGTAACTTAGCGAAAGAGAATTGAGAAGAGGGGTACTTTGGGAAGACAGGGGTCATTTGAAACATTTTGATTACATGAGACTGACATACATTCAGACTTGCCAGGGGAGATAAATATAGAAGCCACTGTATGTACATATGAGTCCTGAACACAGAAATAAACCATGTTTATCAGGATGGAAAGAAATAAAATTACTCATAGTTGTAACCTGTCAATTTTCGTTTAAGAACCATTTCCATGAAATTTAAATCTTTACCATGCAATGTGTTTGTCTGTTAAGTGACAGGAATTTAAAATGAAGATAGATATCTTCATCTCTATCCTTATATACCTGCTTGCTAAATTATTCTCTCTGCCAGACTGTATAATTGAATCTCTTTTCAGCAACTGTATTTTGAATATTTTCCTACATTACCAATATTTTATATTTGGGACCAAAGAAGAGCCTGTGGATCATCTAGCTCAATTACTTATTCTTGACAATAAACATAATTTTGTGTCATTGAATCTTATCAATTTAATTACTATCATTTTACTGTGCTTCCTTGCTTCTTATTAAATCAAGTATCTAGGTTTTTTTTAAAGAAAAAGAAATATTTATGTTATTATTCACAGAAATAATTTGTCCCAATCCTTAGGATGAGGCAATATTACATTTCTTTTTTTTCTAAAATCTGCCCAAGCCTAACTCCAATTCTCTGTCCACCAAAATTGTTAGGAAGCTAGTTCTAGTGTTAATATTATTTTGGGACTCTCTGTCTCTCTCCTGAGAATATGAGGTCCTAGAAAATGACAACAGGACTAGATATCAAGTTTATAACCAATGCTGCCATTGTGTTCTGCAGAAGCCCTGAGAGCTAGGGTAATATAACAACTCTAGTCCTTTGTGGCAAACTCAGTTCCTGGGGACTTTTAGCAAGACAGAGCAGTTATTCTCAGAGCTCACTGACTTCTGCCCCTTTTGCATCTCAGATAAGTGCTCTTCAGAAAGTTCTTTACCAACCTAGCCTCCAATATTGGGAGTAAAGGAAAAGTAAAACTCTATTGGGGTTAAAACACCTTCAAATCCCAAACTTCCACTCCCTTTGTCCTTTCAGATAATCTGTTTTAATTATCTAGATATGTCTAGATCAGGAAATGTGAGTTCTGTTGATGAGAATTTGGAAGTAAATGAGTAAAACTAGTCAGGTGTAAGATTGGCAAATTATAGACTATGTACCTTGTCTACACAGGGCATCATTGTCAAACAATAGCATTGTCAATGTCAAACAATTAACAAGATGCTCCGTTAGGAATAATCTCCCAGTTTTCAGATGTTAATGACTAAATTTAAGTATTTTTATAAATTAAAGTATTTTTATAAATGCTGTTCAGATTAAACCAAATATGTCCAATGTACCACCATTGGTACCAATGTACTATCATTTTGAAATCTTTTACCTAGATCTTCTAAATGTATTTATATGTTAAAGATTAATTCTTTCTGGAAAATTCTACTTTCCACTCCTAGAATGAAAAAAAGATCACTCCAAACTGGAGTTAAAAGGAATTAACCCTCAGAAACAAAGGCTGTGTAGCATGGAATAGGATTCAGAAAATAAGTCATATTTCTAATGAGTTTTCAGAAAAATAGTTCATTTGAAAGCTAAATATTCTATGTTGTTACATATAACTTACAATGCTTCCCCTATATGACTTAACTGGTACTGCTGAGTGATAAATATCTAGATTAGAATATGACATTTGGATTAGGACTGAATCCTCTTTTCTCTCCAGTTGACTTTTCCCAGTGCTTTATGTAGTAAGTATAATAAATATCTCAATAAGTGATAGATTAGTAGAGAAGACAAAGTGAACCATCCAGTTACTATTTCCTGGTAATATAAGAAGATGATTTAATAATGTATTTCTATTTAAAATCATATAAATCTTTGATATTATTGTCAGTTTGTGTTTGTAGGTATGACAAAATTTGGACTTGTCACTTGTCTTAGTCTTTTTGGGCTGCTGTAGCAAAATACCACAAACAGCGTAGCTTCTAAACATCAGAAATTTATTTCTCACAATTCTGGTGGCTGAAAATTCATTCAAGATCAAACAACTGGCAAACTGCCTGTCTGGCAAGAACCCACTTACCTGTTCATAGGCAGCTGTCTTCTCTTTATTGTCCCATGGTGGAAGACTGTGAGGGAGTTCCCTGAGGCTTCTTGAATTGGACAATAATCCTATTTGTGAGGGTTCCACCCTTATGACTTAATCACCACCTAAAGACCTCACCTCCAAGAAATATGGGGTTGGACGGTGGTTAGAATTTCAAAATAAGAATTTCAGGGAAATACATACATTCAACCTATAAATTATTGGAGCATTTTAGGAAAAACATTTGGAGGCACTCGTGTGAATTCAATCACTGAGCTCATCTAGTAGAGAGGCTGCTGCAGAATGAAGGTTCATTTTTTATAGGACTAAAAAGGACTAATGGAATCATACTTCCAGTCTTTGTTTGGAAGAGCTTGACTTTTACTGAAAGGAATTATTATCTGTGTCTTGAATTTCCACAAAATCAAAGCTTATTCAAATTTACCATGATTATAAAGAGACACACAACACCTTTGTCCCATTGAAATACAAAGAGTTCCAGGCTTTGTATTCAATTCAGTGATTCTGAGTGACAGCCAGCCTGAGGGTCACCACATTCTGCACGCAAAGGCTCTTTAACTCAATGTTATACGCAGTGTATTCATTGCTTCATCATTTAATCAACTCTGTTAATACTTTCCTCTACTTCACTGCTCTGGCATTCTTTTCCAGAACCCATCATCTCATTCTAATCATGACAAAAATATCAGCCAAACTCAAACTGAAAGGAATTTTACCAAATATATAATCAGGACTCTTCAAAACTGTTAAGGTCATGAAAAACAAGGGTAAATGGAGAAACTGCCACAGGCCAGAGTTGATTAACAAGATATATAGCTAAATGCAGTGTGGTTTTTTTAGATGGAATCCTGGAATAGAGAAAAGACATTAATGGGAAAATGTGAAATCCAAAGAGCTTAGTTACTAGCAGTTCACCACTTTTTTGACAAATGTGCCATGATTGTATGAGAAGCTGGCAACAGAAGAAGCAGAGTAAAGGACATATGGGAATGCTCTGTAAAATCTTTGCAATTTTTTGTAAATATACAATTATTTCAAAGCAGTTTGTTTATAACAAGAATTTATCATAATTATTTTTAATGTTAGCTTCCAAAGTTACATGCCTAACTTGGTTTCCTTAGTGAAGCAACTTAATAGTAGAGTTTAGATACCAATACAAAATTCCAGGTGAACATATTTGTCTCCCATTACCTGTGGCCCCCGGAGGGTCTGTCATGAGTCAACAGACCAGTCAAGAAGGAATCCTTTGGCCGCAAATGATAGAAATTTTAGCTCAAAATAAAAAAATACAAAAAATGGAATGCCTTAGCTGATGTCTCTGAATATCCAGAAGCATGGTGGCTCCAACAAAAAGGGAATGATCTCATCAGTTCTTCCTAATCTCTTGACCCTTCCTTTTGCTTTGTGACCTCATCCTGAAGCCTTTCACCATGACCCTCCCATCTCTAAGTTCCCATCCTCTAGGTTCACATTCATCAAAAAAGAGAGTTCACCTCTCTTCCCAATTGTCACAGCAAAATTCAATTCCTCCTTATTGACTCTAACTACAAACAAATCACTGTGACTAGAGGATGTATTGCTGTGATTGTCAGAGTTGTACCACATATTCACCCCCAAGCTGAAAATGGAGTAAACTACACTGGAAGCTCAGTTTCTCAAAAGACAATGCAAGCGTTGTTTTGAGAAATGGAGTAAATGGGTGTAGGAAATCAAAAAAGAGTTCATATCTTCTTCCCAAGCTGCACTCCCTACACTAAGCCATTCCTTCAGGCTTCCATCCTGGCTCATCACCAGTTTTTTTCTGTAGAAGAAGGTCATCGTCCTGCTCCTGTGCCCCTCTCATACTCACCCTAACTCATCTTACTGTCAGGAACTATTGTGAACTTGCCTGTCCAAGGGAGTCAATAATGGTATACTGTAGTTAAACCTTTGGCTTTATTTTCCCCCTTTTCATTATATACTCTTTCATTCTTCTGTAGAATGTGCAGCTGTTACTACAAACAGTAATAGCCATTCTTATAGAGGTGTGACTTTATAGCTCTACTACATACCAACAATGCGTCCCCTACTGTGGACTTGGAAACTACTATTTTTACATTGGCAGCTCCAACTTTTCCCTAGAAAAGCTTGGTCTATTTCTCAATTTCATTATCTGCTTGATATTGATCAAAGGGGGAAAAATCAGTTCTTCATTGTTATGTGTCAGGAAGAATTTGATGTTTTATGGCTTTGACCTGGACCCCTTGAACAAAGCATGATTCACAGAAGACCAAACCAAGAGTTGAGTATTGGGAAAAATAAGCAAAGTGAGTATTTCTGTTGCCTAGAGGCCATATTTATTGTCAATGTCTGTGCTTTGACAACATCTTTGAGCACTTACTATTCCTTACTATCTGATCACTCCTATGAAAGGCACCTAAAACTGTTTTCCAAAAGGCTCTCTTCAACCACAGGAAGATGTTTAACTCATATTTGGGGTAGACCAAAATGACCAGGGAGTTTATGCTCTTTGGAAAGAACTGTAATAAGTCACAGGAGTTGGCACATAAATACATCTGATTTTTACTCCTCAGGTTGGTTTTCTCCTATAGACAAAAATATTACCTCAGATCTCCACAGAAAGACAGTAAATCTTTTTTCATCATCATTTCTTCTCAGGAGATGTAGAAATAAAATCTGTATTCTACCGGGTTGCAGAATAAACACAAAATACTCTGGAAAACATTTTGAATTGAATGAAAATGAAACCAAAGCATATCAAAATTTGTGGGGGACCAATTTTTTGATTGATACTATGAGCCAAGCACTGTTTTAGACATCAGCAATACACTGGTGGAAAAAAAAATGTGTGTTTATATTCTAGTAGGGATGGGGAACAAGGTTTAATAGTAAACATACTAAATAAATAATTCAAAGTATAAGTGCATAATGCATGCTCTGTACAAGTGAAAAGAATGGAGCAGAATGAGGGGAAATGAGAAAGCTAACAGGGAAGTTTTAGTTTAAATTCTATGGTCTGAATGGGTCTCATTTAAAGGGGATTGTCATGCAAAGATTTGAAGGAGTTAGTCAAATAATCATAAGAGGAGAGAATAGTCTAAGAGTGAGAACAGCCATATCAAAGTCCCTAAAATAGAAGCATGTCTGGCATGTTCCAGGAACGGCAAACAAGTCCTTGTGACTGGAGCAGAGTGAGAGAGAGAAACAGGAGGAGAGGTCATAGGAATACCTGGTAACCACCTTGTACATGCCCCAGCTTACAATTGGAAGAATGCTGGTTTCATGTTGAGTGACACAGGATCTTTTGCAGGGTTATAAACAGGGGGTTCCGTGTTCTGTTCTGTATCACACTATCGATCATAAAGAAAAAAGAATGGTACCAGTGGGAAAGCTCCAGCAATAATATAAATGGCTATTTTAATAAATAAAGAAATGTTGGCAGCTTGGGCCAGGGCAATAGGAATAGAAGTGCTGACAATTGGTAAGGTTATGGATATATTTAGAAGAGTCTCTTCACTTTCCAAATGTATTAGATGAAATGTTAAAGGAAAACAAAGGAATCAAGGATGACTCAAGGTGCTTAGTATGGGCTATTGGCAAGATGAAGTTGTCATCAGTTATATGGTGGTGACTACAAGAAGAACAGATTTGAAATTTAAATGTAGAATTTGGTTCTGGGCATTAGGTAGTGGGATACACAAGTCAACTGTTCTGGGAAGAAAGTTCTAGGCTAGCAATATAAATTTGGAAGTTATAGTTTATCATATATAAAAAAAGGTCTGGGCAAGAAATAGAAGGCATATTCAAAATTAAATAACTAAGAAAAGAAATATTTACAAAAGTACAAAGCAGAATTTAGGAACACTACAAACAATGGTGAGTCCTCCAACTGTGTTAACATCCCTGGTGACAAAAGACTAAAGAGGGTGATGGTGTGATCAAGATTTTGGATAAGAAACCCCAGCTGGCTTCAATAGAGAAATGCAGACAACCTGTGGCAACCTGGCAGTGAACTATCCTCCAGCCGAGTGCTCCTCCCTTCCTGTCTCCTGCCAATACCCTCCATGGGCCAGTTGCACATGAAAATTAAAGGTCAAGGATCATTCTGCTGAGTCTTTCAGGAGAGCAGGATGGAAAAGGGTGTAAAGTAAATCTAAAAAGGTCAACAGAAAATACAAAGCATAAATATTATTTAAAGTCGCAAGATCAACAAAGTAGATGTGGATGGACTTGTTGGTATGCTAAAAGCCTGAAAATAAACTGAGCAATTCAGGGCAACATTCCCTTGATTTAGGGCACAAGTAGTTCCCTCCCTAAGAGACACCACCTCCCTACGGAAAAGAAAACAAGTAGATAACCCTTCAAGTAGTTTTGTCTTAACTTAGGTAACTTTATGGTTAACCCAGTTGTAAATTTAATGTAGGTCTCTAAACATGTCTGCCATATTTTACCTCTGCTTGGTTTTGGAATAAGAATGCAAATGTGTAATTTAAGTTTAGAAAAATGATATAAAAAGACCTGCAAATGAGCAGTCAGGGTTCTGAGTCTCCCTTGACTGAGAGCCCTCACCCAGCTTTCCTAATAAACTTTCTCTCTGTCTTTGCCTTCCTGTGTCTGGGATGTCTGTGCTAAGCTGCATTGTCCACGGCCTCACAGACTCACAGCTTAGCGTTGGGCACTCCTACATGAAGAGCAACAGAATGGGGAGTGATAAGCAGGGGAGTCGGAAGCAACTCCAGTGATATGTCTAGGAGGTAACTATGTCAAAATTTGTAGGTAGTTTGGGTCAGAGAACTGAGAAAATGGGCGGGCGGCTAAGTTTAATATCATGGGAGTTATTGGTGACCTATCTGGAAGCCATTTGTACAGCAGTTTGGAGGCAGACACCTGGAACAACAGGTATAATTAGAAGGGTTGAGAGGAATTAGCTGAACTAAATGCTATTTCAAGGGTCTGTTTTGTTTTTTTTTGTAATGGAACAAGCAAAGGGGTGATAGCCAGGAAAGAAAGTGGAGTCAGAAGTCTTTGCTGCTGTTGTGCTTTGTGTTGTTTTAAAAGAAAAGAACTAACACCATGATTGTCTTCTAATGGACTTTATCTAATAATAGACACCAAATGATTGATAATATTGGAGAGAAAGGGGAATGCTGGCCTATTGGCCTCCCACAGGTGATGGGGGGAAGGGAGGTGGTGCAAGTACAGTAAATATTAAGGAAATATTGCCACAGAACTTATAGGCTGCTGTGAAGAGTGAAAGAAATAATGCTTGAAAAGCTACTGTTTCTATCATGTAGAAAGTACTCAGTGGTTAATTCATTATTAGTCATTAGTTACTACCACTACTATCACTTACTACATTACTATTATATTATTCTTATGATCACTACTACTATATTATTGTTATCAATGATAATAATTTTTCTAGGCCTCCTTTTTCTTATCTATGAAAAGGAGCTGGCACATATGTCTGGCATTACTCTTCAGTAACAAACTGTGAGATGAGGTTACTGAACAAGTGGCACATGATATCTACTAAGAACCTAACCTCCTAGGCCAGATCACCTGAAGTCACCTGGTAATATTTAAAACAAAACCTACACAGAGCTTAAATACATATAACCACCCTTAAAACCTCATGGCTTGCAGCAGAAAGAATTATGATGCCACTAGACCTATTGCTACAATAGAAAAACAGTTAAAAAAAATTCTCACAACACCTGAGTCTCTAAGACTCTCTAAAAGCAATTGAGTTGTGCAACTCTGATTGTAGACTGGGTTGCTATGTAAACTGTGCTCCATAAGGCATTTAAAGACTCAGCACAAGTGGCTTGAGGTTTAATCTTTTAATTCCATTGCTCCATAAGTTCCTTGTAGGTTCAGTGAAAAAGGAATTTAGACACAATATTAGAAACCCATTTTCAGGAAAAGGCTTAGGCATGGAAAAAATGTGCTGCATTTTAGTGTACAAAAGAGACTCCAGACTAATCTCTAGATTTACTCAGTCTAAGGGTAATTCTTGTGCAGGAATCCTGCTGAAAAGACTCGCGCTTACACAGTAAATTGTCTGAGGTGTAGTCTTCCATTAACAACCCCCACTCCCCAACGTTTCCAAAGGCCCCTTTTATAAAAGCACTTGTGTAGACAGAATACCCTCACTAATATGCCAATTTGGGTCATTTGTTCCCTGATAAAAGCCCAATTCACTGTGAAACATTATGTGCTACTTAAGGACATGGGGACATTTGCACTTTAGTAGCAATAGTTGCATGACCACATTAATAAGCAGTGTGGACACTCAAGCCACTTGTCCCCTGCCAAGCAGAGAACCATCACCACACTGCCTCAGGCCTGGCAGAAGCCACACAGGGTTTAAGCAATTTTCTTATGATGATCTCAGAGACTGATAGCATAAAAACTAAAGCTATCACACACATGGGCAAATAGGCATGCTTACCAGATATTTAGGATCCACTTCACGCTGAAATATCTAAACATTAGCAACACTCTAGTGGATAGAGAAATCCGGTGTCAGGAAAGATTATTCACAATTTATCCAACACAATTAACCAGAGCTAGTTTACATACGTCAGATTTAATTTTACTTTTTTGGAGTCACCAGAGGGCAAGGCACATTTTGTTTTTGAGTTTTGCGAAAGTGCTGAATTTGTCTTCTCATTCCTCCTCTCCGGGGACTTGATACATTACTAAACAGTCATGATAGTCCTTGTCCCTTTTCTAAAATACCAGAATTTTCTTCATTTTTAAAAATTATTGGTACCTTTAATGACTTAAATCATCCTAGGTAACTCTGCCAGGATTTATGAAGGCAGAGATTCACCGGTTCAATACTGAGGAGGGGAGGCTGCAGCAGAGTATACCTAAATTCTTGATCTGACAAAAAAGGGCATTATATACATTTACATTTTTCTATCTGTAAAATGCAGACAATAACAATTCCTTCAAAGGCGGTTGCAAGAATTAGTAAAGTGTTCTAAAAGCCTCTGGTATTTCTGTATAACAAGCCTCACACCTATTGCATTTTATCATAAATAGTGTTTTATTTTGATAATGGCACTGTGAATGACTTTTCTTATTTAGTGCCTATCTCTAGGCGCTATGGATTTTTTAGAAGAAACATTCATTTGAGGCTGTGTCAGAGGGGAAAAGCGCAAGAAAAGCATCATTGAGATACTAAAGTAGTGTTACACTGAGTGTCATCAAGATATAAAGGAGAGAGAAAAATTGCGGCATGTTTTCTCACTGTGAGATAATTAAGCCAATTTTCATTGATGTTTATAAATGTTTGATACCAAAACTGAAAATTTTTTCAAGTTTTCTGTTAGAGTCTTTACTTTATGTATCCTTCCATCACAAGAGCTTGTATTTTTTATTTCCTTTTTCCCACATTGATTCTCAGACATGCCCAATCAAGTGATTAAGCATGCTAGGCTTGCTAGATTTAGGAAATAGAATTACAAACTATAGTCTACAGTCATACCACCCTGAACGCACCCGATCTAATCTGATCTTGGAAGCTAAGCAGGGTGGGGCCTGGTTAGTACTTGGATGGGAAAAATACAAAATATAACTAAAATAGAAAATTAGTTGAATGTCAAATAGTTTTCAGTGTAAGTGTGTGCTTGGTGAGACACATGCAAAAATTATTCTGATTTCTATGAAATTCAAATTTAACTGGCCATTCTATATTTTATCTACTAGTTCCTGGGCATGCTGGGATTTTCTAATTGGCCCGTGGAGCAGTAGGGTTAATAGAGCTTGTTAGAATTTAGGGGACTAGGACTTGTTAGCTCCTGAGAAATATAAATCAGAGTACTTCAGGGCTTGTGAGACCTGACATTATATTCACATACTAGATGGTAAAGCTAGAAGGGGTAGAGCTAACGGGGACAGCGTGGCAGGGGCAGGAAGGAAGAACAGCAAAGCTGGAGTTTGCATGCCATCTCTGAGTTTATGTCCAGGTAGGTGACCTCACACAGTATCTCAGGAACTCTGTGGTGCTGATGTTGGGGTCCAGAGAGAGTGACCCAGGGAATGTGGATTTCAGATAGCAGAGCAATTCCAGACCTTACCTTCCAAATAGAAAGTTTAGGTCTTAGAGCTAGGACAGGCCAATATGTACACATATTGCCACATTTCAAACTTCAGCAGTTGATTTTATTGTTCTCACATCATGTTTGATGTTTCATCAAATGTAAACCAAGATAAAAGGTATTGGCTTTTAAATCATACTGACCTGGGTTTGAATCCTGGCTCCACCTTCTGGTTGTAATACTTTTGAGCAAGTGAAGTGTGTGAATTCCCAAGAGCACAAGTCCCTCCTCTAAAATAAAGGCAATAATGCTACTCCACAGAAAGGTTGGGAAGATTAAATAATTTCTAAAACAAGTTGGTTTAAACAACTTTTAAATTTTTTTTAATTTGACTTTTTAAAATTGATTGCACATATATATGTATTTTACATTATTGTCTACCCTGAGGTTTTCCCACTACCTTATCACCTGTGAAACATCTTAGTCTCTTGGGTCCATCCCTCCCCCAATTTTATCCCACTCTCCCTCTCTTGCTCTATGCTTCAGTTCTGCTGACAGTAAAAAATAGGTTTTAAATTTTTTTCTTTCCCGGTTTTTTGTTTGTTTTTCCTATACCCCGCATATAAGTGAGACCTTAATACAGTGTCTGCCACATAATAAGTTCTTAGTAAATGGTATCTTCTTGTCTTTGTAAACTTCTAGGAGAGTCAAATTCTTAATCAGACTGGATATTGCACAAGATATCTTGTTCTAGTTGTGGACCTACTGGTTTTCATTGAAAATCTCTGATGAAAAATCCATAGCAAGTGTTAGAATGACTCTTAATCATTATCATCCTATTAGTGCACAAGGTCATCAGACTTCAATGATTATACTTTTGTTACTTAAGCTGTAATCCCATAAATAGTGACAAGTAAAAGCTTTTCTATTAACTGAATGCAGCGGAGCTCCAAATGAAGAAAATCCTTCAACTCAATATAGGTATTTGTGTTGACCAAAATGAGTTACGTTGTTGATTTTTCAATAGCCAGTGTCTGAATGTGAGTGCTGCATGCCATGATGTTCCTGAAAGTCAGCACATGTAGAAGAATGGCTCATCCCAGACTCTGTGCAGAATTAGGGATATTTTTATGTCTGAAAATTAGGGGAGACTGGAGTTTAGAGAAAAGAGGAGGGGAGCTCATGGTTTATGGTGAAGGGATTTGGGTGTTATGGTGGTGGGTGTAGTTTAATGATGTGCATCTGTGAAGGTGAACCTAGTCCCTGAATCATGTAGATTACTGTACCCCAATAGAACCTCAAAATATAAATTACAAAGAGAGGGTAAAGAGAACTTCCCTCCCACATTCCTAATTAGAATCTTGAGGTAATTTATGAACATCAGTATATCTTAAAACCTTTCTAACTGATTGCAATATGAAGTGAGTTTGAAATATTTGGTAGAAAAGACAACAGAGCTTTTGAGTCACACTTACTTTTAAAATATATTTATTAAATATGCTGCCTTGTATAACTTACTAATGCCTCTCAACATCAGTTCCTTTTATTAGAAAAATGAAAGTATTTAATCTCCTAAGGTTCCATGGAGTTATTGCAAAAGAGGAGGCTATTATTCTAAGGTTTGTATAGAAAATTATGATCTTGTCTTGTGACTTGGAAAGTCTCTGACAAAACATTTTATATAATTCTTTGTTCCTCTATATTTAACTTTTTTTTCTAGTTGTCCACAAGATTTTTTTTTTAATCTTTGGTCTTCAGGTTAATTATAATATAGATCTGAAAAAAGATGTATATATATACATATATATATGGGTGTGGGTGTGGGTGTGTGTTTGTGGGTGTGTGTTCATTTATTCTGTTTTGGGTTCTTGGGATTTGGTGTTTTTACTTTTTATTAATTTAGAAAAATCTTGATTATTATCTCTTCAAGTGTTTTTGTTGACAAGTTCTTCTTCTAGCATTCAGATTATGTGTATGTTAGATACTGTCTGTGTATGTATCTAACACTTATGTTAGATATTTAACATACATTAGATATTTTATTTTGTATTTGAGTTCATGAATAATTTCATTTCTTCTTTTAACTCTTTGTGTTTTCTTTTAGATAGTAACTATTGTCTTAACTTCAAGTTCAATGATACCTTCCTTAGTTATGTCCAATCTGCCTTTAAATTCATTGAAAGGATTATTCATCTCTAATATCATGCTTTTTGTTTCTAACATTTTCATAATGTTTTTATAGCTTTCTCTCTCTACTGAAGTTACCCATATGTGTAGTTGTATTGTACATCTTTAAATGAATTATAGGTATTTCAAAACCCTGTTCTAATAAATAATTATATCAGTAGGGTTTTCTTGAGTTTGGTTTTGCTGATTGCCTTATATTTTGAAACAGTATTGTGATGTTTTTGTCTTTTTTTAATGTTTCTTGTAGCAGTTGATTAAATAACTGAATGTTGTAAATAAAAGAACAATAGAGACAAAGATATACAGATAAATCAACATAAATTTTTATGTCTGAAAAATTCCAGGTTTCATCCTATTAAATTTGAAGGTTGAATTATTCAGGCAGAGATTTGAGCTTGTTTGGGTTTATCATGCACATACAGTACTAGGTTTGTTACATGCTTCAAATTCCTCCCACAATAACCTGCCGACATACGGGTTTAGTGTGAGACCTTCATTTCTGGAGGGTTTCCAGTGTTCTTGCTCCACACTCACTTTTAGCAGTCATTGTAAGTCTGTACCATAGAAAAGAAACCCTCTTCATATAATTACTTCTTCCCAGTGGAATTCCGCTGCTTATTATGCAATGATAGGCTCATAGTGGGGCCAGTGGGGTAAATTTTTGATGCTTCTAATCTAGCCTCAGTGTCTAGGTCAGTCAAACTGGGCTTTGGGGAATTGGGCCTTCTCAGTGTTCCTGTTGCTCCCTCACTCCACCCCTTGGCAATCAAACTCTGCCTTATATATGTGGTATGTCCTGGTGGTGGAGTATTTTCTATCCCTTCCCCAAAAGTAGGAGAATTCTGCTTTCTATTGGTTCAGAGCCTAGGTTTGAACAACCGAAAGTTTACTTGTTCTTCTTTTACTTTACATCAGAAGCAAGAGATTTTTTTCTTGTATGTTGCCTTTCTCTTTGCCTGCTTACTTATATTGGAAAAATACTATCCTATCACACCACTGGAAACAAGGGGGCTTTTTCTTTTCCTCTGAAGCCTTAGACACAGGAGTTTTCACTAACCTCAGTGACTTAGGGTTTTTCCTTCATATGAAAGATAAATACAGGGAAGTAAGTAATGCTTTAGAGCTTCCTTCTCAGTGACAATCAGTCATATTCTATAAATTGATGACACTAAGTGGGCCTCTCTCCGGTCTCCCTCTCTACATAGTATTTTCCATAGATGAGACCTATGGGGAAGAACTTTGAATGGAGTGTGTTCCCCATATGTTTGGAGCTTCCAGATATTTTAAATTGATATGTTCCCCACTCTTAACTTCAGAAATTCATAAAAATTCTAACTTATTATTTCTTACCATTGAAGAGTATTTGACATTTTTTGACTTTTACTCATTGTTAAAAAAGAAGTGAAATTTTTCTGTAACTTCTTATGTTCTAAATGACAACAAAACTCTTTGTGGTATTGAGGTAGAACTTTCATACATATTGCTTGTTTAACTGTGGCATTGAATTCTAGAGTAAAATATATCATGGCCCAAAAAGAATTTGTCCCAAATTGTTCAAATATATCTTAAGTGAGATGCTATTTGCAGAGATAAGGACAAGTTTAGGGAAACAACTATTTTCCTTAATGATTTTATTTGTATGTGTTTCTTTATCTTTAGATGTATGTGGAATGTGGGACATTGTAACTGTAAAGCAAGCAAACATGCTGTTAATTGGATTTCTTTTATTTCAAGGCAGTTATGTTAGTCAGTTCTTTAGAAAAACAGTCAATATAATGTGTGTGTGTTTGTGTATAGAGATTTGTTACAAAGAATTGACTCATATTATTAAAGAGGCTGGCAAATCCCAAGATCTTCAAGGTAAATTGGGAAGTTGGAGACTTAGGAGAGCAGGTAGTTTCGATTGAGTTCTGGTCAAAAGGCCTGAAAATTAGGAGAACCAATAGTTGCATTTCAAAGTATGGACTGAGACCTGGAAAGAGTAAAAATTTCATTTTGTGTCAAAAAGCTGAATAAAAGTCAATGTCCCAATTTAAAGATAGTCATCCAGGAAGAATTCTCTTCTGCTTGAGGAAGTTCAAGCTTCTGTTCACACCTTCTACAACTGGGGGAAACCCACCCACATCAAGGAGAGCCTTTTTTTCTTACTCAGTTTATGGATTTAAATATTACTCTATCCAAAAACATCCTCACAGAAACATCCAGGATAATGTTTGGCAAATATGTGGGGTCCCTATGACCACTCAAGTTGATACATAAAATTTCCATCTCAGTAGGGAATGTAGACCTTCTGCTTATTTCAATTCATGAGACACTTTATCTTCAAGATCATTATTCTATTTAATGTAAGAGGTGATGTTGATGTCCAATTTGGGTAACATTCATGCAGATATGAGGGCATGTGCATGTATAATATATAACCTGGATGCATATACAGGTTGCTACACAGGGTTGATTTTTTTAAATGGGAAATTTAAGATCTCTGGATCAGAGCAGTTAGCCCCAAGCCTTAATTCCCTGTACACATTTGCACCATAACAGAAAAATACTCAAGTTAAAATGATCAAGCTTTTATAGATTGTTTAGACATTTATGCATCCTCACCTACAAAGCAAGAGAGAGACATTTACTCTGGATTGTAAGCAAATCTTTGGAGAGAAGAAAAACGTCTCTCCTCTACTTCATCATCCTGAAAGTTAAACAAATGGCATCAGTGAAGGCAAGTCACAATTCTCCAGGGCTGCCACTGTCCTTAACTTCCAAGACACGTTTGGTGGTAAACTTGAAATGCAATGATCCAATTTCCTGATTTTTCTCGAGTAATTATTAATCACTAAAATTTCAGTGCAGTCAGCAAAATAATCAACTCTATGTTGTCAGAATCAAAGAGTGCAGATTAAGATTAAGAAGATGTAGGCCGGGAATGGTGGCACATGCCTGTAAGCAGCAGCCTAGAAAGCCGTGTCGGGGCCAGGGATAGCAGTTCGAGTCTCGCCAGGGGCACAGAGCGAGCCCTAGTCCCCAGAAAAATAGCTGGATGTGGTGGTGCACACCTGTAATCCCAACTACCTGGGAAGCTGAGGCTAGAGATTACTTGATTACTTGAGTCTGTGGTACCCCACGCAACATGAGCAGTGGTTCCACAGGCAAAAATAGTGAGACCTAGTCTCAAAAAAATAATAATAATAACAATAATTAAGAAGATGTGATGGATATACCAAGGGAACACTAGTGAGGCTAATTTTTAAAAAAAAAGATAAAAATTTCCCATTTAAGACAACACGAATGGGACTGGAGGAAGTCATGTTACATGGAATAAATTAGGAGTAGTACAAATAGCAGAACATTTCACTCATGTGAAATATAGACAATCAAAACAAAAGAATTGATAAAGCAATACAAACAAACCCTGGAAGTATCATAGAATTTTGGCTACTAAGGGGGGAAAGGTGGAGTGGGAACAAATTGGGGAGAAGTTCCAATAATATATGATGAAGGGATCAGGGTGCATTGGTATTATGTGTGGTGATATACATCTGAGGCACAATACTCATGCAGTATTGTAAACCAAGATTATCTCAATAATTAAAAAATAATTACCTTAAAAATAACAATTTAAAGAAATCCTTAAAGATAATTTATTTTCTTTAATTGGCTTTCCTAATTCTTTTTTCTACTGATGACCTTAGGAAACCTTTTCCTTTCTTTCAATAGCATAACTGAGAACTAGCTTAGCTGGGCTAAGCCAGTTTGCAAAGGAATAGCAAAGTCTTTGGTTGATTTCAATATTCTATTTTCAAGGTCCAGGATGCATATTCTGTAGGAATTATCTTATATCTTGGGAAACCTAGTTATTTTTACTGTTATTTAGTAAGATGAGATTTTCCAAATCCATCCTCACTTAACCTACAATTAATTACTATGATGTTGGATTGGACTCATCTCTGTTCCTGGAGAGCTCTCTGACAGACAAGCCAGTTCCCTTTCTATTGGGGACACCATATATGGTGGATACAGAAATGTGTACCAGAAATGTGCTGTGGAATAATTAAGATGTCAAGGAATTGCATGCATTTTGCTATTTATGTTTTGGGCTATTTTCCCCCAATCTGCATAATTTTATAACTGTACTGTGAGTTGCAAATTGTATTAATCGCAGCCCTCTACATAATGGTAAATGATGCAGATCTATGTATTTTTAAAATCAAAGATAATTTTTTCTTAATCATTTTCCCTGGAGGCATAGTTTCCTTGTGATCAGACAGCCATATTCATTCTTTTCAGACTGAAACTGCCTCGTTCCACTTATCCTAAATGGAAGTAATGAAATTAACTGTTCTCTCTGATATTCTTATTGAAATACTTCATCATTTAGTGCTCATCAGTTTCTAGAAGGTTCTGTGAGTGAGAACTCATCCTTTTGATTATCTAGTTTTATGGAGTATGATTTTTTTAAGCATAAAGTCTTTCTTTTTCATGATTACAATTACTGGCTACCTAAATGGTCTATAAATAACTGAAACACAAATCTTGGTATCATATATCAGATTTGATATTCTTCTGCATCAGAAAATATACTTTAAATGCTAATGTGCTCACTGAACAGGTGTTGTTTGATAGTATCACAAAGCATCACGATAAACATGCTGGCCCAGTAGAAAGGAGTAAAGTCCATTTTTTATCTTATATACCAAACTGGAAGTTACTTTATGAAAAGGAGCTCACCAAGGCACCTTTGCCAGGACCATGGAAAGCTCAGAGCAGCATAATGGATATATAACACCAAAATGTGAAGTTGCTAAAGTAGCAAGGGGTCAGATGGGTTCTTGGGACCATGTATGTAGACACATTTGGGTATGTTAAAAAGAGCATAGCCTTTTCAGCAACACACTTCAGCTTGGGGAAGTGGTTGGGATAACGTTCCTCTTGGAATAATAGGCCCGTAGCATCTAATACAGTGGCTGGGGCATGGTAGGTACAGTAATTACTCAAGTAACCTCATTATTCAATTTTAGCCCAGATATTTTTTCTCATCAATGTTAAAGCTAAATGACATTGAATGAATGAATCAGTGTTATTTCGGGGCTGCTTTTGTGACAGTCATTTTACTTACAATCTCAATGCCCCAAAACATCATAGATTACATCGAGAGACTTACTATGCTGAATAAATGCCAGATAGATAGATGATAGATAGATAGATGATAGATAGATAGATAGATAGATAGAGAGAGAGAGAGAGAGAGAGAGAGAGAGAGAGAGATAGATAGATAGATAGATAGATAGATAGATAGATAGATAGATAGATAGATAGATAGATAGATATGCCTAAACTTAAGGCCCAAGGGTGACCAGTCTAATCTACTTGACTCTTCACAGCAAATTATTCCAGATTCCACCCCCCTCCTTAGGCTATAAGGTTCATAGCCTCATTCTAAGTGGCAACCATTACCACTCACTTATTCTTCCAGAAGGAATGAACCCCGCATTGATTTCCAATGACTAAACCAGGACCTAGGATAGAGGTTTTGGATTGATTATGTTTTCCTAGGAAAATCTCTGAGAGAACTGGATGACCAGTTGATTGGTGTGAGGTAGCACAATTCAATGATTCAGGAATAAGGTTGGAGGGCATTCTGGACCCCTGCTAAATCAGCACTGCTAAGGCAGAGTCATTCTGAGATTACAGTTATAGTCTTAGCAGCAGTAAGTAAAACACACTTCCAAAAGAAACAGGTATACCTGCTTGGTGATAAAATAGGTCACTGGGTGGAAAGTGCCTGCCTAAGTGATATTGTTGCTATCCTGGGGAGTGACTTCTGCTGTCAACCACCAATGCTCGTCTTGGGTGTGTATAATTTGGAGCAACCATCACTCACTGTCATACTTATTGGGTCACAAGTCTTACCACTCTGATTCTATGATGTCTCTCCTCATCATTCTAAAAATAATTTATCTTAGTTTTAGATTTCTTATTGAATGGAACTATGTGACAAGCACCGAGTTATTTCCATGGAGTTTGCAATATAATTTGGTGGAATATACTATGCACAGATAAGTGAGTAAGATAATATTAAATTTCATGAAGAAAATGAAAAAAAATGAATAGAGAGCAACAAGGTAACCATAAGAAATAACATTAGATAAGGCAGTTAGTTAAACCTTTGTAAGTTTGTGATACTAGGAATAAAATCTGAGTGATCAGAAAGAGTCAGACATAGGAAAACTTTCTTTCTTTTTTTTTTTTTTTTTTGAGACTAGGTCTTGCTATTTTGCCCATGGAACCACAGGCTCTCATTTCCCGGGGTACCACAGACTCAAGCAATCCCCAGCCTCAGCTTCCCAGGTAGCTAGGATTACAGGCGTGTGCCACCACACCCAGCTATTTTTTTGGAACTAGGTCTCGCTACAGGCCCCAGGCGGGATGCGAACCGCGATACCTAGGCCTGGCCGTTTCATAGGCTGAAGCTTAGAGGCACGAGCCACCATGCCTAGCCCATAGGAAAGCTTTCTAACAGAGGGGATAGTTTGTTCAAAGGTCCTGGGGTGGCAACAGTCTTCCTAATGCAGATCTGGCTATGTTTTCCTTCCACTGTGAGCACATCAGACTCTGTCCACAAACAAAATTCATTTCCTATTCTCCTCTAATGCCCAAGAGCTTTCATAAATTGGTATTTTAGTATTTAGGGATGACAGGTGGAAAACATGTTAAAAATGATTTCTTTTCCAATGCTCAAGTATTATCAGAGATGCTGACTTTTTTTTCAGTTGACTTGTATTAGTAAGCAGTTTTTATTTGTCATCTTATTTACAAGGTCATAAATTACACAGTAGATACACTGAGTCCTGTCATATCATGCTTACTTATTACTGGGTTACCACAGCATGATCTTGGGGAATAAGCTGTAGTTTTTAAATGAACTGTAAAAAGTGGTATAACTGGTTGCCCTTGAACTTGAATTAGAGTTTTAGCATTATGAAAGAATATTTAGTCCTTGAAGATGCCACCAATTATTTCAAGGACTAATTCTTATTTATCACTATCAGCTATTTATTGAACGGTAGCGGCATTCATAATATTACACAATAGAGCCTAGACACAGGTTCTTGAACAAAAAGCAGTGAATCCTGATAGCTTTTAAAAAGTGGCTTACAAGCTGCAATCTTGTTTGCTAGATTGAAAATAAGAAAGAATTCTTAAATAAGTTTCTTTTCAAGCATGTCCACAGCAATTGCTTAAAATATCATAATTATATCATTAAATGATGTCACTTTTTTGTTCAGTAGGATCTCAAATTGTACCTTCCTTTGTAAGTACAATTTAGGCACTTTGGGTGCCTATTGGTGAGGAAAACATGAGAAGATTGGCAAAAAATAAAATAAAATAAAGTCAGCATAAGTGAGAATAAATTAAACTCTATGTTTACATTTAAAAAGATCATCAATCCCTTATTTGAAACCATTTGGAATTTAGTTAACTTTGCCAGAAGTCAATGGTTTAAAGCTTAAGGCCATTTCATTTAGCAGACTTAATTACAGTACCTGGTGGGAACAAAGAACATTATTTAAATACCTCCTAGGTAGCTAGTGATCAGTCCTGGGAAGGTAGAGGGGAGAATGAAGGGGATAGTTAGACACCTAAGATATTTATTTTATATTAGCAAGACAATGAAAAGGCTTTTGAAACTCCAATTGGAGCTGAGGCATTAAACTTGGGCCTCAGCAGGGTAAGAACTTTTTTTTTTTGACATATTAAATTTTTAAATTTATTTATATATAAATTTCATATCTTTGTAATCCCAGGGATTGTAATCCCCACCCTCCCCATTCTAACTCCTTTCCCCCTGACCAAAGTTGTGTGCTGCAGTTCGGTGGTTAGCTTGTTTTGACTTTTCTTCATGGCTTTTGTTTATTTTTTCCATATATCCCATATATTAGTGAAACCATTTGCTTTCTGTCTTTTTCCTTTTTGACTTGTTTCTGCTAATATGATTTCTTCTAGGTACATCCATGCTATCATAAAATCATCAAATTTGTCATTTTTAATTGATGAATAATATTCCATTGTGTGTGTGTGTGTATATATATGTGTGTGTATATATCTATCTATCTATATCTATCTATCTATCTATCTATATAGGTGTGGTGTGTATATATATCTATATCTATATATATATATATATATATCTATATATCTATATAGATAGATATATATACACACCACACCTTTTTCATCCAGTCGTCTGTCTTGGGGCATTTGTGTTGTTTCCATGTCCTTGCAATTATAAATAGTGCTTCAGTAAACATCCGAACACAGGTGTGTGTCCCTCTGTACCCACATTGAGGTCTCTTTTGGGTAGATGCCCAAGAGAAAAATTGCTGGGTCAAATGGTAGTTCCATTTTCATTAATTTGAGAGTTTTCCACAAAGCTTTCCATAGTGGCTGGACCAGTTTACATTCCCACCACCAGTGTAAAAGTGTTCCTTTCTCTCCACATCCTCGCCAGCACTTGCTGTTGCCTGTTCTTTGGATGTGGGCCATTCTTACTGGTGTAAGGTGGTATCTCATTGTGGTTTGGATTTGCATTTCCCATATTGCTAGTGACGTTGAACAATTTTTCATGTGCCTGTTGGCCATTTGTATTTCCTCTTTGGAGAAGTGTCTTTTTATTTCTTCTTCCCATTTTTTGATTGGGCTTTTTGTTTTGCTTTTGTTTAGTTATATGAGTTCCTTGAGGATCTTCATTATTAAACCCTTATCACTCTTGTGGAGGGCAAAATTTTTTTCCCATTTGGTTGGGCTTCTTTTTGTTTATTCTGTTGTCTCTTTTGTTGTACAGAAGCTTTTTAGTTTGATGTAGTCGCATTTATGTTTTCCTTCTTTTTTTTTTGCCATCTGTAGATGTTTCCAGAAAGGGATTTCTGAATTGTAATTCATGGATGGTTTTGCTCAAGTTTTCCTCTATTTATGTTATGGTTTCAGGTCTGACATCTAAGTCTTTTATCCAGTTTGAATTGATTTTTGTACATGGTGTGAGGGAGTTGTCTTGGTCCATTTTCTTGCATGTCTTAAGACTGTTTTAGGACAGAGATTAAATTTATTAGTGGTCCATAATCAGGGTGTCAGTATTGGATATCTTTAAGGTGGACTGGAGGGTACATGGCCTAGGGGTCTTTGACAAGCCCCAGATGTGGGTGAAATAAGACAATTCTGTACTTTCAACTTACTTGAAACAGTGAAACATTCTAAATTAGCAAAATATTAGAAGTAGAAAGAAATGTAGAGAGTGTAGGGTACAACCTCTTTTTTAAATAAGTAATTTATTTACATATATAGTTCACATCATTGTAGTCCATGAGGATCACCCACTTCCTCCCCTCCCTGGCCACTCCAGCTGGCCCCTCCCCCCAGTTGTATACTTTAGTTTGGTTGTCCATATATTAGTGAAGCCATTTGGTTTCTGTCTTTATCCTTCTGACTTGTTTCTGCCAATATGATTTCTTCTAAGCACATCATGTTACCAAAAAAATCATAAAATTTGTCTTTTTTAATTGATGCATAATATTTCATTGTGTATATCTACCACATCTTTTCATCCAGTCATCTGTCTTGGGGCATAAAGGTCCTTGCAATTATACATAGTGCTGCAATACACATCCAAGCACAGGTCAAAAGCACAATGAGATACCACCTTAGTCCAGTAAGAATGGCCCACATCAAAAAAAAAAAAAAAAAAGTGAGCAACAACAAGTGCTGGTATGGAAGTAGAGAGAAAGGAACACTTTTGCACCGCTGGTGGGAATGTAAACTCCAGCTGTGTGGAGGACCCTCAAACTAATGAAAAAAAAATGGAACTACCATTTGACCCAGCAATCACTATTCTTTAAACCCGATAAGACATTTACCTTGGTAGACTTTCAATTTCATTATGAAGCTATAGCATGTGATTGAAGTGTATATTAATATGGTTCTAACAGAGCAATAATCTGCTGAAATGAGATCATCATATTCATTGTAAAACAGCTGTGTGTAGTGCATTGTCTGATGCTCTTGAGTATGAATATTGCTTTTCTAGGTAGAATTCTCAGCATCTCAATTTTCTGTCTGGCTTTTAAATTCTGTCTAATTAAAGGATTTCACATTCCTTCATAATATTGCTTCCTCAAGCAGAAATAAAATGACGGAACCACATTTTGTATTTTTTCTTATGAAAGACATTCTGTTAATATTTGGGTGGATTATTTTTGCCTAAAATGTGTTAATTACATTAATTAGCCTTACTTCAAGAATAGTAGCTAGGAATTGGTGGAATGAATCTGCTTTAGTTCACTGTCTTTATAAAACCTCCTCTCCCAGTAGACCCACCCCACCCCAGTTTTCCTGCTACTAAGAGACCAGGATATTGGAAAGCCTGACTCACTTGGAATTGCTATCATGTGTGTTCTGTTTGAGACAAAAGCATGGAAGCTACAGAAATTATATTCAATAATTTTATTAAGCTCATAAAGAATGATAATGCTCACACAATAAGAGCTTCTCTGGAATCAAGGACACAAAACAGGATACTAATCTTAATATGAAAGGGCATGTTGTCCTCTTATTCCTTCCATTATACTCCTCATAGTCACTATTTTCCCTATATTCACACTTTGGATCTACGATCAGGAAAGAAGGCTAAAATAGTACTGTACTGTCATGCTGTTGGGGGCAGGGGGAGGGCGGTGAGTGGGTGCAGCACTGAGAAGGCAGGGGGCAATCTGATTTCAACCACATTTATTAAAGCAGAAAACATATTAGGCTATACTCCCTCCCCAGAAATCACCATTTGATGAAAACTAAAAGGACCACACATATTTGTAGCCTGGTTGCTCATAAGGAACATTACAAAATCCTGGAAGAAAAAAGACCTTACCCTTAAAAATGTTCAACCTTTATGTGAATTCTAACTAAGTCACCTCCTCCTAAAGCAAGCAAGGGAAAACACAGTCCCGGGTCTCTGTTCAAACTGGTAAAGTTCTTCAGTGCCTGCCTGATGACTCTCAATATAATATGGAGATTATACAGGCAGTGAAGCCAAGTTCCAGGATGGTGCTTCTCAGATTTCAAAGTACATGGGCATTATTTGAGGATACTGTTTTAGAGTACAGATTCTGGTTGCATAGATTTGAAGTGAAACCTGAGATTCTGCATTCCTAACTCTCAAAAAGCTGATAGGTGAATAGACCATATTTTGAGTAACAAGGGTCTAGGACAGAGGTTTTGAAAATTTGTTGATCATAACTCTTAGGAGCACATTTCATATCATATTTACACATTTTATACTATAATTTTGTAAGCATGAATGTAATAGATGTGTTTTTATATATTTCAATGAATGTACAAATGAAAAAACAATTTCTTGGAACAATTTTTACCTTTACTGTATGATATTCCCTAGACTACTTTATTTCTATTATCTTGCTTGTTTTGGTGGCATGAATCTATGCTGTGCTAAAATGCATACATCTACGCATATAGACAGATAAATAGTGCATACATTTGTTGAACCTGTAATTCATCTGTGATGTAATCTGAGTAATTGAGGATTGCACCAATGTCAGCCTCCTGGTTGTGCCAATAATAGCTCCTGGTTTTGATCTTGTACTGTGTGTTATATAGGTCATCAATGGGGTGTCTTTGAGTAAAGGGTGCCTGGGGCCTCTATTTCTTCGAAACTTCCTGTAAATCTACAAAAAAATAGAAGTCAAAGAGTTGAAAAATAATGAGGGGGATTAGCTACTAATATTACAGGTTCCAAGACCACTAATACATCAAAACTCACAATTTAGGAAAGTCACCTCCAGGATGTTATGAACCTGACTGGGTTGGTTTCTCCAAAGCAGTTGTTGTAGTTAGGTGAGCTGAGCTGAGTCATTCACTGACGTGTGTAAGTGACCTTAGCTTGAGCAGAATGTGAAGGGGGAAAGAGGAGCATGGGAGAGGTGTTCTGAGGTCCTGCAAGTTAGAGGGTGACATAAAGTGTATCACAAAGAGTTAGGAGTTAGCCCACAAGTGAGGGGAGACAAAGCAATACTCACTGACACTTCCAATCTTTTGAAGTGAAGCCCATCCACAATGTTTTGGTTTAATTTGTGTATGATTTGGAAATCTGTGGTGATGCAGTCTGAAATAGAGTTTAGAAGGACTTGAAGGAGATGTTGGGAGAGGAGGGAGGAGTGAGGAGCTTTGGAGCATACATGGGAAAGCTTGGACAAAGACAATCCTGGAAAAAGGGTCAGGACTTGGGTTATGATTTTCAGCCCTAAAATAAGGGATCCAGGAGACAATTTTGTGTATTTACTTGTTAGGCATTATAATAGAGTTATAGTGCCAGAAAACCACAGAAGTGAACAGCCTCATTTTTCTCAGGCTAATACAAATCACAAGAAAAAAAAGGGTGGAAAAGCACATTCCTTGGACAGAGACTCAAGAATGTAGAGTGGGGGAAGGGTGAATCTTAATGCAATCAAGCACAACTTTAATATCATAAAGTGCTGAACATATGAATCATGCAATTGTTTCAAATTAACAACTGATTTGTCAAAATGTAAGAATGAACATATATCATTTTCATAAAGCTTCCTTTCTGTCATTCACTTCATTTTTGTTAAGATGCATATCCTTTTCTCACTAGATAATTCTGAAGCTATTTTTTTTTTGCCCTTATAATCCAATTTCAGGTAAATCAGAGATATCTGCAAAGTCTAATTTAGAAGAGACGAAGGCTTTTCCTGCATGGTATAATAATTCATTTCAATTAGTATGATGAAACAAACTGCAGAACCACTTCTCACTGAAAATGTTGTGGTGTTCAGGGAAATATTAAAGACATTTCTAGATACACAAACAAGTTTGCACATGCATTTAGTTGCCCTAAGGAAAAAGAAGATTGCAAATTATCTCATCACACAGATAAGAATGCTCTGTCCTCTTCAGCACTTTAGGTGAAACAGACTCATATGTGGCTTATTTATAGTCTCTCAATGTATGATCCCAGGATATGGCCCATAAAAGCCATTCTTTTATTTGCATTATTATTCTTTAATGTGCTTCTCTAACAAGAAAATAAAAGTCTATTGTGGGCTTTAATAAAAATCTGATAGATAGACAAATATCCTTAAAAACAAATATTGCTTCCAGGAACTCAATGATATTAAACAAAACTGATATCATTAAGGGTTACCAAGAAATTTCTGATACATGCTTAGGGAATGTAAAAGTTTGTAAATAAGACATGTAGGAAAATCAGTCTATCTACAGTGGGAAATTTTTTTGTGTATGAATGTACATGTTGAGATTTAATGTACAGAGCCTGTTGAATTGTGAAAAAAAAACTGAATAGGAAGGTAAGAGAAGCTGTAAAACTAATTGTGGTCCTATATGTTTTGTGTTGCATTTCATTTACTTGAGGGGATAAGAGGTCAGAAATGGAATGAAATCAATGAGAAGGAAAAAGTATCAAAACAAAATGACCAACTTGGAAAGGTCAGTGAATATCCTAGAGATAGGAAATGAACTTTAAACAAAATAGAAAGTAATATTTCTGTCCATATTTGAGAGTTGTTAAAATTGCTATTTAAAAAGACTACTTGAATCACCAGGTGTTTCTTTCATAGACTCCAGCTTGGATGTATCTTTCACTTATTAGAATTATCAAGAACGTAGATTTTTGCATTGGACAATAAATCTTTAAAACTATAGCAAAGTTGTTGCTATTTGCCAACACTTACTTCTTTTTTTTACTATGGTATCTTTTACTGAAAAGGGGAAAAAGCAGCTCCAGAATTCATTTGTCCTAAAGTCTTCATTATGCTAATTACTATTAATATAAAACTTACCCATAAGTGGGAAATGAAATAAGGTAATTTCTTTCTTTTGTTAAAAAGCTGCTGCCAGTCAAAATCACTTGGGGTTGATATTTTTACATGCAGCGTTTTATACAGGGAAAACTTGATTGCAAGGTTGGTTGATGCATCCACTGTCTTCTGCAGAAGCACTGACTGAAAAATGCAAATTCTGAATTAGCATCCAAATGCTTTCCAAAGTAAAACTAAAGCAAAATAATTGCTACTTTGCATTGCCACATCTAAGGGCATCTTTTGATTCTACAAAGCCTGATTCTCAGAAATAAATGTTCATGGATTTATTGAAGGTTAATAGTCATTAAAATTAACAACAATTGTTTGGAGAGTTTCTCTCCTTAAGCAGGCATTCATAACTGTAATGTGTTGGTGCCCTTGTCTTTTCCCTTCATGCCTGATGCTGGGAGATTCTGGGAAAGACCATATGATGCAGCAGGATGATGCTGGGTTAGCAGGCAGTGTAAACAGGCTTGTAAAACTCAAACAAATCGCCAACAAACCCGGTGTTGTGCCTAGAGCTTCCAGTAACACTCGTGTTCTCCCTTTTTTCCCCCAAGCATTCTGCTACGTTTTCCTCATATAACATTATTGCATGTAAATATTTGGACTGGCCCTTTCTGGCACTATACACCTATGTTATGCTTTTAAAACTGTGACTCGTCCTCTTCCACCCACTTGTGGGAAAGAATGTTTTGCCTACAGTTTTTTTTTCCCCCAGTCACACGTATTCTGAATTTTTTTTGGCATTGCTGCATGACAGTTTGCTCTAATTTGGCTCTGCAATGGTGTTACCAAGGCTTTCTTTCCCCCTCCCTCCAGCCAAAGGAATAAGTTGGAGTAAGGGCTGGGCTTTTCTGTCTTGGTGAGAGAGGAGGAGGGTCAGAAGGAACCAGGTATGTTCTTTGCCAGTGCATGTGGTGCTACAGCTTGGCTGCCAGGAACAAAACAGAAAGTTGGAATAGGTTGCAGCTTCAGTGGAATGAAGGCTCTGGTAGCATGCTTCATAAAGATATAGGCTTAAATGTCTCCTTCATTGCTTCAAAGCAGCAATTTGATTGTCCAGGGGGACAAAGGATCTTGACTTGAGACAATATTTGTTCCATAAATGTGCTTTTTTACTTGTATTTTTATTGAGAGGAAATGATGAGATTTGTGGAGGAAAATTAAAGATCCAGGGATTTCCCCTCCCCACCACCACCATTACAAAATAAAACCACTCCCCAAAATTTGGTCAAAACAAGAATCTTCTGAGATGTATTTAGAAAGTACTTGAAATATAAATGTTCACTATATGATATGTTTATAGGCTATATATACATACACAATACGTATACTTATGTGTATGTGTGATATATATATTTTTATTTTTCTTAACCAACTTTGGTCCTTTGTTAAGCACATCAGTGGCAGACAGAAAAAACTTATCTTAAAAATCAGCAGGGTAGCACTCACTGGAATGTAATTTTTACAAAAACCTGGCCGTATTTCAAAAAGAGTGGGTGGATTTTTAGCGCTACAACTGTTTGTGTATTACAAAGTATTTGCCATGGTGACAAAGCTGGGAGAAACATCCCATTAGCCACAGACGGGCTACAGATTGTTCTGATTATCCATGTCCAAAACTCAGTCTGGTTACAGCTCTGTGTTAGTTTCAGTGTTTATAAGTTCCCCATTTTTTCAACATACTAACCTACAACTTAGCAAGTGTGAATATATGAAGGCATTTAATATAAAGTTACCTTTAAATGTGGCCCAAGGTTTGTTCATATAATCCATGTGAAGATTAGTGTGTGTCATCATTGCATTTAAAGTGAGTGAGTTTGTAGTATTAAAAATAATAAGCTTTAAAAGAATGAAAGACTTATGAAAAATATCCTGGAGCACTTATTAAAAATAAAAAGGGTCATGGAGACAGAATGTGAAAAAGAAGCAATGAAGTGTCTGCCCTAATTTATTTGCAGAGATTTCTGACTATTGATTTCAGCTTTAAAAGTTATAGCCTCTATTTTTAAAATTACTTTCATCACAAGTACAAGGGGGAAAATGTGAATTATAAATAGCCAACAGAAAATATGCCGCTGCATGTAAGAATTCACGTTTTTCCTCTTCCAAACATTTGCCTGCTAAGAAAAACATGAGAAAAATTTTAATGACTCCTTTTGCCCCTATATTTGGGGAGAACATTTTTAAGCAAATGGTATTTTATGTAGTGGAATGAATCGTCGCATAATAAAACCTAGTATCAGTCAGAGAATTGCTTTGAAGTTACCTGTGGCTGCGCAATGTAGAAGGCAGGCAGAATAAGGGGAAAAAGATAGACAGGGGAAAAAAAGAGCTCTAAGGTCATATAAAGGTTAAAGAAAATAGGTCACAGAAAATTAATCCTTATCAACTGAGTAGCATTGCTGCTAAATTGAACCACAGTGGAAGTTGGAACAACCTGAAAACTTTATGAAAAGACGTTTTATAATTAGTTCTGCAATGGCAACATCTCAAACTTTCTCTTACTTTCCTGGGTGATTTTTAGTGAAGGTGACACTGATGTTCTTTTTACACATAAATAAGGAAGAAATTCTAATTTACTTATTTATCGTTCAGTTCTTTAGGGTAGGCAATATTGAAGATCATTTCACTAAACAGGACTGAGGAAAGACATTTTAATGAGGAAGTGAAATGCCTGTTAGTTATTTCAAATAAAGTTTTGCTGACTCCTTCTAAAAACTATGCTTTCTCAATTCATTTTGAAAATTTAGTGTACACATTTTTGTAAATCGAACAGTTGTTTCAATAAAAAATAATAAGGTTTTCATATTCCTTAAATATGCTTATATTGAAAAGTGGGTTTACCAGCACATTATACAATTCTGGAAGAAGTAAGTTAAAGGAACATAGCTTTATAATGACAAGACAAATTTATTCTTGTTTCTAGCATTAAACATCTCTAATCATCCCATCTTGAAGGTTAGTCTGCTTTGAAATCTGATTCTAATACCAGTTGTGTTTCTTCTTGCCAATGAACTAGATAGTTAAGATTGGGAATATACATTTAAGGCCATCACCTAGGCAACCTAAGTTTCTAAGTCTGTTAAGCAATTTCAGTGGCCAAGGAGTAAGAAATAGGGCATGGGCATCTGGGCCAGCGCTTTACTTAATATTTTGTCATCATTATTTATTTCTAGAATATGTTTGCCTCAGAGCTCACAGTTGACATTTTCCAAGCTACAGTCTGGACCACTGCCTTTCAGACTTGAACTGAGATGTTCATTGGGGCTTTCTCGAACACATTTTGCTCATGACTAAATAAAGCTAGACATAAAAGGCTAAATTCCTGCCACATCGTTTATAATGGCAAATTTTCATATTTAAAGAATGCCTGCCACATATTTGTGTTTCAATGGAGGTCTACACATCTGTTACTTATTTTGGAGCAACAGCTATCACATATGCAAAAGTCTTTTTGCATAAATTACTGTATTTTGAACTGAAATTACATATAAAGGATTTCATTCTTCAGAAGAAAATTCTTTACACAGTTATCACAAAAGGATCATGTGGGTTCCCCACAAAGGAGCCAGGCATCACACTGTGTGTACATAAATGTGTGATCAGTTCCTGAAGTCATGGCTATAATAATAGCATACATGTTTTCTTTATTTGACAGCACAGATGCAGCGCCACATCCACTGACAGTGTAGATAAACAAATGCCCCCTATTTGTTATAGAACCAAAAGTCTAAGCTTAATTTTATATCTTCTTATATGGAAAATGTATTAGAACCCACTTAGTTCTATAACTTCTCTTCCAAGATCCCACTAATCACCAGTTGGCAAATACTTGCAAGAACTCTTCTTCTGCATTTGTATTTCTTACACACTGGCTTCCTTACCTTACCTTCTCACTTGGTTAGCTGAGTACTATAGGTAAATCACCCAAAACTCTTTTCACCTCAAAGCAAAATTTTAAAAACTGAGAAAATAGTTCCAAAGGTCTGTTTCCATCCCTTCTTCTACAATGATGGAAAGAGGAGCAAAAATCTGATTGGTGAGACTGGAGACAAGACCACACTCCTCCCAGAGGACCCTGACTTTTACTGCTCTCTGGACCCAGCTGTCTTTTCACTTTGTGCTGCCTTGTCTCCTCTAACAAAGCCATCACCAGACAAGGCCAACACTGAAGTAAAGTTTGCTAACCTTAAGCTTATGCCATATCCTTCCCATCACTAATAACAAAAGTTACTTTTGGTTTCTATCTGCCCACTTTTGTCCATTTATCTAGCTCGCAATTGGTAGAGAAGGGGTAAATTGTCTGGGGTCTTGAAAATGCTAACTGCCCTTTACATTGTGTCTTTCTCTGTCTTTCTTCTTGATTTCAATTTCAGTGTCCTCAAGGGTACTTATTCATTCTTCAATTTCATCCAGTCTGCTTTCGTAACTTTTCCCTGCGTTTTTGAGCTCTTCTGTTGCTCCCTTTAGATTTTGGGTTTCTTTCTGATTCTTGTTTAGGTATTCAATTTTATTATTCAATTCTTCAATTATTTTATCTTTTTTGATGTTTTCTTTCTTCATTTTTTCCATTTTTTCTTCTAACTTGATTCAACGTTTCTCTGCCATGCTCACTTCTTTTTCTTTATGTTTTTCTAATTCTTGCCTTAGCTCTTTGTATGCTTGTAACATGCATAGGTTCAGTTCCTTGTTTGGGAACTATAACATTTCTTCAATGTTATATTTGTTGGTTTCTAGAGTTTGTCTTTCCTTCATTGGTGTATTGGTTTCTGTGGGGTTTGCTGGGGTGTTTGCCTTTTTCCTCTTTCCTGTGCTTTGCTTTCATACTTCCTCCACATATTGAGCGACTATGGCCCTAGTATTGGCTGGCATGATGATTGGAGTCTTCTAGCAGTTTGTAGTAGATTTTTTTCTTTGTGTCTATGTAGCTGAGGTGACTTACTATTTTGTTTCCTTTGGCTGATTTGGGTGGGCGGTTCCTTTTCCCTGAGCGTTCGTGCGTGCGTGCGCGATAGATGGATGTGGTTGCTATGGTACATTTTGTCATCTTTTGTCATATTTTTTGCCTTTTGGGCTGGTGGGACAACATGTCAATTCTGCTTCCCCCCAAGAGGGCCTCTGGTTAGTAGGTGCTGTAGAACTTCTTCTGTGGTTCTTTTTGGAGGAGGAGTATAGGTGTCTTTTGTTTTTATTCTTTTTGTTTTTAAGTCCTTCTATTGGGTTATTTTATCTGCACTGGAGCCACAAAGTGGCCTCTCTCAGGGCATCTGGTCTCTCTCAGGGTCGCTAGGCTGCTGAGCGAAACCCCTGCCCCCACCTGGGGACTGGTTTGAAGGTGATGCCTTCCTGGCTGGTTAGGGCCTTTTTCTTCGTTGCAGTCTCTGGACTATGCCCACTCACCTGGTTACTAGGGTTACAGGACCAGTCGCTCCCCTTTTGTGTGCAGAGCTGCAAGGGACCTGTTTTTTGGCCTCTCTTGGGTTCCTAGGCCACTGAGTGAAGCCCCTGCCCCCACTTGGGGACTGGTTTGAAGGTGACACCTTTTTAACAGACATTCAAAGACCTGCACTACTAAAGCTTTTTCAAAAAATTGAGAAAGAAGGAAAACTGCCAAACACATTCTGTGAAGCAAACAGCACTCTCATACCAAACCCAAATAAAGACAGTACAAAAAAAGAAAACTATAGACCAATTTCCCTAATGAACATGGGAAACAAAAATTTTAAATAAAATCCTGGCAAATTGAATCCAATGATGTATAAAAAACATTATTCACCATGACCAAATGGGATTTATCCCAGGGGCATTCAACATTCAAAAATCAATTAATATAATCCACCACATCAACAAAGAGAAAACCAAAAACCATATGGTAATATCAATAGATGCAGAGAAAATATTTGATAGCGTTTAACACCCATTTATGATAAAAGCTCTTGAAAATTTGGGGTAAAAGGAGCATATCTCAACATAATAAAAGCCATCTATGTCAAACCTATAGCAAACATCATCTTAAACAAGGAAAAACTGAAAGCATTCAAATTAAGATCTAGAGCTGGGCAAGGATGCCCACTCTCTCCACTATTTTTTAACATTGTACTGGAAGTTCTAGCAAGGGCAATTAGATAAGAGAAAGACATGAAAGGAGTACAAATAGGGAAAGAAGAACTGAAGCTCTCATTATATGCAGGCAATATGATTTTTTTGTGGAGAATCCAAAAAATCCACAGAAAAGCTTCTTGAAACAATAAACCAGTTCAGTAAAGTGGCCAGTTACAAAATCAACACACAAAAAACAAAAGCTTTCCTATACACAATGTCAAGCAGAAGAAGAAGAAATTTTTCTTAAAAATCCCATTTTCCATTGCACCAAAAATAAAATAAAATAAAATAAAATGCCTGGGGATAAATCTAACAAAACACATGAAAGATCTATACAAAGTGAACTTCAAAACGCTGCTAAAAGAGATAAGACAAGACATAAGGAAATGGAAAGGCATTCCCTGCTCATGAATTGAAAGAATTAACGTCATCAAAATGGCCATCCTACCAAAAGCAATCAATGCAATCCCTATAAAAATTCAACGCAATTCCTATAAAAATTCCAACAACATTTTTCAAAGAGAACAAAAATTACAGAAATTTACATGGACTAACAAAAGACTTCGATTATCAAAAAACCTGCTAACAATAAAAAGAGAGTGGAGGTATTACTATTCCAGACTTCAAACTATACTACAAAGCCATAGTAATTAAAACAGCTTGGCACTGGTACAAAAACAGACAATCAGACCAATAGAACAGAACTGAATCCCCTGAAATAAAGGCACACATATATAGTCAACTAATCTTTGACAAAGGAGTGAAGAACTTACATTGGCACAAGGACAGCCTCTTCAATAAATGGTATTGGGAAAACTGAATCAAGACATGCCAAAAAAAATGAACCAAGATACCTCCCTCACACCACATACAAAAACTAACTCAAAATCAAAATGGATAAAAGACTTAGACGTAAGACCTGAAACCATAAAATACATAGAGGAAAATCTGGACAAAACCCTTTATGAGTTACAATTCAGAAATCCATTTTTGACCACATCTATAGATGGCAAAAAATTGAAGGAACACATAAACAGCTGGGACTACATCAAACTAAGAAAACTTCTGTACAGCAAAAGAGACAACAGAAAAAGAAGCCCAACTGAGTGGGGAAAAAATTTTTGCCCTCCATACAAGTGATAAGGGTCTGATAACAAAGATAAAGAACTCACACAACTTAACAAAAACAAAGCAAAAAAACCCAGCTAAAAAATGGGGAGAATATCTAAAAAGACACTTCTCCAAAGAGGAAGTCCAAATGGTCAAGAGGCACATGAAAAACTGTTCAATGTCATTAGCAGTAAGGGAAATGCAAATCAAAACCACAGTAAGATACCATTTTACACCAGTTAGAATGGCCCACATCCAAAAAACAGACAACAAGTGCTGGTGTGGATGTGGAGAGAAAGGAACACTTTTACACTGCTGGCGGCAATGTAATTTGGTACAACCACTATGGAAAGCATTGTGGAAGACTCTCAACCTAATGAAAATGGAACTACCATTTGACCCAGCAATTGCTCTTCTGGGAATCTACCCAAAGGAGACCTCAATGTAGGTACAAAGGGACACCTGTGCTCGGATGTTTACTGCAGCACTATTTATAATTGCAAGAACCTGGAAACAACCCAAGTGCCCCAAGACAGAGAACTGGAAACGATTCAGAATATATACACAATGGAATATTATGCATCAATCAAAAATGACAAATTTGATGATTTTTTTGGTAACATGGATGTACCTAGAAGAAATCATATTGGCAGAAACAAGTCAGAAGGAAAAAGACAGAAACCAAATGGCTTCACTAATATATGGACAACCAAACGAAAGTACACAACTGGGGGAGGGGACCAGCTGGAGTGGCCAGTGAGGGAAGGTGGTTGGTGACCCCCAAGGGATCACAATGATGTGAAATATATATATATATTCATTATTTAAATAAAGGAAAAGAAAATGCTAACTGCCCTTTATAGCAAATATCTTACTATGTTTTAATGCATGCTTGGCTATATAACCTCTTATTAGATGAACATCATGTTGACAGCAAGATGTATTTTGTTTTTCATCTTTATAAACCCCGACCTAATATAGAGCACAATATTCAATTAATGTTATTAGCATTCATCAGTCAGTGAAACTATTACCAAATAAAGTGGTGATGAAGTAATAACCTGCTTCTAAAATCTTTACTCAAGCAATCCCATCAGCTGTATCAATAGGTATAAAGCATTCATCTGGGAAAAGGTGCCATATTGTTTGACTGATTTAATGCAATGAATGTTAGAAGTACTGAGAAATAGGGGTTAAGTCTCCCCTCTTGCTATTCCCCTACCACTTAATTCCAACCTACCACACACACACAGGCCAAATCTAGAAAGTGCCTCACTTTTCTGGTAGTCACTGTGGAAATTGAGTAAATAATAAAGTATGGATATGTAGAAACATCCTACAGTTAGAATGGCCCATATCCAAAAGAATCTTTAATTTTTTTTCCTGAAAATTATACTTTATTTTGTTAAAGTGTTTTCAACTATCCAGAATCCAAGCCTTAAGCTGGAAGATGCTTCCTTCACAAAAAGGAGGCCCCACAACCAAGATAATGTGGACCTCTGAAAGCCTTCACAATCCTCATGAGAGTCACTGAAGTTATTATACACACACACTTGAAAATATTCTTGACCCAAAGTTTTAGTCATGCTAAAATGTTTTCCCCATAAATATATGTGACTTTATGTATGAGCCAATTCAAGCAAGTTTTTCTTAGTAATAGACATTAAATAGTCATATAACTGAACTAGAAAACTTAATTTTGGAGTCACTCTAAGACAAACAGGAGAGTGACTCACATGATAAAACCAAACCAACATGGTATATAATCTCCACAGAGAAGGCTGAGCAACTATATAAATCTGAAATTCCCTGCCCTCCCTTTTTTCTTTTACCCATAGATGAATTCACATCTTTCTTTTTCTTTCTTTCTTTTATTTTTTTTTTGAGGGGGGGTGTTGGTCATCATTTTTATAGTTTCTAAAAACATGTGATCATGGTCCAACCCTTTTATCACTATGCATACCTGTCATACCTGTCGTACACATATTATCTCTCAGTTATTTAGAGTAATCAGCAATTAATTTTTTGTTAGACTACTAAGTAAACCTTAAAACTTAAAACGAACCCTTTAAAAAACCGGCACATTCCTTTGTGATTCTGACCAGTTAACTTAACAAAAACCATTACCTTTAATCTGCTAAACCAAATCTCTTCAAATAGTTTGTCTTTAGTACTCTAATTAGAAACAAGGATGAATTTAGTTATACAGTTTGTGGGTAGAAGAAAAGATTGGGAAAAGAGGTACATACTGAGTAAAAAAAAGGACAAAATAATAATAGAATAAAAGGCTTTGGAGACTGTGAGGAAGATAAATGAGGAGGTTCAGGTGTAGAGAAAAGATGGGAGGAAAAGTACAAAGAGGGAATTCTGGGAATGTAGTCCATTGTTCTTGGGGAGGGTATTGGGAGTAGCTGACACTGGTTCCTAAATGTAGATTGGTCCTGCTCTAGCAAACTTTCCTCCTAGACTACTTCTTTGTTGATATAAGACAGAACTTTAACTGAGGGAGAACAATTAAGTCAACTTCTTTGATTTTTTTAAAATAAGATGTTCCATTTGCTAGCTGGTATTGTAAGTATGTGCATCTGCCTTCACTGTAAAAGGGATCTGCACTCTAGACACTTATCAGAGAGCTTGACCTAGCCCATTGTGTACAACTTTACTGTATTTTAATTTTGAGTACCTTTCAGGAGTAAGTAGGGTATGAATTATAAATAGCACAAACTTAAAAAACAAACCAACCTCTTCCAAAATTGATTATTAGGTATCCCTAATACCTAGTAGCACTATTATGTATCCCGGTATCAAAAATTAAAATAACATTTGTACACTCTTTGATTTGATTACAAAAGTCAGAAACTGTTGTCTGTTTTAGAAAGGTTTTCACCGCACTCTTAACTTAAAATGTAAAGCTGTCAGCAGGAAGAAAAAAAACCAGCTCTAGTTATCTGGAAAACATTTATGTGGAATACTTCACTCTCAGCAATGTTAACCAAACTATATGTCATCATAACAAGCAATGATGCATGACATCAAAGAAAACTGGACCCACCACAATCCCTCACACCTCTGTTGCCATTCCCAGAGACCTCCTTTCTGCCTTCTTTACCATTTCTGTAAAGACTGACTCAAATATCCAGAGCTACCTCTGACAATGCAATCAATAAAACTTTGAGTTTTGAATTTCCATTAGAAATAAATGTATAACTACATAGCAAGGGAAAAGGTAGCAAGGAGAAAATGAGAAAAACTTGAGCTCACCATGACATAATTATTTTATATAAGTGTTCTTGCATTTTAAAATAGCAATGCATTGTTTGAAAAGAACTTGTATCTTTATTGCAGTCTTACTGAACTTAATATTGAAGATCTTTTCACCAGTCACAGGAAGGAAGGGAGGAAGAGTTGACTTGCTCTTCATTGACCTTTCAGGCATTATTCAGAACTCTTAACCACATCATGCAAATATTTAATCAGTCCCTCAACATTGTCAGCAAGAGGTGTTTATTACTGGCATTGCTGTAACAGCACTGCAGAAAAATACAGAAGGGCACAGTAATCCTCTGTCCTTCAGTTAGACAACTGGGAGTTCTCACTCCATCAGTAAAATGTGTCTGCCAAAATCAAGATATAAAATGTTGAAGACCATTTCATTTGAGAAAACATGTAAAAGGGTGAAATGATGGCATAAGTTCTTGAAATAAAGTTATTTTTATCAAGAAGATATGGAGGGGGTTGGGGGTGGTAATTGACCTCATAGCTGGACAAGACAATTTTTAAGTCCATGGTATCCAAATAATAAGTCAAAACATTTTCATCTGGATTCAGATATATTGAATTTTTATGTACGTCTCAGACATAATTCCATTTAAAGAAAAGATTTTGAGAAATTATTGTATATTTAACTTTAAAGGAAAGGGATTTGTGTTGACAATTCAAATGAAATGCGGGACAGAGACTAAATTTTGTTTCTGAAAAAGAGAGAGGAAGACCAGGTCCTCTGGGCCAACTGGCCTACAAATCAAGTGTCCAGTTAACAGGACTGACTTCTTAAGAGCAGCTTACCAGGAATCAAGGACCTTGATAATAAATTGGGACGTCTGGATTATTCCACAGCTAAAGATCAGCATTAAGTCTTCTCATCCAAGATGGACTCCTGGGAGAGGTTCCAGAAAGCAGAAGGTGGCTTACAAAGGGTTTTTGCAGCCCCTTGGGTTATAAATGTTATAAATGTTCCCTTTTCTGGTGGTTATATAATAAAATTCAAACATCACTTTCTGAATATTTTTTTAGATTGTCCAGAATACTTTTTCTAGACCACTATGGAAATATGAGGGTACTTCTAGAAAATACAGAAACCCAAGTCCCAAATCCCAGGACTACTGCCAGTCATGGCCATCGTGTAGATCTAGGCAAGGGTTCTGAGCAACTATGTATGATGGATAGGGAAGAGCAATGCTGTGTAAAAACTAGAATCCTGAAATTCAAATCCAGAGAGCCCTGTTGATGCATAAATTTAGACAAATCACTTAAGAATAAGGAAAAAATGCAAACTGGTTTAGCTCCGACATTGCCAGTTTGCTGCTACTGTACCAGAATCATTGTAAATAATGCCTCATTACTCTTAAATATCCTAATTTTATTTGTTTTATCTGAGCACCCTATTAAAGATGGCATTTACAAAACGATCTTCTGACTGAGAAATACAAAAAATAAACATATCTAGAAACAGTGTAAAAATTAAAATAGCTTCTGCTCAGAGAAGAATCAATTCTGATAAACTGACAATAAAAGGTAGACTATTAGAAAAGTGCTAACCCTTTTTAAAATCACTATCTTAATTTCTTCATCTTTGCCTAGGCAGGAATGTTTGGCAGCAGAGTTCTTAGCACATATCCCTACGTACATGTGTTTGAAATTATTAATATATCTTAAATTGTATTTGACTTCTAAGACTTTACATGAAGTAGTATTATTATAATTTCTACTTAAAAAGGCAGAGAAAGCAATAAGGTAGATTTACTTGAAAAGCATTTGAGCAAAGGGATAGTCATTAAATGGGGTACATTTCTGAGTGACAGCCCATCTTTTCTGTCTGAGGAAGAATGCAGAACTAGTGTGTGTGGGACAGAACACACATACAAATACACACACACACACACACACACACAGTGAAACCAAAACCCAACAGGTATGTTAGGCCACAATGAAAAACTCAGTTTTGATTTGTGCTTCTGTTCTTTAATTGAGGGAGTGGTAGCAGTTTGGGTGAGCATTTTGTATTAGAAAACTTTGACAAGAGTCAGAAACCTTGACAGCTTTTTATCTTCACAGAGAACACCTTGTTTTACCTTTGAAGGTGGCCTAAACTAATTGTCCTGCCAGATCAATATGCCAGCTCCCTGAAGCTGAGCGGGGTGGTGGTCAGCCTTTGGCTGTTTCAGAGTCATGCTGGAATCTCTTTAACATCCCCTGGCCATTCTGCAAATCACAGTCAGTGGGGAAGCCACTTCACAACACTCATTTTATCTCTCTTTTTTTGGTCTGGAGCTGAAAAATGCATGAAAACCTGTGAACTATACCACAAGGAAGACCTAAAACGATGGTGATTTTGTTCCTCTTCATTCAAGAGGTAGGAGCCCAGAAAGGGTAACCAGAGAATAGAAAGTGGGAGGCCCCATTTATTTCCTGGTAATGGCTCCAGCCTAAGTTGCCTTTTATCCACTTAGTCCCACACGGACAAGTTCACTCTGGAAATCTCTTCAGCTTGGCTGCGTGCAGATGTAATCGGACCTGCTCGGGGCAGTCCTAATTGCAAACACATTTCTCTCCCTCCACGGCCATTCCTAAGCAGGCAGTGGTCAGAGCCTTGCCAGAGTTTTCTGGCATCTTTTTCCTGTTTTGTTTCCAAAACTGCATTTTTCTATGAGAAAAGATGTACAAGAGATTGTAAACAGGATAATTATATGGCAATATGATTTCCAATGCAGGCTTTCCTTGTGTAGTCTTTCAAATGTGTAGGGGTTTGTTTGGGTGTGTTGTTTTTTTTTTTTTCCCTCTATGCCCATGAGTCAGGGAGATAAAATGTTGTTTTGAAAGTACAAATATATGGATCATCTAGAAACCTCCTAAAGTGCTAAGACATTTTAAGAAAAGATTATTGGGAGGAACAGCAAACAAAAGAGAGAGACGAGAGAGAAGGTTCACCAGTCTCTGGCATTCAACTCTCATTGCAGTAAACAGGTCCGACTCTGTGTCTTCCCATTTCTAGAGCAGAGTAGGAAGGAAATGACATGCGAACAGCTCTATAGGTCTAGAATATTGCCAAGCTACAAAGTTACCATCTCTTGTTTTGGTGAGGGGCAGGGGAGGGGGACTTGGGGGGTTGTTGAATACATTCTCAGTATGGACAAGGATATATCCTATCTTGTCCTGTGCTTTCACTAAGTTTGCTGCTGAACATCATAAGGTCAGATTCTGAGTTATGTTTCTGAATCTAAAGACAGATGGGGTAATATCAAACACATGCTCAGTCTTCAAGTTGCATACACAGGCATAGCACGTTTATTTACTTTGGTTCATTTAATAAGGGACTCAACCAGACTTCTACCACGGGCACAACTGCCGACTGTCTGGGGCGTATGGGCTTCTGGTGTGATTGGCATGGCCCTGTAGCTTTTTTTTTTTCTTCTGTGCCTAGCACACTGCCTGGAATATATTAGATGCTCAATAAATTTAGTTGAAAAACTTGTTAGTCTGCCATCAAAAGCTCAAACTTGTTAATAATAAAGTCCTTCAGAAAAACAAACTGTTGGTTTATATCCCCAACTCTGAGGAATGCAAGGATAAAAACTGTGCCATCCTGCTCCCAGGAGGTTACATTTTAATGAGAAATACCTACCTTCAGATGTTGTGTGAACAGAGCCCATGAAAAGCCCAGGAGAATCAGGACAGCTTCCTTGTTAGATGATGATCTTGGAAAATAATGCCAATGTCTGATCTTTATCAGTTTTTTTTTTAATTTTCAGGAAGAGGGAACCCTGAAATATTGGAGCCTAAGGTCTACCCCAGGTATAGTCCAGTATTGAGTCATCAAGACTACTACTATCTTCTCACATGTTTCTTTCAAATGGAACAACTTCTCTTTCTGAAGTAGTCTTCCTTGAGACATAGTAGGGAGACAGCCTTGTGTGAGAGTCAGGTTTGCCTGAAACTTACTGAGTGACATTGAGAACATAACATATTCTATCCAACGATCTCTTAGCTATCTAATGAGAATAATATATGACAAATGATTATTTTTTAAAAAAATCTATCTCTTCTGTTACTATCCCTCACCTGAACATGCACTTCACAACATTGAGTTTTTTATAAATAGCCTGTCTAATTAAGAGAATGGTTGTTAGCCATCACATGTAAGCAAATGCTGCAAAGACTTTTTTAGATGGTTAATACCCAGCTTTTTAATCTTCTTGAACCTAACAATAGCAACACAATTTCTTTTCAAGTTCTTCCTGAGGAAAGCATGGAATAAGATTTAAAAGCATCAACCTGGAATATCAATGATTTTTACATTATCATTTCCAAATAATGAGAATGTTGGTTCTATAAATCACCACCTCAATAATTATTAACTGACAATGTTCTGACAATTTTTGTCACCTCTAGTATTTTTTATGCACTCCATTTATAACATTACTAAGGTAAAAAAATTTTCAGATTATTCTTAAACTCAAATATATTTAATAGTTTATTTTCTTATAACTTCTAATTATATTTTATTTTTAAAAGTGATTGACTAACATTTAACTTCTTTCAAGGAGTTATTTAAGAATTGCTAAAAAGAATTTCAGGAAGGTTTATGTGAAGGCAACACTTGAATGATTGTTCAGTAACCTCTATTACACAAACAACTAGAGGAAATAAGAAAACTCCAATCAATGACAGTTTAGTTGGTTCTCAAGATTCATTTATAACAATTCACTTACATTTACTTCAAGTTTCTTCTGAGAAGACTTTTCTCATGGCTGCTAAGTAACCAAATCCCTTTCTTAGGCTGCTGATTATATTACTAATTATCATCAATATACCCACTTCCCAATAAAAAAGAATAGGAATATAATTTAGAGCTGTATTCAATGTAATTAGATGTTGGCTAATACATTGATTCACTAGTTCAACTATGACTAACCTTACAGTTAATTCTAGATTATCTATTCACAAATAATTTATAAAGCAATATAGTGTTTATTGTGTGACATCTGCTATAGTACATATTAAGAAATAAGGATAAATAAGACTGTGACTTCTCTGAAGACTTTTTCACTGCTATATTCATCCTTAGAACCTAAGGTAGTATCTAGTACATGTTGAGTCTCAAATGTTTATTGAGTGACTAAACAAATGATAACATGGCTCTTTCCGCATTGCCACAATGTAGGTAGGGATAGTGACATCAACACCAGCAATTACAACCTCCTCTGCATATTGGTAGTCTCTTTCCACCCCTTTTCATGATTTCCAAGCACCCCTTCAGGGATCTTTCAAAGTTTTCTTTTTTTAATTACAGATAAAATGGAAAAGATTTAAAGCAATAAAGTCTTTTAAAGCAAAAAAGGATTTAAAGCTATAATTTTCTGTTCCTCCACTAGCTGTGTAACTTCTGACAACTTACCAATATTTATCTGTAGTCCAATATATCAAATAGCAGTTGCCAGATAAGTACTTGCCATGGAGAATTAAATGATATTATTTAGAAATCCTAACCCATATTTTGTCACATAGTAATTACACATAGTAATTACAAAAGCGTCAGTGAATTTCCCATATTGATTTCTTTTTTCCTTCTTCTCGCTTCCTCTTCCAGATTTCATTAGCCATTCTGGGATCACAGTCTTGTTATTCACTTTAAACCAGCAGTTCTCTAATTCAGGATCACAGGTGACAAACCAGATCTCATGTGTCTAAAAACCCAAACAAGGCCCAGTCTCACACCTGGTGATTCTGATGATCAACTAGGTTTGAGAAACACTGTGCTTCTCAAATTTAAGATGCATCAGAGTCATCTATGTAAAAACATAGATTGCTGAGTCCCACCTTCATAGTTACTAATGTGCAAGGTTTGAAGTGGAACCTAAAAATTTGCACTTAAGACAAGTTCCCAGGTGATGCAGAACCTTCTCATACAATTTGAGCTCATGTTTTAAGGATTTATTCTATAAAGTGTGATTTGCCAACTAACATCATCAGCATCATCGGAAAGCACCTTAAAATACAAAATCTCATACCTCATTCCATCTTCACATTGAATTTGAAAAGCACAGTGTGATGCAATCATCCTGTTTTTGACACCAGTTATAGAGCAGGCATCCCAAATCTGGATAGGTTCTTTATTGTCTCTAATCGTTAAAAAGACACACCAGGCATGCCAGGGCCAGGAACAGGGCTGGGTGTGGGGGGAGGGGGAAGGTAGAGGGAGCAGAAGGTTGAAAACCCCCACCTCCCCCCCACCCCACCCCCATCTCTGCCTCAGGAATCTTCATGCTCTGTCCCTGGGCTCTCTCCTTATCAGTCTCTCATGCTGTATTCTCTCATGTCCTCTCTTGTGCTCCCCACCCAGGTGACACCACCCTTTTATCACTTCTTCTCAGGTCCAGGTGAGCCCATGTGTTCACACATGTATACACTCATTGGGCTCAGGCATGCACTATCATGGGAGGGTGCTGCTCATAGAGACCAATGGCAGAGGGACAAAAAGTCTGAAAAACCTATTTACCCTACACACAGATTTAAGAGAAGAACTTCACAAAGAGAGCTGTTAGAATGTAGGCATCTGGGTTCCATACACTAGAGATTCTGATGGAATCTGGCAATATGAATTTTAATAAGCTGCCCCATGTCATTTTGATATATGCAATTTCTGAACCACGCTGGAAAAACACTGCTTAAGAGGTTTGCCACAGCAGATTGTTAGCTGCAGAATCAGTAACAGAGCTTGCTGCTGAGCACATGACAGTGACCCTGGGCAGTCTTGCCAGTTGGCTTGCTACAGCAAGGTGTCTACCAGCCAGGAATTCACATTACACTTATTTTTTCTAGGTATCAGTCATAGACATTATGTGCACTTTCCAGCAATCTAATCATGACCTGTTAGAGTAAGATACGGATTGAAATGGATCCATTTTAAAGACAGATGTCAAGTGTACAAAGGAATGTCTGAAATCATTATTTACATCCATTAGTTGAGGCTGTTTTGATTGTTATCAACAGAAATCTACTCTATATAGCACACACTAAAAAGAGGTGAGTCTTTAGGATACAAGAATTCTTATTAATACAAGGGAAGAAGGTACAGCTCAACCTAACATCTTGATGGTCCAGAATTGATGTTTGTCACTGAAGCAAATTGTATTTTTCCCAAATGATCACAAATTATTTCCTGGGCCTTATCTATCCTACTAAGACCTGAAGTCTATGTCCCCTCCCCTTAAAACTAACTTGTGACAACCTCATCTAATAGAAGTCCATAATAAAAGAATGTGAGGTAACTTGCAAAGCTAAGTAAGGTCATATAAGATGCTTCAGTTTCCATCTGGCTCTTTCTCTTGGAATTTTCACCTTTAACCCTGAGCATCAGCATACAAAATCAGCTGCCCTGAAGCTGTCAGACTGGAGGAACAACCTAGAAAGCCCGTATAGAGATAGGGATGGCCAAGAAGTCCCATTTGTTTTTATCCCCACATGTTTGACTCTTCCCATTCCAGAAAATAGACATTTGAGTAAGAAGTTCTCAAAATGATTCCAAGGATACTGTGTGACTACAACCACATGAGAGACTCTAAGGAATAACACTGAGCAAACTCCAGAAATGTGAGATGTAATGATGATTGCTGTTGCTTTATATCATTGTGCAACTGTGTAACTGGAATATGATCATTGTTTTTCTAGACCTCTGTGGTTTTGCAGCTCTGTTTCTCTCTGCTTATTCTCTTTTTTCTGTACAGATGTGGCTCATGTATTTTTCCCTGTACATAGAACAAGAACAGTTCAGTCATACACAAGCCCTGAAAAAGTGCTCCCTAAACATTAACAAGCATAGGGAACACCTGAAAACTTTGTTAAAATTCAGATTCTGATTCAGCATATTCTGTGGTAGAACATGAGAGTCTGCATTTCTGGTAAGTTTTCAGGCAATGTCGCTACTGTCTGTGGACACTTAGTCTTACCTTTACCATTTATGTTCTCTCTCTCATTATCTTGAGTCACTTCAAAGTATGTCATAGATTTCATGATAATTCACCACTAGATCCTCCAGCAAAACTCATTTTCCTATATAGCCAAGATAAAATATGTGCCAGAAACAATATATTTTTAAAAAGTCTTACTAAAATATATTCTGTATTCAACTTTCCACATTTTTCTTAAAAATATCTTGCAGAGAAGTATTTTCCACCTTTGATCTAAGATTCAATCTAGGATCATGAATCTTTGATATTCTAGACTCTGAAATATTCACGGTAACTTTTTTTGAAATATCTTTGATGGTAGTAATACTCTAGGGGAGTCCAGGCCAGTTTTCTAATAAAACAGCCCAAAATCTGGATTTGAATGTTTACTCATGAACAGATTCAAGTTCACCATTTTTATCAAGTTACACATTTTTATTATAGTCAACAATTATGTACCTCACATCACAACACATCAGGAGATGCATAGTATCACTTTGCCTTTCTTTTTAGTGATACTGTTAGGTCATCTAGCTATGGGCTTGTCTTATGTTTCTTTTGTTGTTGTTGTTGTTGTTGTTTGGTTGGTTGGTTGGTTGGTTGGTTGATTGGTTGGTTGGGTTTTTCTTTTTTTTAAGTGCAGATTTTTCTTTTGAAAGAGACCCCAGGTAACTTCCCCTCTCATCTTTTTGACCAGAACAGATCACATGGTCCCCACTCGCTCACAAAGAGAGTATCTTGTGACCCATTTAGACCAATCCCAATCAGGACTCCATTCCAGGGGTCAGCAGCAACTGAGTTTCCCTGGGATTGAAGGTTTGTTAACCTGTGAAGGAGCTGGTGTATCAAGGGAGTTGTCATCATTGGAAAATCGTTTTTGCATAGACAACCAAGAGAGTATATTTACCTAATACTGCAGAACTAGTAAGAGAAAAACTCTCTGGTTCTTATTTTAACACAGCCTGTTGCCTTCTAAGAGATTAAGGACTTATTGCTTATAAAATACTTTATAGGCTTCTTGTGAGAAATCCAATATTTACTTGTCCTATAAGGTAAAAAAGGAAATTTTATTATTTTCTTTCCAGTTTTTCTCAATCCATGATTCTCCCTCCCCAAAAAAACATTTTTTTACTTATCAAATAGGCCAATAAGTTATAGAAAGAATAAATTCCTAGAATGTAAATGATACACTTTCAAAGCATTTTCCACTCTAGTATTCTTTTCAAGTGTTCTAGAAGTGAAAAATCAAAAGGAGTAATAATTCTGTCAGGATAAATAACCAAATTGTGGATGCTTCTTATTAAGTGTTTCAGGACTACTAATAACAGCTAAACTTCTGGCATCTGCAGAACTGGGTTGAGTGCTTGCAAAATGTAGTTTCCTTAAGACAATTCTAGCACTTGGAATCTTTTTCCAAATGGAAACTAGATATGAATAGCATTAGTTGATTCTGAATCTCAGAAAGGATTTGGTTTAATTCTGAAAATCAAATGTAGTGCCTTGGGGCTGGATGCAGTGCCACCAGCACTGCCTGCAAGTGTGATACTTTTCTCCCAGCTATAGTAATCTGTTGCAATGCACCTTAAGAATAACTAGGATATACAGCTCCACATGCTATGACTTAAAGAGCTCAAAGGCAAAACTTTTACTAGTTTTACAGTTTCTAAAAGTTTTACTATTTAAATAATTAAGTCACTTGCAATCTCATTTTTAGCAGGGATCTTTACCCAACCCATCCTCACTGGGTTTTGTAGTAGTAGTAGTAGTAGTAGTAGTAGTAGTAGTAGTAGTAGTAGTAGTACTACTATTACTTCCTCTCTTTTAATCTTTTATACCAGTGGTCCCCAAATTGCCTCTGCGTAGGCCTAAATTACAGTTACTCCCATAGCATCAGAAAATATTTTAGCAATAGAATTTTAATTTCCATTGAAATCTAAGTGATAGAGGCCAGCTAGTCATGTAGAAAATGGACATTATGAAGGAAAGGAGGAAAGTTTGTGTGGAAGAAGGACAAAGGAGAAGACATTGAAGGCAGACTTTACCTGCTTCAAAATTCTGCCAAAACCAAATTCCCATGTTCAGAACTCAACACCCTTTCTGTTCTCTGCCACCACTGACCACAATCTTCACCGACCTTCTTTCTTTGCTGTAACATTGGCACTAATAGGATGGTACTATAACTTATCTAACTTTGTTTCATCATGAAACAAAACAAAACAAAAAACAGAACATGAACACATACCACAGAGAACTCTGAGGTTATTTTTGTATGGACACCAATGAAGATTTCTGCATAGATTTGTCATCTCTCCCATACAATCGAGTTTTTAAGACATGGAGAGATTTCTCAAGACTATTATCCTGGCTATTTGTTTGTTGTCATTTACCCACATGCCCCAAGAGAGGTAGATATGAAAAAACAATATTTCACCATGTAGCTATAGTTACAGGCCATGGATAGCAAAGGGAGCAGAAATTACAAATGGATATAATATGTGACTTTGCCCTGATTCTGTCTCCCTGGATAAACTCTGCTCACCACTTATATCTAAGTGTTCCCTAATTCTAGATAATTGACAGGCCGTGGGAGAATGTAAAAATCAAGTGAAAATTGAACACTGAATAGAAAAGTACCTCCTTTCCAAGAAAAATTCCTTTTTATTATGGAATGATGAAAATGCTCCATTCTTTTGTTTAGATAGTTCCAGTAATATTTATGCTGATTTCTCCGCAGGGAGAAAAAGATTATTTCTTTGAAAGCCATTGTCATAAAGAGACTCAAGTTCAATTTGGTTTTATCTTGAAAGTTTGAGGTAAAACAATTCTTTGTAAGGATTTATAAATAAGGTATTTATTAATTATGCTTCAAATATCATTTTTTAAGTAAATGCTACTGAATTCATTTAACTGGTGATGAGTTTCCAGCAGAGAAATTGAAATTAGACTTGTTTAATAAAACACTTAAGAGTCTAGAAAAAGAATCCAGGAGTTTCCAAAGCTTCCTTCTCCATGTTGAACTGCTTTCACATTTTGAATCAGATGGTCAGCATACAATTGCAGTAGAAAGGGAATTCTGCAGTGACCCAGATAGAACTGTAAGTGTACCTTAGATAAACTGCTTAGAGCACCAGTTCGCCTATTTAGAATAGACACCCAATACATATCGCATTTGGAAAGAGAGGTTTCTGGGAAGTTCACCAATGTGTTCTTTTTAGAAAAACATCTGCCCGAACCTCTTCTCCAGGTCTGAGGCAACATCAAGTCCCCCAGGTCAATGCTACTAGCAAACATTACTGGTATGAATAGCTCCACATCATCTTGGATATCAAAGGCTTTTCCCCAAAGTCAGCCTAGCAGTCTCAATCTCTGATTTCTCTCCTTTCATACTTTACCAACATCCCTTCAAGTCGACTCACTGTTGTTTTTTGTTTGTTTGTTTGTTTGTTTATGTTGCCAGACCATTTTTTTAAATGTTGTCACATCCCTTTCCTGTCATATTCATGATATGTACTGATTATAGTACTTTGTAATTTCTACTTTCAGCTGCTTCTTGTCTTTCCTTCTATCTATTGTAAAGGTTTCTGTCATTTTGTTATGAAGAGAACCTTCTCTGCTTCCTGTCTTTCCTTCTATCTATTGTAAAGGTTTCTATCATTTTGTTATGAAGAGAACCTTCACTGCCTGTCCATCACCCTTTGACCCGTTACTTTTTCCCTCTAAGATTTTCTGCTAAAATAATTTTTATTGAAGTAGATTTACATTATATAAATTACAGGCATGGATCATTTTAAATCAGCATCATAAACACTAAAAAATTCTACAAGTAGAATCTATAGAAAATGGCAGTTGGCTGGATAAAAGGGTAAGAAAGATTTGGAGGGAGAAAGTCACTCCAATATTTCTTGATAACACTGGTATATGAATAGACAAGACAAATGCTATTTTATTTCATCAACAAACATTACTGAGTATTTACTGTGTGTCCAGAATTAGGCAAGAAATTGGAGATGCCGTGGCAAGTAAAAAAATGGACTTCTGTCTGAGGGAGATGTCAATGTAAAGGAAGAATTAAACAGAAATAATTAAAGACACTGTGATTGATGCTACCTCAGAATTAGAGAGGGATCACAAGTCACTGTTAGAGGGGAGACCACATTGTGTAAAAAAGTCACATCTCACCATATGCACAACAGAGAAACTCACCTCCTCTAGAATATTCCTCTCCTACTCCCTGTATGCAGACATCTCAGCTTCAATTCAAACGATGCATAAATAACCTTGACTTTTTCTGTCATTGCTCAAAGTTATCCAAAAGTTGTTTCAGTTGCACCTGTACCAGGGAATGATATCATGTGATGTGTCTGGTAGTGGTGACTTAATGCTGAAAGCATCCCTCAACAAGACTAGCTCTGCTTCTCTTACTGACTGGCCAGAAAAACTGTTATGAGAACTTCTCTTGGTTTGTATCCTTATTTGTTCACATATTTTAAATGGACAGAAAATTGATGTCATGTAGTCTCAAGATAAATTGCCTTTGAATAGGAGCTTCCCTTATAGGATTTTGAGGTCTACCAGACATATTTAGAGAATATACTACTGTGCAAGATGAAAACTGTTTAAATTTAATGGGGTGGATGGAGGGGGTGGGGGTAGGGCCTGAGGTTTATCTTTTTTATTCATTGCTGAAATACTGCCCTTCAAGCAGTAGAGGGAGTTTCACATTTTCTTCAAAGTAGGCACCAAAGCTCTTGCAGGACAACTTTGAAGCTGTGTGAGTTCTGTCATTTTGTTAGAACTGATATGGCCTTGGGTTCACTACTCCATTAGAACTATTAAATTCATTCCTGAAATTTTTTGTTTCAAATTTTACAAAGTGGGGTGTTTCTACATATTTGGGTTCTTAAGAGTCCAATAATAACCTCTATTCATTTTGTGAAATATCATTATCATCTCCTAGATCCCAGCTAACATGCCATCTTCTATTTTCTGGCCTTCTTCGAGTTCTGCTGATAGTCGGAAATTGTGAGGGACTTTTATTTCCAAATCTGTAGTGATTGTCATCTTGCAGCACTGTAGCTGGTGTCTGTTTTCACATCTTAAATTGGTGATATTTTATAAATCTGTTTTTGTTGTAAAATAAAAATAAAGTCAATTTGCAAAACAAAGATATTACTAAATATATCTATTCCATCTAGAATCCTACAGAAAGCAAATGGCACGCTCACATTAGATTAGAGTTTATTTACAATGGAATTGTTTACAAAGTGCAGGCAGGGTCAGGGGAATAGTTCATTACTCACCCAAGGGAGAACTGTCTGAGGGGCTATTGTTACATCTAACCCCAAAGGGACAAAGGACATTGTAGGAAGTAGAATATAGAAATTCCTATAAGTTGTAGAAGGCTGTATGCAGGCACCATAACAGAGGAAGTCCATGAAATAAATATCTCAGTCATGTTTCTCATTCTGCTGCTCAGTTTTCAGAGTCCATTGGCCAGAGGCCATCAGAGGCAGGGAGGGAGAGACCCCATTTAATGTAGTTTATCAAGCTCAGACTCTAGGGTCAATGAACTGGGGGGAGCAACTCATATCAACACCCATGATTATGCATCATCAATGAACATCCACATTCATTGTGACACTTGCAGTCTTACTATGGTGTTAGAGCATCCCCCAAACTCTTGAGTATCACATGTTGCCAATTGACTGCATTTTTAGAACATAGAAGTAAACAGGTTAATTTCTAGATAGGTTAAAAAAAAGTTATTTGAAGTAGTTTCATCAAGTTGTTTGCTTTTTTATGGGGTAAGAGTTGGAGATACTGGGAGTAAAGCCAGATAAACCCACCAAGAAAGAAAGCACTTGACCTTCTTTCCAAGTGACTTGCTATCCAGTATTCTTCATGTAAGCCATCATAGTTCTGGATTTTTGCTAGGACTCATCACCTGGCAGATTCAAAGGAACTTTATAAACTCTTTTTGCTTCTGGTAGGACCCAAATCAATATAGGAAAGAGTTTGGCCACAGTGTTATGTTTCCTTATATATTTGTTTAGCCAAATCATACTGACTCCACAAGGAAGACTTTTTCGTTTTTAGATTATCCTGTCACACTGTAAAAACATCATCCTGTTTTCCTCATCTTTGTAGCCTCAACCAGCACTTTGAGTACTTAGTAAGTGCTCAATAAATGTCAATGGCCACCATCTTATTTCTGGACTTAAAGGAACAATAAGCACAGTTAAACATGTGTTATAAAGTCTTGTATACACATATAATGTATTGTAGAATGAGGAAGTTAAACTTCCATTTAAGACCAAACCCCACAAAAGTTCAAATCAGTTTTTAAGATTCTGTGCAATTGCAGTGTTCCTCAGGCGCTCTGAGTGGGTCCCAGGGAAAAAGAACCCCGCAAATCACAGTCTGTCACTCCTCTCAGACTCCCACCTACTGCTTTGCACTTTGTGCACTTGTTATTCAGAGTAACGGATTTTTAAAAAATGACTAACTTGTAAAGATAATGCCACCATGGAAATGTAGGCTTCTCTTTTTAAGAGTCTTTCAGTGTTTTTTCTCTATACATGTTTTTCCTACATATTTGACTCAAAAAACTAAATCTTAGCAACTAGATCACATAGCTTGAACCTCTCAGTGAGTTTATTTCATTCTAGCATACACTGCCCTTGCAACACCTGTTCCCTGCAGAAGATAGAAAACATATTGTGGACACCTACACAGATTTCTTGGGGAACGAATCACAGCTGTTTGTGACTTAACTGTAACTGTAATCCCAAGTGTGAAATATAGCTAAAATTGTCAATTATGAGCTATATTAAGGAATCATGCAGATGATTCTTTCTTGGTAAGGCCTTTAAAGTGTAAAATAAAGAACAGTTATTCAATAATTTCAAAAAGCTTTGAATATTTTATAATTTTATGACTATAAATTTATGACTATAAATGTTTTCTAGGTTTTTTCCATAAAATGAAACAGTCTTTCACCAGAGGGGCTGGTCTTTGTACCAAATCTCTTCTTCTACTTTTGTATCAGTGCTATGGAGAGATTATGATTCATTTCTGGACTCAAAAGTGAACTCCTTTAATATAACCTTCTAGCCAATGAAAGTAAGTTCTGTGTTATCTGAAAGTGATCCAAATATGTCACCATCTTAAACTCATTGTGACTAATTGTGATGATATAATAGTGCTTTTTTCTATTTTATACTATTTTCTAATGACTTCTAACTATTTTCTGTATTTAGTATGATGCTCTCAGGTTCAAGAAACAGGAGCTCCAACTCAAAATGGCTTAAAGAATTAAAAGGAATTATGTTCTCTCATCACAAGGAATTCCAAATTAGAAATTTCCCAGGATTAATTAACTCAGAAATTCAATCACATTATCAAAGACCCAGGTTCTTTACATGCTTTTACTTTTTCACCTGAATTTCCAGGCTGAATAAAAGCATAGTATATCAGTCAGAGTTCTCTGAGAAACAGAACCAGAAAAATAGCTAACTAGGTAGCTTGTTGAAGAGATTTTGAGTAATTGACTGACATGATTGTGGAAGATGGCAAATCTGAAATCTATAGACAAGACAGCAGACTGGAAACTTTTAGGCAGGACTTCTGATACTGCAGGCTTGAGACAGAATTTCTTCTTCTTTAGGGAAGCATCAATTTTCCTCTTCAGACCCTTTAACTGATTGGAAATCCTCTCCTCCCCCAGATTAGGAACAATAACCCTTCTTCCTAAAGTTAGCTGATTGTAGATGTTAACCACGCCAACAAAATACCTTCACCACAAATAACTTCAGGTATAATCTATACAACCAGGTTGACACAAAACCTATCACAGACTCATCTTTGTATATAATGAACAAAACTTTCCCAGAAGCCTTTCTAAAACTTTTCTCAATTTCCATTGGGAAATACTAAGATTTATATGCTTCATAAAATCAATCGTTTGCAAAACAAATAAGATCAAGATTGATTTAAATAACTGGTTTTTAGCTGAACCATGTGGGACAAGAGTAAACATTACAACTAAATTTGGACTGTGTGACACGGAAGAAGGAGAAAGTTGCTGTTGGAAAAAAAGAGTATCTTGGATGTATTAGGAACTCAATAAATATTTGAATGTGTAAGTAATGAGTGAGTGAATGAATGAATGAATGAATGCTGAGCATAATGAATGCCAGTGATTTTCTTCAAACATGTAGCTCAGTCAAGACAGTGCTTCAAAAGAAATAGCATATGTGCTACATGGATGGTGAGTGACACTTGTTTATATAATATCACATTATATAATATCACATTGCTGCTAGAAATTATGGCTCATGAATACTAAGTGAATGCTAACTTGCTCAAGGGGCCAGACTGGAAAAAAGAGACAGAGAGCTACCAGTCTAAGTATACAATCTATTTAATTTAGTACACTAAGCGTAAAAATTTCTTGTTCATCTACTTAAACCCCTGATTCTAGAACACATGCCAAGATATTATTTTTGATAAGTAAGATTACAGTTTAGAGAAATCACAGAAAGCAGAGCTAACTTGGAACAATGCTATTCTTTAGAGATCATCAAGGTATGCTCAAAAAAAAATGTTTCTCCTTTTGTATTTCTTACAGAGTATTTTATGTTTAACTGTCTTTGTCAATACTTGTTTTGACGAAGGGTCTGAGTTCATATGTCATATGATATAGCAACAAAATGCCTATGTTCAGAATAAATGGAATATTGATTTAATCTCACATAGACCTATGTGCTTGCATATATATACACACTCTCCCCATCACATCTGGCTTTTACTGTCTCTTACCACTGTAATAGGTAGGTATTGTACAATGTTCCTTTTGTATCAGTTATTCTGGGGAAATACTCAGATTGCCAATAGAAATTATTTTCCATTTATGTGACTAAAATGCACTTTGATGTATTGACTAATTAAAATATTATGAGAAGTTTTCAAGGCACTTCTGGGATAAGAAGAAGTTGGTGACTGATTTCTCCTTGTTAAGCAATTTGAAAACCATTGCTTTGTCATCTCTCTTCTATCTGCATGTATCCTGACCAACTTTTTGTCACATACCCACCTTGTATCTCTGGCACAGTCCTATACTCTAATATTTAATTGGTTTATCCCCATGCAAAATGAAAGAATAATTGTTTTTTGAAATGCCTTAGCATATCTTAGCTACCTTTCTAACATCCGTTTTTTTCCACTAAAATGTTATATCCTTGGGGTCAGAAACTATGACATTAGCACCTTTATTCCAAGGTGCTCAATACATGTTGGATAGTTGAAGTAATGAAATATTCATGCTGTATCAGTTATGTCTCTACTCTCAGTGTTCCTAAAGCACTTCTCTTTGCCAACCTATGTTTTTTTTTGCTGTTGTTACTATAGAAATACTGTATGCAATTATCCAAGCTTGTTTTCCCCAGTGGAGTTGTATTGAGTGGGAAATTCCTGAGAACTTTGTTCTTGACGTTGCTTTTGGTCACCATGTCTTCTTTTTAGCTAAGATGATTTAAGTATGGACAAATTTGCAAGATGAGGATTTATAAAGTAAGAGATTATGGCAACTAAGTATTGATAATTTTATTTGTCCATAATGAATTTATCAATGATGAATTGTTATATATTGTTATGATATGGTGGTCATATAGAAATTTGAATAAGCAATTGAAATCTAACTTGAAAGGAAAAGACTCAATTGTGAAAAGTGGAAAAAGTCATTTACTTTATAACTTGGCAGTGTAATTAAAAGAAAATTTTATTCTTGCAAAAGTTAAAATTAGGCCTGTGCTCAAATGTTATCATTACACCAAAGCAAAGTAAACAGGAACAGCGGTAGGTGTGTATTTTTTTTAAGTGTGTGTTTTGAACAAAACAGTGCTCACCTTTAAATTAGTCAAAAGACTTTCTAGAAGTAGTTAAGTTACCAAGTGTCATTTTTGTGAGATTTGAGAGACTGGAAGTAAAACTAGAGTTGAGAAGATAGTGCAGGACTAAAGAACATATGTGAAAGGGTAAGAGATAGCTGTGAGATCACAGAGGGAGGATAAACTCAAGGAGTCGATATGTGAAAGAGGGTTGTGAGTACCTCAGGTTCAACATCTGGAAGGAAGAACAGGCTCATTAAGGTTGCCATCTTGAATTTACATCTCAGAATTTTGAATACATGAAAGGATGTGATATCCTTAATTTAATTACCAGCTAGAGACCAAACATGAGCCATCATGTTCTTTTGAGTGGGTGCATTCCTAAAAGTGCAGAAGACAAGACAGAGGTTCATAAGCAGTGACAATGCGACTAGAATTTATTTTTGAGACTTTTGAGGACTATTGCTATCTCCCTGTTATGTCCCAAATATAAAGTGAGAAACTTTTCTAATATGTAACACTGAGGGATGGGAATTATTTTTTCACTTACTAGACTGTTAGGTAACCATGGACATTTTTCCAGTAGTGAATTTTCTATGCAGAAAAGCTTAAACCACTAGGTTTCCCTGAAAGTTGAGAGGAGTGGTTTGCAATTGTGGTGGGTGGTGGGCCCTACAGTGAAGAGCAAAGAATAGTCAGCATGGCATGTTATTGTTCCACCCTCCCAGGATGTGAGTACAGACAGTAGATCCTGCCTGCCTTGTTGTGAATTTGATTTCTAGGTGGCAATGACAGAAAGCAGTAAGCCCTTGGAAAATTGGGTAAACTCACAGGAATTAGATAACTACATACAAACCTAACACAAACATGTACCCTTACATGTTTAAAAACAAGCTCATTTGATTTTTTAGGTCCCACATGATTTGAAACTTTGTTCTTTAACTTCAACCTTCCATGTGAAAACATTGAAAACATTGCTAAGACAATTTTGCCTCTTAAAACTCAAATGTGTTACTCTAGGTTTCATGTAATGTACTTCCACTGGGGATACTTAAGAGCAAACTATATAAACTGCAAAGTGCCCTCTAATTGTAAGTTTTGTATATATTGCATATATTAAACACAGTTTTTTAAATGAAAGCAGAATTGTGATTGAACTGTAACTCTTAATTCTGGGAACAACTTTCAATTAGGTTTACCATTTAATCAATCTACTATTTAATTGTTTTAGTCTTTGAAGTGTTAGGAAATGATCATATATTCTTTCTTAAATGCACAATTAGAAAAATTAGTTGAATAAGTTTCACTTAAAAGTTGGCATTAATAAAGACAGTATTTTGGGTTTTAGGATATTAAAAAGCAGATATTTGTGGAATTCTCTTAAAAGATTTGAAATCTAAGTCGATGGTTCTCACCAGTTGTCCCCTAGTTTGTCTCTTTCTGCTTCCTCCCATATTTTCAAGAAGCCTATAGAGAAATGCTTCTCTAAGTCCTAGAGCTGGATCATATGACATGCTCGCTACATTTAATAATAGTGTACTGTATTTTTGAAAGTTGCAGAGATTAGATCTTAAAAAAATTCTCATCACAAGAAAAAAATGTCACTCTGTAGGGACAGATATTAAGTAGACTTATAGCGATCATTTTACTTTTTTGTTTGTGTTTTTGTTTTTTTATTATAAAATTTATTCTGGTTGACAATTTAGGCCATAGACATGTACATAAAAATTCCATAAAAGGGATCATCAGT
>PVHY01000588.1:105041-214669 GCA_004024945.1 Uropsilus gracilis
AGAAAGAAAGAAAGAAAGAAAGAAAGAAAGAAAGAAAGAAAGAAAGAAAGAAAGAAAGAAAGAAAGAAAGGACTCAGTACAATTTCTACACTGGGGAGAAGCAGCTCTCCTGCCTGCCTGACACTATGCAGATGGCTCTCTTTTTCTTTCTCCATTCCCTAATAACCCTGTCCTTTTTTTCCCTTTTTTTAAAATCCAATTTAAATTTTTAAAATTTGCATATATATGTATATTTATATTTATATTACATTAGTACATTATTGTGTACCCCGGGGCTTTCCCACTTCACTAACAGTTGTTAACCATCCTGATCTTTTGTACTCTTCACGTCCCCCCACTTTCTTCCCCCACCTCCTCTCTTGCTCCATTGTTCAGTCCCATTGGTTGTTTCCATTCTTTCTTATTCATTTGTTTGTTTTTCCTTATATCCATCATATAAGTGATATCATTTTAAAGAACAAACAAATATCCAAACATTATGTTGCTCCTGAAACTAATATGATGTTATTTAGCAACTACACTTCAACTTAAAAAAAAGAGACTCTTTCCTGGTATCAGTTGCTTCAGCAGATTTCACATATGGTAAAGGCCTGTATAGTTGTAGAGAGATTCATGGTCATTTTATTTTTAGACTCTTAGTCATTAAAAAAAATCATAAGGTTAACAATATTATGGCATACTTTTTAAATTTACACTTACCAAATGGTCTTAAAACACACAAATACACATAAATCAATTACAGCTTAAGTTGATACAGTAGGCATAAAGATGAATAAGACATAATACCCCTTAAGGAATTCTCAGCCCAACAAATTGTGGAATATATAATAAGCAATTGTGTTGATAAGGGTCATATAAGCGGAAAGTATAGTCTTTTTTTTTTCTTAAATGGAGGATGTCAAAACTCTAAAGTAAGGGTCTTTCCTTTAAGGAAACCTCAGCTCCATGGCTGTCCTGGCCTCTCTGCAATCACTGAGCTCACAGTCCTGCTGCTCCTCTGTGGTGGATCTGGGTCTGGGCAGGCATCCTTGTGCGTTAATCATGGCTTACAAGGTGATGGTGTGAGTTTCCATTTCTAACTGGGAAAGTCCCATTGCTTTCTGGCCCATCATGGATGCTCACACTTTTTCAAACTGGTTCTCTCACTTTGAAAGCTCTTTTCATGTTTCAAAACACCAGAGAGAGCAAGCTGATGCTAAATTAGGTAATCGGCAGAGCAGGCCATCAACTTGGAAAAAAAAGTTCATATTGCTATTTTGTTCCAGTCTGCACAGATAACAATCAACATCCTAATGGAACTAAAACACATTACTGGAGTTGGGGGAGGGAGGGGCAGAGTTATGAGAAGGGAAAGGAAAAAGATACAGCAAGAGAAGGTACAATAACAAGTAGTCAGTTTTTCAGACAGAAATACCAGCTTTCCCTGGCAATTAGCTCTACTTGGTGAACACATACATTCTTCACAAATCCAGGTTCCTACTTGCTTGCATCTTGGAATGCCCAAATATGCCTGAGAATCCCTTGACACATGAGATTCTTCTCCAACCCATGATTCATTCCACATGCACAATGTCGCTGCTGTCTCACCATCAACTCACAGCAATTGGAGGAGAGTAAGAGATTAAATTCTGAAAAACAAGCATCATCTTAATGGAAAATCTAATTAACTTTAGATATAGTAGCCACATATCAGCAATAGCACTGTAATTTTGCCTTCTATGAAAATGGTTTAGCTGTTCATTAGGTAGCATGTCAAAATCTAAACAATGCCAATTATTTTCCTTGTCCTGAGATCTACCATTATCTGGGGAATTAGCAGTCTGACTACTGATACACATTTCAGCTAGATATAATTCCTGGAATCTTTGTTTTTCCTGTTTTATCTCTATTTGTGTGTCCTGATGTGAGGGGAAATAATTATCTCTGGGAACCCAGACTGAACTCCTGTTCAGTGGTTTGCAGATTGTGAAGTGATGATGTTGATAATGTTGATGTCATTTTTAGCTTTACTAAGTGAAATGTAATATTAAATAGTGATATTATCATGCTTGCTCTCTCAGCTGGCTTATGAGAGACAAAAGTAACTGTTATTCCTGTTTACAAGGAGATAAAGTGAGAGGCCACATGACTTGCTGGAATTACTGTATAGATGGGACAGCTAGCCTTGCTGCACAGTTCAGTATTCAGCCTGCAGACTGTGCTTTCCTACAGCAGTAAAGCTGACATGACTTGCATTTCCAGGGCTTGCAATAGAGCCTGATGTTTTATAGTTACCAGGATGTGCATTACATCCCGGGTCTTAGAGGAATGCTTCTACATTGGTCCTTGAAGATGTGGGAGGAATTTGAAAAACAAACCAGGGCCAGGAGTGAAGGGGACAAATTGTGAGAATTGTGGACATCCCTAGATTCTAAAATTCTTATAAAGCATCTCCCCAGGAAAATGGTGGGGTTTTTTTGATAGATTTAGTTCATTGTGTTCAATAAAATTATCCATTCCTTAGCACAAAGTGATGAGGAAGAGAAAGATAGTTAAAACATAATCCCTGCCTAAGGCATAAAACTGCCTTCTGGAAAGTTAAAATTGTACAAATATAAAGTGGAAAGATAACTAGCATAAAATACATTTAAGAAAGGAATATGAAAGTCTTTTGAATGTAGGTAAAATATAAGTGACAGGTGTGTAGATGCATCTTTGTAAGTATAGCAGCGATATGCAAGGTAAAGTGCTATCATTTGGTAGGGAGTAAAGGAAAATCAGGGAAAGCAAACCAGGAAAAGAGGAGATTCAACTGCGATGAAATTTCTTTTATTTTAGCCACTATGTCCATTATGTCCTTCCCCAGGCAGTTTCTCTAAATTAATGATGTGCACAGAACTTACCAAAGGACTTCCAAAAAATGTAGATTCCATGGATATGCACTGGGCTCCTGAAGTCTGCATTTTCAGCAAGCTTGCCTCTGGCTGAGAGTCAAGCTTTGGACTACAAGTACAGAAATAGTGCTTACTTCCTCCCAGGTTTATTTCCCCCCCCCCCCCCCCCCCCCAGCTGGAAATACTTTACGAGATGTTTGAGATATTGCATATAATTGAAATATTTCTTACATATAAACTTTAAGAAATAAAAAAGTTATAGCTTTAGGTATATTTCTTTTTCTTAATTAACATTGATTTGCATCATTGTATATGATCTAGAAGGATGGGATGAATCCTTCAGGTCTGTGTCACCAAACAACACCCACCACCAAGGCACCCACAGTCCTTCACCACAGTCCATGGTGCCCCTTCCCATTTTACCCTTCTTCCTCAATTCTACAGTCATATTTCTAGGGTTTGTTATTGGTTTGGCTTTTTCTGACTCTTAGTTTTATTTTTCTGCATGCCACATATACGTGATCCCACCCAGTATTGTCTTTCTCCTGCTGAGTTATTTCTCTTAGTATAAATCCCCTTTAATCCCACCCATGGTTGCCACAGTGGCCAAAGCTAATTAATTTTTTGCAATTGAGTAGAATTCCACTGTGCATATATACCACATCCTCTTAATCTACTCATCTCTCCTTGGACATTTATGTTGTTTCCATTGCTTGTCTATTGTAAATAGCACTGCAATGAATATAAGAGTACATACATCCCTTTGAAGTCCTTTGGGTTGATATCTATGGGTGGAACTGCTGAATCATATGGTTTATCTACTTTCAATATTTTGGTCACATTTTGCTTACCTTTAGTGAAAGGAAAACACTAACCAGTAAAATATTGATAATTTTGGAGTTCACAAATAGTGGTCTTTGTAAACTCTGTTTTTCATCATGATTGAATAGGACTGAAAGAGGAAAGGGAAAGAGTAATCTAGGTAAGTGATAGAAACAGCCTCTTTATGGGCCATGTGTACTTGTCACAATCTCACATGCTTGCAGCAGAGAAACAAGACTCCTGACAGTGCTTCCACCTTCCCATTTCCTACATTTCCTCTGACCCTCAAATTATGTTCCACCTGGGCCACAAGGGCTCTCATTTTGAATTTATGAATAATTTGGGACTATATGTAGGCATCTCTAATTGTTAGGTAACCACATTTCTGTATATAGATTATCAGGTTTAATTTCTCCAGAATTCTAGAAATTCATGGGAAAGAAATCTCTTAATATTAGGTCACTTAGTCAATTACCTCCTTTCCTGCCTAATGCAAGATTATTCCCAATAGTCCTGTTTCTAGTGCTCTGTTGCCTATTTTTAAATGTACTAACTGATGGTGATTCTGCCACTCCCCTCAGGAGACCATTATCCTGGCTCACCATTCTCAGCGTCAGGGGGCTTTCCCTGGTAATTAGCTCTTACCTGCTATTTCTTCCCCTTCCCATTATCCTTAGTTATCAATTCCCTTGTAACAACATTATTTCTCTCACATTAGTTATATATTTTTAGTTTCCACAGCTTCACAAGACACTGTTAAAAAGAGTTGAGCTACTTAATACCAGCCTGTATCTTAATTAGTCGCACTCTTGGAGGAGGAAGATGGAGCTAATAAAACTGGTCACTGTGTTGTACTGCATCTAGCCACATGCTGCATCATCTTGTTCCTGCACCTCCATGCTTGTCCACATCGATTTTATCAGTCTGAAGTCATCCTCCCTGCAAAGCAGTGTCTCCTTAAGGGCAGTAAGTCTAGGTCACCTGAAGGTGTACACCAACAGGCCACCTCATTATCTGAAAAACAAGGCTTAGACTGCCTATTTAGATTTCTGTGAATGTTATATTATACCTGGGATGCAGATAAACTAGAAAAAAATCTGGCATGTAGTAAACATAAAATCCGAAGGCATTATCTACATACTAAAATGAAGATATGTTTGGAAGTCAATAAATCTCTATTTTTAGCTGTGTCACTTGCTGAAGGTATGACCTCACCAACACATAAGTGCAATTATTTATTATATAACACTTCACAGTCTACAGGACTAAGAATTCCTTGAGGGGAAGAATTTTGCCTCATTTGCATGCTCATGCATCAAACTTAGTGCTGCAAGGTAAGTTGTTTAACTTTCCAGAGCCTCAGTACTTGCTTCGTTGAAATGAGTACATGCTATTTACCTCTGCATTATGTTTTCTATCCTGGGTCATGTTTTCTTACTTGAAATTTTACTTCCACTCATTGCTGCAACTACCTTATGTGCCCAGAATAGTCTGATGACACTTTCCCTCAGTTGCATCCTGAGGAACCCTGCCATCACCCAAGGGACATATACAGGCACCTAGCTCCAATCACCTAAGCAGTGATTTTCACTGGGGAGATTTGGTTATAACAAGTGAGGGAGAAAAGTGCTATTGGCATCTAGTAAATAGAAAGCAAGCATGCTATTATCCTCCAAGACACTAGAGAGTCCCTAACAAAAAATTTTCCAGCTCAAATGCCATCAGGTGCACTGACAATGTAATCCTGTGTAAACCTCCTCTAAGGAACATGTTTGATAAGATGTTCTCCTGGCCTTATTTTCAGAATCTAGGCCCTTCACTGCTCCACCCTGAATCCATTGGGTTACTTCTATGTTCTACAAGTACGTGTGTTAATTATCCAGCAGGAGCTCCCCACCTCAATGGTTCACATCCTATGGAGTTAGAGCAGTCATGTTAAAAATGTAAGTCAGAGCTATGTAGGGTATAGGTGTCCCCTGCTCTGCAGAATAGCATGGATAAACAATTGCAAGACAATGACCAGGGGAACAAATAGAGGAGTAGAAGTTGAACTCATATGCGAGATTAGAGTATAAGATTGAAGAGAATTTACTGACACTGGGCAAAGTGGGCATGGAAGCTGGTGGAAAATATTCTCCTTCTCCTCTCTCAAGTGCATAGTTCTGAGTAGCAGCTTGCAAAGTTCTTCAAATGACATTTAGTGGACTGAACACTATTTACCCATGAGTGTAAACGACTCAATCATTCACCCTTAGATTTTCTTTTCCTCCTTCCACATTGTATACTTCCTATTTGCTAGTTGTCTTGCCTGTGATATTTTTCAAAAATTAACTACCTATGTCAAGTTATGTCCTCAGCTCTGCTGTGAGGAAGAACTCAAGATAATACCTCTAAAAGTATTGTTATAAATATTTACTAAACTAGAACTGGAACAAAATATTGGAGAAAAGCACAAGTATTTAAAATACACCCTGGTAAAAAAAAAATTTTAAACCAAAGAATAAAGATGAAAATTCTTCTAGTTTTCAAGTCAGAAATTTTTGATGGTAATAATAATGGGTCACCTGAAAGGAAAAAAAATCAGACTGGTGTTGAAATCTCATCTGTAATAAGCAAAAACAGAAAAATAGTGAATTTTGCAAAGAACTTAAACATGACAAATGTGATCCTATGATTTTATAAACAAACTCTCCTTGTGTGACAGCAAGAGACAGACATTTTCAGATAATGTAAAAATTTCAGAATATTCCACAAGAATAAAGCATGTCAAGAAAAATCACTTGAGAAAGAAATTATAGAAAAAGCCCAAGGAAATGGAATATGTGGAATACAGCGGCAAATAGTGAAACCAATGAAGTGAAGTTAAGCCTAGCTATAATGATGATCTTACATTAACTTTATGATTAAGAAAGTTCTTAAAATAGAACTCTCATGTTAAAAACATGAGATTATATATTTAATGTATCTATCACAGGTCCAGAGATAAGGTAGACAATAATTACCAATTAATTCTCTTTCCTACCTCCTATATTTTTGTTGTGATCATGAAATAGTCATTCATAAAGAATGCTATCACATAACACTGGTAGGTTTTAAAAATAACATAATAGAAAGAAACTCTGTCCACTTTTTGTAGTATATTTAATTTTCATAGCAAAAGTTGCCAGTTTTATAAGAAAAACTGTCAACTTTTGACTTTTTTGCTTATTTCTTTAAGTAATAAGGCAGTTGAAGAGATCCCTGCTCCTATCATCATTGCCTTTGCGAACCATGCACAGTGACTAGATTTCCTTGACCTTCAATTTCCCCTTATGTAAAATGGTAACCAAAGTCCTTACCTTTCCTAAAAGAAAACCACTGGGATGGGGGTGGGAGGATTGCTGATATAAAAACTGTGGAAGGTATATACATAAATGTAACTTGCTATTATTACAGTTTAGCTAACAGTGTGCGGAGCATATACATAAGATAAACAACTGTTAAAACATCATCTCAGTCACAAAAGCTGGTGCTATCAATTCTACTGAAAAGCTTAGACAGAACTAACCTTTCTATAGTCACTGTGATCTGGCATATCCTATTTCCTTCTCTTTGCCATTAAAAACTGTGCTTATTATTATACTGTTGTTCTCTTTTGGAAAAAAAAAACATAAGCATGAATCACCATGGAATTAGAAAAATTGCTGGAGGAAAAACTAAAATATACAAATGTGTCTGCTATAAGGAGCTGGCAGTAACTTTTCAAAATAGCTCCATGCAATGGACAGAATTAACTTTGCCTTTATTTTGTTGGCAGTATGTTTCTGCAGAGTGTGATAGAGACATTTAATGGAAGAAAACTTTATTTTCTCCTTGTACTAGAGTGATGCTGTCAACCTGAGCATCTTCTGGAATGCCCTGGTGCACTCCAAATGGGCTCCGTGAGCTCACAGTCAGCAGGAGCAGTGGCCTGCAGACTGCCAGAGTGGGCAGCGCAACCTGGAGCCTTACCAACCTGCTGGGAAGGAAGGTTGTCCGTTTATCAAATTGACAGCGAGGCAGTGAGGTGAGCAGCTGAAGCATTCCTTGCCAAGGACAGGCATAACACAGAAAAATATGTTATTGCTACTAGTAAATGAATATATTTCTGGTTCAATTGTTGGACCATATCACCAGTCATCTAAAGTAATGGACAGTAAAGAATGACCAAGAGTTACATCCTCCAAGCAGAGCTGAAAATAGGTTTATCTAAAGTGAATTATTGAGTTGGAGTTAGACTTGCTGGCCTCATATAAGGAATAGAATACTGACTAGTATCTTACTTCTATCCCAGAATCTATTAAAGGCCTAGTCTTAAGAAACTCCCAACCTCTCCCAACCTTCTGCAGATAGTCAAGTTTACCGACCTTTGATTTAGAGACTCATCTTCAATATGGTTCAAACTACACAGCAAAGAGACTGCTTCTTTGGAAGATTTCAATTAAACACATCCTGTGAGGTACAACTGGAGAGGTTACTACTGACCTTCAGAAAAGATGCTAAAGAACTTTTTAAAGAGTATGAGAAACACCCTATTTTCACTGCGGATTTCACCATAACTAAAAAAGCCATTTTGCTTGGGAAAGCCAATATTATTACTAAAATATTGAAGGTGTCATATCTGTCACTCCTCCAATTCAGCAGGCTTTCCTAAAATCTTATCCCTCTCATTTACAGCACTAATCACTTGCAATTTTACACATATTTATGAGTTATTTGACTGGTATATTCTCTAGCCCTAAACTGTAAAGTGAAAAAAACTAAATCATGTGTCATTTTTGTTCATCTTTTATAGTCCTTGATACACAGAACATCCCCAAAGCCTTTGTTGAACGAATATTATTTAATAGCTTCAATTTTAATGACTTTATATTCGTTACTATCATGTGCTGAGAATTGGATAATACATAAATGAACCAACAGTCTGGTCCTAGTCTTCAAAGGTTTACATTCAAGGATTGTTCTATGTTGCAGCGACCTCTAAGGGCCCACACAGCCCACCCCATCATCCCTAGCCATGTCTTTCCCTGTTATAGTCATCGATTTCTAACTGTATGAAATATATCACACAATTCAGCTTTGGGGTTTTATTTCCTGTTCCCCCTCACTAAGTTGTAACCCCAGAAGCAAGAGTTTTTCTGTTTTGTTCATTGGTATTCTTCTTGTGCCTAATAATTACACTAATTGAACAATTTTTTCCTTATTGAAATACTCTTGTTATTTCCCTCTGCCCACTTTCCCCCTCATATCTCCTGCTTCTTTCACTTCATTTTATTGCATAAACCTCTTCATTTTCCTCCCAAAGGCCATGTAGCTCCAGCTTCATGGTCTTTGTACCTCTCAGTTCTTCTCAGTAGGGAGTTCTTACAGGGTCTTATGCCAACAGCTCGCTTCCCTACTCTTTTAGACCTTTGTCTTGCAGTCACCCTGAGTCAGGTCTCCCCTGATAGCATGTTTATATTTACACCCCCTTAGAACACACATACAGACTCCTGGATCTTGCCATTTTCCTGCCCTGCTTTTCCTCCGTAACACTCATCTAATGTTTAGTGTGTGTTTTCTCTTTCCCATTCGACCTTCAGATACCCTAAAACTGTGATATTTTCCTGTCCTTTGCTCACTGACATATCCCCACTCCTAGAAAACTGTGTTGCACTTGGCACTCCATAAATATTTGCTAAATAATTTATCTTAAAAGCAATTTTACAGATGAAATTTTCATACACAGACTTTAGAATGTTCCACTTTAGTTCAGAAAGCATACATATGACTATAATAAGATGTTTGAATTTAAAATAGGAAGCTGAATATGAAATAAAAAAATATAAGAAGCAGGTGGTATAGAAAGGTTAAGTAATACAAGGCATACATCTTTGCTTTTTGATAAATATACTGCTAGAGTTTAGGTCATTGGTGAATTTTGGTGTGGAAATCTCTAAGCATTTGTTTACTATCATATGTTATTTTTGAAAGCAGCAATAACAACACACACACACACACACACACACACACACACACACACTAGCCTTCATGTACAAGATTGCCTCTGCTGCCCAGGGGAAATGAGAGGAAATGACTTTTAAATGACTACGGAAAGTATTCATGATTTATTACTTCAATGAAACAGCAGAGCAGGCATTCACACTTAACCAGGTATGTTTCAACATGCAAATTCACTGACCAAATGCCCAATGTTACAGCAAGTGATTGGCAGCAACTTGCAGAATCAGAAATCTCAATCACAGAACACCTTCCTCTTCCTTTACTGTCAGCCTGGAGGCAGGAAATTTGCATGAACTTACTGCCACAGGATTCCCTCATTCCTACTGGGACTCCCCAGTATGATTTGAAAATATGGAAGCAGTTGTTTGCCCCCTTTGCAACTGATATAGAATCACATTACTTCAGAGTACAAAGACTTCCATAATCATACTCTGTGACTGCAGTAGTTTTATAAAGAAAAAAAAAAAAACTGCACTAAAACAAAAGTTCCCCAACTTACTAAAAAGGAATACCCAGTCTGCACCCCATATCATAAACTCCTCATATCAGTGTCTTGGAACAGTAACGTTTATCATTGCTAGTCTCCAAAGCAAGCATTTACTTCAGCCCAAATTAATGCATGCACATAAATCTCTGTATCCATTCACAGACAGAGAAAGAGAGCAATAAATATAGACATTCTATGTATAGAAAATCAATGGTGTAAATTCATTGACCTAGTTTGTTTATTTAATAAAAAGAAAAATGAAAAAGAAAATAGAAAGTGTCCCATAATCTCAAAATCTTGGTAGAGTCTTTTGATATTTAAATCCTATGCATAATGCTTTAGTATCTTCTATCATAATATAAAAATACTCACCATTTCTTGACCAGATACTCTAGACAATGTGTGCCCTAAATGATTTATTTCTTTAGACCTCACAATAACCTTATGATATAGGTATTATTAGTCCTACTTTATAGAGGAAGAGAAGTCAATCAGAAAGTTAACTTGGTCAAAGCAAAGCAGCATGGGTGTGGCTAACCCTATCCTCAAACCCAACCTCCAAAGTCAGTGTTGTTCTTAATGTCCCACACCGCACCCCCTCTTCTCTCTGGGACACAAAACCCATTTCCTTCCTATCCATCCAATGCAGATAAACTGTATTTATAAAGACAGCTAATAATATCCCAATTAGATGGAGATGAAGTCACATCTTTAATTTTGAAATAATAAACTCGATTGCAGTTTTAAAAACATTTAGGATGATTTTCTTTTTCAAGAAGGCATTTGACAACCAACTTCAGAAAAGCCCATAGAGCAGAGATGTGCTTCCCTTGCTGCCCGTTGAGGACTAACCTCATGTAGAGAAGTGAGCACCTCAGTGATTTTTCTTGCCAATTGCCTTCCTGGAATGCCTCATCCCAAGCACAGCAGATTTGTAGATTTGCAGGGGACAGTTTGGCTGAACCAGGCACAACACAGTGGCTCCTTCTGGAATGCAGACACAGCTCTGGGAGGAAAGTCAGACTGTGTTCTCCCATGAAGGTGGTGCAGATGAATCACCAGTGCTTTGCCCAGAAATGCAGCTGGAACTTTAAGAAATGCACCTCTCAGGAAAGAGGCATTGAGGCAAACAGAAATGCATGTGTTCCTTCAGATTACTGTCTCCTGGTCTCTACACCTTGCCCCTAGGTGAAGGAAAGATCTCTTGTCAGGATCTTTAGCTACCAAATAGAATGACTTAAAGATTCACTGACCTTTGCAGCTTCTGGAATCTTTCCAGATAACCAGAGAGCCAAGTGGGGCTGCCAGTCAAATTCCTGGTATCCAAAGTTAAAAGAGTGGGGAGATGGCTTTTGAGATTGCCACCCTGGCAGCTCTGAAACATCTGCACTCTCCTCTCTAGGGAATCTTCAGAGTGGAGGTCAGTGGAGAGAAAGAAATCGTTGGGCCTGCTCTTTAACAATTTTCCCATCATTCTGGCGACTGCCTGTCTTGCAACTTTTTTTTAATTAAACATATAAGCAGCTTTGCTTTATTTTTCTTTACAAGTGATAAAGCTGCATTATGAAGAAATTAAAAACTTGTTTGTTGCTTCCAAAGTTAAAAGTTGTTTAGTTTTTATTTTAATTGAGAGGGTACAAAATGTCCATTATCAGTACTGCATTTCTTAGTTAAGTTATCCTGTTTTCCATTTTTCTATTTTCACACTGACAGAGAATGCAATTATAGCCACACTTTTTGAGTAGTTTTTAGCTGGCTCTTCTTATGAAAATATGAACCTTAGGTAGAGATTAGTTGGCAGGAGGTACTCTTCCTAACCCTAGGAGGAAAGACTCCTTTGTAATTTTTTGTTTTTCTTGTTCTCAGAAATCACAATCTATTCAATTGCCTTTACTGAACTACAAAGTATAAATCATTCCAAGAGACTTCCTTTTTTAAATAATTTTCACTTCGACCCATCTCATTTCTTTCAGTTATGTTCAAATGAATATGCATATATAATCCATTGTTGGTTTCCAGAAGACAAAATGTATCAGAACTACCACCACTGTATACATTTATACATAAATACATATACCCACATGTAAACATGCATGTATATATGATCCATACATATACACATCAAATGTATATATATGTCTATATGTGATATGTCTGTGTGTATGCATATATATGATACAAATAGATCTGGTATATGCAATCACCTGGCACTGGAAATCTCTGCTTTGAAGAAAGCAGAATGACACTGTTGAATGTTTTCATAAATTGAGACATATATGACATTCTCTGGAATAAAGATATTCATTCTCACTATTCCATGAGAACAATATGGATGCTAATACTTAGAGTTCACTAAAGTTTGGCATTATTGATAACATTTTTCTTTTCTGTGTCCAGTCTCTTCCTTAATTAAAATGCTTTGCTAAATATGATCTTGTATATCAACTTCTTTCTCAATTTAGAAAGTGGTTGTACATGTTCCTGTTTCCTATTTACGGAACTCAATCACAGGAACTTAAACATATCGAAGCTAAGAAATATACAATAATGCCTCTTGGTGTGTTTAATTAAAATGATCCTCTGGAGCCCATTTTATCATCAAATAATCCTCACTATGGAGAAGATGAGTCACAAAAAAGTCAAGGAAATTGTTACACAGTCATTGATAAGATAAACAGAACTCAAAAGTTCTACTACTGTCATTTTCTTTTCCACATGCTAATATATGGCAAGCTGTAGCAAACTGGTTCAAAAGTATAAATCCATAGAGGACAATTCAAAACATGTAAAACCTGCACCTTGATGTGTATATGTATGTATGTATGTATGTTTGTATGTATATGTTCAATATAATAAATATATTTAATGCTAAGAGTAAAATGTTCCTTTTTGTGTATGAATGTGTGTCTCCTGTTTTATTCTAAATAATTTATGCTCCTTAGGACATATGTAGACTAAAATCTAACTTTCCTTATGAAGTATGTAATGTTCCCAAGGCAAGTTGTTTGGCTTTGTGAGACCATGAAAACTTCTGGAAGACTTCATCTGTGACACCTGCATGCTATACTTAGCCATATGGCATATGTACCATTGCCAGTGAAGACATTTGAGAAAGTAATCACAACCTAGGCTCCCAAGTTCTATCCTGCACAACTCATTTCTGAGTTGGGCCACTAGTGCGAACAAAATAGATGGTGCCAGAATGAAGAAATCACAGAATATCTAGGTTGTAAAGGACCTTAAATTTTATCCAGCCTCTCTAAATGCATATAACCTGCAAACATCCTTGAAAAGCATTTTGAAGCAAGATAATAGCACAAATTCAGGAAGCATAATGACAGACAAGCCATCATGGCTTTAAGAACACCAAAGAGAACATGCTTGAAACCCAGAAGAAGCATATCTAAAAGATCTTTTACTCTGGGACTTGAGAGATAACAACCCCTTCAACATTATGTAGCAGTTTTATAATTCAAGGACAGGTACAACAGATTTTGAATTGTTTCTTTTTAATTTATTAGTTCATCTCATTTCATTCATTTATTCATTCACTCATCCATTCAACAAATAATGTTTCTATGTCGCCTACCATGTAAAGGATACTTATCAAAATTAGGATTAACACACCAATACAAAAGTAATTTCTGTTATGTGAAGAATCTAAATTCAAAAAAAGTTTACATTTCCTACATTGGTGACCATAGAGTATATAATTCCCACATTTAAGATGAGGAAAAGATTCCATAATAAGAGAAACTGAAGCACTCATGAGAAAAAAAAAATTGTAGAAATTCTTAACTCACTCATTACAGTTAGTGAGAGGGAAGAGGCACCAAAAATATGGTAGTTATATTGAGCCCAGACATAAAATACCAGGGCATTGGTTAGTATGAATAATAAGAGTGGGGGGAAATATCTTTGGTTCACACTGAACTGTGAAACCCCATTGTTCTCTTCTTACCCAATGGAAGGAAAAGGAGTTGTTGGCACTTCTCTCCAGGAAAAGAACAAGGGCCTTCACTGTGATCTCTCAGAGATAATGTTCACTTAATTTCTAAGGTTTTACAGACTGTCACCACTCACCTAATAGATTTCAAGCAGTTCATGGCAACATTGAGAGAGCTGTAGCTGAGACATAAACCCACTTCTCTCCAATAGTAGATAAGAGAACCACGTCCCAGGCATGAGATGTTGACGCTAAGATAAGAATGCTAGGCAGAAGACATGAAAATAAAATTCTACCTATGAAGACAGCTTGCCTAGGTGAAGGGAGCAAAAGAGTAAGAAACTGAGAGCACAATGTGGAGAATCTTGAATGCTCTCAATGTGTCCATATCTTGAAACTTTGTCACCAATTCCCCATGATTCTAACTTCTAGACATTAGATATAAAACCATCCTGTCAGATTGGCAACACCAAAGACTATGGAAAGTAGATTGTGAGATCATTGAGGAAGTCAATTCAATATGGCAAACCGAAATGACAGAAAAGGACTCTCTTCATGGAAACATTAGACATGCTGTTAAAAAAAAAAAAAATTGTAAAACCCAGGCAGATTTCAAATCCAGAGTATGAAATCCTTAAGTGGAAAATAAGGAACCAAACTCAGAGAAGTAAATAGGCACTTAGACCAAAGTCTCTCATAGTTCATACATTGAATAAATACAAAACTTTATAAGGGCTGGTACTTTGGAGTCACCATAGTGGAGAAGTTCAAAATGTCATTTCATGTATAGAGAGAGACAACATAGATTGATAGAAGCTATACCATTGGCAGCAAAAATGTCACAATGCAATGTAGTAACATTTTCAAAGTACGAAAGGATAGTTACAGCCAACCAGGTAAATCATCAAAAGAAATCCTGAATTTCTTAGTCATAGAAGCTTACTGAGAAAAAAAAAAACTAAGTAACATTGTTAAGTAAGAATAATTTACATTTAAAGAAAAAGAATAAATGAAAAAAATATAAACGGATATACATGTTGGCAAATTAAAATGAACTTTGTATGCAAAATAATGATAGTATTATATAATTTGGTAACTTAGATGCAAAAAAATAATTAAAATATTAGATGATAATTTTGAATATTGAAGAAAAGAATCATTCTAAGTGCTTACGTTGTTTTGTAGAAAGAAGGAGGATTTGACTACATTACAACTGAAGTCAGATATATTTGCCAGAAACTTAGTTGAAAATTAATAAAAGGAGTAAAAATCAAGTGTATAATTTCCAGATGAGTTGGGATGACATAGGAGTAAAGAAGATGTGGACAATTCAATAAAAATCAAGAAAAGAGAATAAAGCCACAAAAACTAAAATAAATTAGTACAAATAGTCATTAATATATAGCAATGTAGTGAACATAAAAAGACTAAAATCACCTCAAATTAGATTTTTTATATAAGAAAAGTAGTTGTTTTTTTTTATAAGGACATACACAAAACATAATGATACAAAAAGTGATGGGCAAATATCAACTAGGCAAATATTGATCAAAAGCTAGTGTTGCAATATTCAAATCAAACAGTTTCAAATCAAGAGACACCAATAGAAACATAGATACATAAAATAAAAAGAACCACTCAACAGTAAATTATAGTCATGAAGTTGTATTTACTTAACATTTCAAAATATATAAAGTAAAAATGATGGAATTATAAGGAGGAAATGACAAATCTATAATCATAGTGGAAGATTTCCATGCACCTTTCTTAAAAACTGACACATCAGTCAGATAAAAAAGTTTTAAGGGCTTATAAAATATTTGAACAGCACAATTAAAAAATCTAATCTATGTAGAATTCTGGATACAATGAATAGAAAGTAATAAATACACATACTTTCAAAATCAAATGATGAATCTAAGAAAAACTGAATTCACAAAGGGAATCTCCAGAAATACCAAAGAATTCATGTTACATGTCTGCATCATAAGAATAACCTAACAATAATAATAAGCAAACTGAAACCACAAAAGGATGTTATTTGGAAATTTAAACTATACAACAATGAGAAAGCTATATGCCAAAATTTGGGGATATTATAAAGCATTTACTTAAAATAAGAAACTCAGAAAATAAATGAACCAAAGTTTCCATTGAAGATTAGAAAAATGGGTGTAATAAAGTTTCCATTGAAGATTAGAAAAATGGGTGTAATAAAGATAAGAGCAGAAATTAATGAACTTGAAAACAAAACAAAATCAATAGGAATGACAAGACCATCAAAATATTCTATCTGAATGTTAGCTGAACCAACCCTCATAGTTATTTCACAATATATGTAAATCAAACTATGATGCCATTTGCCATAAACTTACAAAGTGATAGCTCTCCATTATTTGTCAGTAAAACTGGGGGTGGGGGGTGGGGAATCCATCTGGCTCCTAAGTAGTACCCTGTTGTCAATGATGAAAGATGAATCTGTCTTCCCTGGTTGTGTCTGGTATGGAGTACCTACCAGCACTGCCTGATAGAAGTACAGTGTGAACCACATATGCAAATGCAGTTTTTTAAATCTGTAATATTTTTATTTTCTTAATTTTTGTTGGTTATTCATCATATATATATATAATTTTTACTTCATTGTACACTGCAAGGTTCTCCCATCACCTTGTCACCTGTGAACCATCATCTTAATCTCTTGCACCCACCTTTCCCCCCCCCACTTTACCACCCCCCTTTGCTCTATGTTTCAGTTCTGTTGAGAGTTTTAGTTTTAAGTTTTATTTGTCTTTTTGTTTGCTTGCTTTTCTTATAACCTGCATATTAGTGGGACTGTCCAGTATTTCTCTTTTTGCAATTTGAATTTATGGTTGACACATTTAAAAAGTAACAAGAAACAGGTATGGTGAAATATAATAATACATCTTATTTACACCAATATATCAAAAATATTATTTCAGTACATAATCAATAAAAATTATTGAAGTATTTAGGTCTTTTAGTATGGTTAATAGTTTATATTTGCAGCCCACTTCACTACAAACGAGTCATATTTCAAGTACTCAGTAGCCATTGTTACTCTCTAGTGGGTATTGAATTGGACAGGACAAAAACAAAGATATGCCATAGAGATTGAGAATGCTTTGACCTTCAGAGGCACTATTTTATCTTTTTTTTCTTAATATGGCCTATGAGATGGGATAAATACTTATACAAGCATTGTCATTTTGTCTGTATTCTAGATCCTTTAAACTGATGACAAAGCCTCTGTTCCCTTGCTGCCAATTTCTGAGTCTTCCAGCCAGATTTAGTGGCATCAATTTAGCAGCCAAAGTTCTAAGGATCATATAGTTGATGGCATCTCAGAAAGTCACCTACTTACTTTGCATTTTGGTGTTTGCACAACAGAATATTATCTGCAGGCATCTCTATTCCCTGAGAGTTTCATACTGAAATAACGAAATGGCCTAGATCCACCTGAAGATAAATTGCTTTAATTATTAGGCAGATTGTGAAGCTCACCGTTTCAAATATCAGGTCAGTGCAGTACCCAGCACCAGCAGTGTTTCACTGTGCTATTTCAAGTGAACCCTAATATCAATGCCTTGCCTCCATTTAGGACTCACTTTAGCTATGAAATTGTTCACTTCTTCAACAGAAGAAAAGTGATCTCACTAATGGTAGACAGATACTATTCATTCTCAACATTGGTACATTTTGCTATTTGACATTTTTTTGTCTGTCATTGTTGCTAATATCTTGGAAATATCACCAGATAATTATGCCTTAAGTCCTAGAATTGACGTAATGATGTTACACGGGTACTTAACAGCTCTTGCATTATTTATTTATTTTTAATTGAAGTAATATCTGGATATCCCCATCAGGTATTGTACCATAGTGCACTGCTGTGGCAAGCAGACAAGGGAGGCAGCAGGGAAGTCAGGCAGCTGGCTGGCAGAGAAACTGGCATGCAAGAAGGCAGGTGGGGTCCAGCATGGGGTGCTAGGAAGCAGACAGCCCTCACAAATTACCACATTTTGTCACTCACCTCCCTATCACTAAATAACCAATAACCCACCACTGTAGCCCATTGTACTTCCTTTCCTCTGTGTTTTTACCCTTCTTTCTCCTCTGGTCACCCAAGCCATGCTCCAGTTTTGTAGTAATCTTTCAAGAGTTAGTTTTTAAGCTTGACTTAGTTTAAGTACGCCATACTCCATGTATTAGTGACACCATCCGGTATTTATCTTTCTCCACCTTACTGATTTTGCTTAGCATTTTGAACACTGTGAAGCCATGAAGTGAACAGAGTGATGAAGGCTAATAGCATATAGGCGGAAATTCCACCACCTGGGTTTGAATCTCAGCTTTACTGTTAACCAACTGCATGTCTGAACCTAAGTTTTCTGGCTTCAAAATGAGAAAATATAGTTAAGGTCACAAAGAGGATGCACAAAGTCACATATAAGGTGTTTAACCTGGTGCCCACGTTAAGTTCAGAAACACTTCATAAACATTGGCTAGGTCACCTGTTGGTCCTTTATTCCTTCAGCAATGTTTGAGGGCATTGAACATAGTGACCATCTGACATTATTTCTAAAGTTCTAAAGAATTTTTTTTATTCCAGTTCATTTATTCTCTCTAAAATATTCATCAGAAATGTTTCCCTAAATGTGATGGCATCAAATTTCTTTTATAACTATTTATATCCAACTATATTCATATTTGGAGTCGTAAACTGCTCCCTCAGATCTTGTTATCATGCATCAAGCCATAATTAGAATAAGTTGGTGGGGTAAAAAGTTTTGCTATGTCATATTCCTATTGTTATTCTAAATCAGAACTAGGGATTGTAAGAGCAAAGGTTTTTTTCATTTTCTTTTCCTAACCATATGATTTTTTAATAATATATCTGCTCAGGGTAAGGAGAAACCATGTCTACATTGAATAAGTGGAATTACAGGGTGCATGCAATCAAGGCACTTAATAGGAGTTTCATCCCAAGGCATTTACTCCATCTCCTGTTACTAGAAGGATGAAGTCAGTCTCTGGATATTCACCTGTATGGGTGGGCACTTTCTGCCATCTTGCCATTAAAGTTAGTTTTTCTTCTCTTTGAGGTTCACAATGATTAAAACTATAAATTTTATGCCCACATTATCCATCTACTGAAGGCTTAGTATTCTGGAGCTAAAATTATACTTTCAGAGACTTACATCAATTAATTGTGAATGTAGTATAAAACTAGACAAGCTTTTCCAGTAAATCTGCTTTACTATTAAAATATCTTCTTTTGAAAATGCTGATTAATAATTAATATGGCGATTAATGCCAGGCACTACCTATGTTTTACATAAGTGACACTACTAATCAAAGTAGCCCTGTAAGAGAGATATTATTATTCTCACTTTAAAGAAAAGTAAAGCCTAAAGAGGTTAGAAGTTGCCTAAATTCTTATAATTACCAAGGGGTAAAAATCAGGATTTGAATGCAGATCTCATAAAGAACCAACATTCAATCACTCTGACTTATTCTAGCTCTCTTAAAAAAAAATCCTGAGGAGTATGCTAAAATGAGAAAAGTAGTGTTCATTAAAAGGCAAATTTGTCACATTTTAACATATCTCTGGAACTAAAAATATTTAAACAATCTGATCTTTATTTATACATGTCTTTTAAGCCATATGCCTTATAAACTACTATGGACACAGAAAATTACCAAGTAATTATGAAAATTAAACAAAAGGTCAATGCATTTTTCATCATGATTCCTGTGGTACTTTGATACTCTTGTGCACAAATTAAAGAGTACCTTTCATTTTCCTTCCTCTTTCACATTCCCAAGTTGTAAAAAGGTAGAGATCTTTGTTTTGAGTGATGTTTACTTTTTTTTTTAGTTAAGCAGGAAATCATTATCCAAGCTCAGCCACAAATATGTGCTACAAAACAATTTATCTACAAGAGTTCATGGGCAGCTGGATTGGGGAAAAACACATTAATTATCATTCAAGTGGAAATGCCCTCATAGACATACCATTTAATTAACTGAGAGGCCAGTATTGGATGTGAATAATTTGAGGGGAAACAGAGAAAGATGTGTGAGATCATTTCTTCAGTGATTTACAGTTGTAATTTGTGGATTTTTTTTAATACATGAAATAAATCACTAAAAATCCCTTAAAATAAAAAGGGACTTTCAAAAATGTATTCTTTGAGCCTTTTCCTTGCCTGTATTAAGAGTCACCCTCTGTGAGCAGGAACTAGTTGGTTTCTGCAGGAACATCAATCCCTTTACAGACTGAAAGTTCCCACTCCCTTGAATGTGAATTCTGAAAAGTTGAGAGCTAAAGTCACTTCATATAGCAGAGTTCCTCTGTCTCTGAAAACCCTTGAAATTTGTCGATCTGCCAGGATTATAAATAGAACTGATATGGCAGCAGTGAATTGATCGTTCTGCTAAATGCGCTTATCCCATTTGGGATAGTTTTATGAAGCATGGCGGCAGCTGCGTACTGGTGGCTGCCACCGCCTCTGCTCCTGCTGAAAAATGCCTTTATATTCCTTTACTGAGAAAAGCTAGAAGAGGTTTTCCAAAAGTGTTTAAAAAAAAATAGAATAACAGCCCAAAGGCTGTTTCCTGGAGCAGCCTAAGAGTCAGAGTCTGAAATGAAATCAGACATTCATTGATTCCTTGATAGTAAGCTAAAAATCAAGATTCTGGGACCTAGTTTGACATCATAGATATGCTGCAATAGGATGTTAAGACTGCCAGATTTTGTGTTATGATTCTTGAAAATATTGCCCTTAATCAGAAAAGACAAATGCCATATATAGCTCAATGGGAAGAGAAAGCAGAGGTTGGAGGGAGTTTTCACTTCTGACCTGGGTATTTCCTAGCATTCATCTGTAAAGAAAGACAGGTTCATCTTCAGTGAGTTTTCTTCTTTTGTGTTCTCCACTCAACTAGTAGCATCTCTTTGCCAGCACCAGGGTTCTTAATTTAATTCAGCAAGAAGTGTTTATTGAGCCCTCCTGAGTGCCCAGGACTATACTAGATATTTGAAGAGCAGAATGTACTACTTAAAAGGAAAAAAGCATCTTCATTATAAACTGCTTTTAGACTTGGAAAAAGAAATTGGAGAAGGAGACAGGTAGGGAGAAGGAGTTGTATGACCCGAATTTTGACCTCTTTCTTAGGTTTTACTTTCACAGGCGGTGTTTCTTCTGCTTTCCTCCATCAGCATCATGGGCACTCTTGGCAGTGGTCTCGTGTGAGAAAACCTTTTCCCCATAACCCAGTTGAGATAATTTCAACCAAGATTTTTAAACCCCAGGAATTAACGAAGAGAAAAAAGCATTCATCAAAACAATCTGGACTAAAAAGACCAGAATTTTCTGCCAATATTTTTTTCAGCAGGAAAATCTGTATTTCAAACATTCTTACACAAAGACATGAGAGATAAAAGAGAAAACTGCAGAACTGCTCATATAAGTGAGAGTTGTAACATATCTCAAGACTCTTAGTACTGACGTACATACCCCAGGGGCTTCTCTGTGGAGCACTGAGGAGTCTCTGAACATCATTTGAAAACAACGTTAAGTACAGACCTCCACATGGCAGATAACACCTTTAACTCAGCATGTGCTTGTGTGTACTTGAGCATGTATACACACACCCCTCCATCAAAGTCAAAATTTACACCACACTCCACCCCTCTCTTCTGCACTATTTGTGCAGTTCTAATATGTATGTCTCTTTATTAGGTGATAGACACTGGATTTAACTTCACTTTTCAGCAGTAGCTGGGTTCTTCCTGTGTTGCTACCTATCATAAGTATAGGTCAACAATACGACACCATCTCAATATAAATAATAATCTCAGCATTTGTATATTAGTGTTGTGCTGGAAAATATTTTCTTCAGAAACTTTAAGCAGTTTCCATGTCCTATAATAATATAATGTTTAGAGGAGCCAAAAATAAAGATCTACACATGAGGTAATTTGACTTAAAACACGAAGCAAGATAGTATAAGAGAGGTTTCTAAACTAAAAAGGGGCTAATTCCTGAAAATGTAAGTAGCAGGATGGCAAGAAAGGGGAAGGGTACATATTGGCTAGGGTTATCAGTGAATATTTGAAAAAGGAATTTAGACTGAAGTTGAACCCTAAAAAAGGGTTGTAGAAAGGAACATGGAAAAAAAGGTATAGGTATTTCTCGCAAACACCTGGCACACCAATTCATAGCAAATTCCTTAGAATTTAAATTCTAAGGAATAAATGCCCATATATATCTAAACTTTACTCATAAAAATAAACCTCTAAAAGAAATTTAGGTTATATTAGATCTGTCACGGAGGAGATATTTTTCCACTTAGATGTAGGTAGAGGATCTAGAACCATTTTCAGAAACCCAGAGTAACCTCTAATCTCCGTGTGATGAAATCTCAGCCCAAGGCATTTTAGGGAGAAGTACAGGAAACCTAGTAGTTTGCATTCCAGTGTGTGCCATAATAATTTTGAAACACTAACCAATATATTTTCCTTCCCTTTTATCTCTCTTCACCTCCCATCCCAGCTGTTCTAAACTCATTGCCTGAGAAAGAAAATGATTGCAGAAAGTAGAAAAGAAAGTTTTTTTCCCTGACTTTTGACTTTCAAGAACCTGGATAAAATATCTGAAAGAAAATGGAATGACTCCTAGGAAGTTGACCTCATTCATACCTCCATCTTCCATGGCTCCATCAACTTAAATCTAGAAAAGCATTCCCCAGTCTTGGGGAAGGAGAATAAATGGGGAAAGTTATAAAGGAGAAAGGCCCTGCAAGAGGGTGTTGGACCCAATGTGATCTTAAGGTTCAGAACCAAGTTCATCAGTGTTAATGCAAAGAGGAGCATTCCCTCTACCCCTCCAGATACTTCTCAGACTGGTAAAGCAAAAAAGTTACTATAAAACCAGATTAATAGAGAACAAGTTTAATTGCACGTGTGGAAATTCCACACAAATGTAGGTTCTAAAGCACATGGGGCAAAAATGATGGTATATATTTTGGATTAAGAAATAGGATAGAAACCAGGCATGGTGGAGCGCTCCTGTAATCCCAGTTAACTGGGAGACTGAAGCTTGGGATCACTTTAGTTTGCAGGTTTGAGACAACCCTGGGCAACATAGTGAGACCTAATCTCTTCAAAATAAAAAAGAAATAAATAAATAAAAGAAATAGGATAGGACTTGGAGTTTCAAGAAGAGAGAAGAGGGATTCATGATAAAGAGAAAGACCCACCTGATGAGTGTCTTGGGGAGGACAATCTGTGCACAGCTGACCTCGTGTAAGGATTATGGCACTTGTTCTTCCCACTGTCAACCAGTGAGGATTCTCTTCCACATCATTCAGTACACTCACTTGAGCTCCCTTTCTTCCAAAAACACATAGTAGACAACTGCAACGTTTAGTAGTTTTCAAATATTAATGTGCATCAGAATCATCTGGAAGGTTTATTAAAACACAAATGCTCAGGATCTACTCTTAACGTTTTTGATTCAGTAAGGCTGGCACAGAGTATAGGTCTAAGGATCAAGCACTGAGAATTATGACCCTAAGTAAGGTTGAAATACATTCATATACATAGAGAAGGGAAATGAAATTCTATAGGTGTGTATTTTTGCAACAATTTTGAAAAAATAGCTCCCACATTTAAATTTAAGGGTAAATAGAACCAGCTGCAGATGCCCTCTGAGATTCAGCATGGTGCAACATCTAGAAGAAACAGTCTGAAGCAGGGTTTATCCTTCCCATTCTGAAACTACAGTTACAACTGGATATCCTCAGTCTTCCCAGTTTTATTAGCAAATCTGTGTCCCAGAAATTCTCTGAATAGATGACACTGGAGAAAGACATCTGCCCATCACTTACATGTGTTGTTCCCATATACGTTATTTCTTTCCAACCATAAAGCATTTAGCAGGAGGAAAGCAATGGGATATAGGTCTTCACTCCTATCAAATTCTTAAATCGTTACAGAATATCACTAGTTCAAACTTGAAAGCTTGATATATCTATTTCATCTATGAATCAATATACAAGGCAATAATTGGTTGAGTGGACTTAGGTTGGAAAGTTTGACTTTAAATCTCAACTCTTGTTTATATGAGTTGATGACCTTATCCAACAGTTCCTAACTTCTCTGTTCTGGGGTTTCCTTATACTGGGGGAAAAGGCATATAATACCTCACACAGTTCTCATGAAGATTAAATGAAATGTTGCTGAAACATTTGGCAAGCACATAAATATTACTGGTTATTATTCACAACAGCACTTAATATAATGTCTTTTGTATAATTGAAACTTCAATATGTGTTTTCTGGCTATTTGAATTGTTTCTCAAATTTTGATAGTCTCAAAACCATTCCCATAATTTAATAATGACAGGACCAAGAAAATGCACCCTGACTTATACTGCTTGGAGCTTAAACTTGTGTCCTTCTACACCCACTGTTCCAAACCTTGCTAATGAAATTTAAGGAATGTCAGGTTGCAAGCTTCTTTTATTAAGGAGAGGAAACCAGAAGAGTCAAACTCCCAGAGATACTGTGCCAGTAGGTATTCAAAGCCTCTAGTATTTTTAACTCCTGCTTATCTTGGTTGAGCCTTTGTTAGGATTAAAAAGAAAAAAAGAAAGGGGGGGGGACAGCCTATCAGTCTTGTGGAAACCAGTTTCTCAGTAAACTATATAAGAACTTCCTGGTTACCCTGCTCGATATGAGAATAACCTTTAAACTATTTCCATTTCTGATCCTGGCTGGAAACAGGAAACGCATGGGGTACAGCTTTAAACAAAAACAAAGGAACCAAAAGATAAACCAAATTGTCCCAGGGTTCACAAGAGGTTTATGCTAAGTGTTAGAAGGTTCAGATTTAGCGAATCCTCCCCCAGTTTCTGTCATTCCAGAAATTCTTAGATGGGGGTAAGGGGTGGGGGTGGCCTAGTGGAGTTGTACTAACTTGCACGGCACTGCCATCTTCAGGACCAGTGGGGAACATTTCTCAGGGTCAGATAAATCATCTTCATTTAAATATAATCAGATGGTTGAAAAATTGACGGCAGCTAAAACAGATTTTTCTACTGTTTCCAATGTTTGAAAAGTTAGTAGACACAGCTTTTTTGTGGTGTATGCACATTTTAAAAAAATATTTGCTGATTGAAAAGTCATTTACAATAAATAGGAAAGTTTAAATAGCTCATTCTACATTGCCAAGTGATGGGAGTAACACAGACACAAACATATTGTTCTGGGGGAAAAATTCCTTAAAAAGAGAAGTATGAATCAAATGATTTAGAAATGCTGTTTGAACAGATGGTGTGATTAACAACTAGCATGTTAGCCATCTCAGGAGCTTACAGAGAAGTAAACAAATGTAAGGGGGAAAATCACTTTATTCCCCCAACGAGCATTTTAGTTCATTTATTAGGAAAATTTCAAAGTCTGCATTTTGAAAGTTGGCTATCCCTAGGGATATTGGGAATAAGGAGTGAGGGGAGTCTTTTGGTAAAAGACATATCCAGACAAGTGCTGAAGCTCCATGCATGACCTAGAATGAGATGGGAGGAGGTTAGGCTGTCATTGTCAACCAAAATCCTGGAGACAGAATGGTGTAATACAGAGCACAATGGCCCTGGAGACAGAGGGCCAGGGTCTCCTCCTGGCTCTAACATCAGCTGTCACCAGCCTTGAGACCATTTTTGCTCTCTCCTGCCTCAAATTCTTTGTTTGGAAAATAAGAGTGAAAACCAGATGAACTGTGCAGCTGTGCTTCCAAAACTTTAATGTGCACCTGGGGATCTCATTAAAATGTAGATTCTAACTCAGAGGCCTAGAGTAAGGCCTGAGAGTCTGAATTCCTTACAGACTCTGGTAATGCTGATGCTGCTGATCCTCAGATCACATGCCTACACCAGGGTGCTAACATCTGTCATCTTCTGATGGGCAAGGTGTGGTTCAGAACAAGGCAAAAATGAGCAAATGTTTACCTTCCCGGATAGAATGACCTAGGAATGTATATGGACAAACATACATAATAAACTCACCAAATGTTGGGTTGATTTTAAAAGCAAATCAAGTATTTGCTTTCATTACATAGTGGAGTTTAAATTAACTTTTGTAAGTGATGTGAGGGTAGAGTTCTGGGATATGAGTTATATACATAAATATATATATACTAATATTATATGTTAATATATATTAATCACAAATATAAAGTGATTAAAAGAGAAGGAGGTTGGGAGATTTAAAAGTAAGCCACTGCTGTCCATCTGTATAGAGTACTCAGTACTGAGCCTGAGATTTCATCAGAATTGAAAGCCTTTGCTCTGTGAAAGGCACTGTTACAAGAATGGAAAAAAAGCTACACAGATATTTGCATACCAAATATCTAACAGAGAATTCAGAATATACAAGGAATCTTCAAAATCAATTACAAGAAAATAATTCAATTTTAAAAATGGGAAAGGACTCAAATACTTACCCAGAAAGAAGGAATGGATGACAAATAGGCAAATAGAAACATATTTCAACATCAGTAGCCACTATAGAAATGCCTATCAAAATCATGATAAGATCTCATCACACAGCTGTTATAATAGCTGAAATAAAAGATATTGACAATACTAAGTGCAGACAGGAATGTGAAGAAACTGGATTACTCATATATTGCTAGAGAAAATGTAAAATGATAGTCACTCAAGAAAACAGATCTTAGTATTTTCTCAGGAAGTTGAACATTAATTTACCATAAGACTTAGCAAACACAGTTCTACATAATCACTCTGGAGGAATAAAAACATCATCACTTAGTAACCTGTATAAGACTGTCTAGAGAAACTCTATTCAAAATTGCCCCAAACTATTAACAATCCAAATACCTTTTAAAGCTTTACCAATGAATTTTTATGGTTAGCAGTCACTTTTCTTATCTTTCACATAGTCTTAAAATTTACATCTGCGCCAGAGCTCCAAGAACATATTCTTTTAAATAATCAGGGCCTCTCTCTTTTTTTTTTTTTTTTGATACTTTATACGGTGTTAAAGAAGTCTTTCCAACAAGTTATATCCCAATGCTTTTTTTAAAAAGTGTCCTTGTATTTGTTGTCATTTTGGCATGTTTCCTTGTCTTTGACATTTATATTTATTTTTACATTTAGTATATTTTTATATTTTATTTTTTCCAACCATTGTCTCTATATCCTTTTGTCCCTATTCATTCACTGCCCCTTTTTAACCTCAGCATTCTCACAATGTCTGTTGATGTCCTCTGGGTTTTCAAAGTGTTTCACATTATCTAATTTTCTGCTATATGAATGTTTTTACCTTTCTGACTTACTTTACTAACTATAGTTCTCTCAAACTCCTTCTATCTTCTTAATCAAGTCATCGTTCAATGTAATTTAGGCTGCTTCTGTGCCATAGATATTGTAAATAATCTTCTATGAACATGAAAAATTTATTGTTTTGTACTGATAATTTAAGAATATCCTTTGGACATATGCCCAAGAGTGGGATTGCTGGGTCATACAGTATTTCTACTTTCAGTTTTTTAAGGTAAATCCAGATTGCTTTCCATATGGTTGCATCAGTTTATATTCCCACCCACGGTGTACTAGGGTTCCTTTTTCTCTACAATCTCTCCAACACTTCCTGTTGGGAATCCTTTTAATATGTACCATTCTCATGGGTGTGAGATGATATCTCATTATGGTTTTAACCTGCCTCTCTCTCATTAGAAGTGACAATAAACAGTTTTTCATAGGTCTTTTGGCCTTCTGTATATCCTCGTTGGTGTGTTTATATCTACTTTCTATTATTAATTTTTTATTGTTGAATTGCATGAGTGGTTTATCTCTTTTATATTAATTAATCCTTTATCAGTTATAGTGTAAATATTTTCTCCAAACCAACAGGATGTCATTTTAATTGTCTTATATTTTCTTTTGGGGGAGAAAAGTTTTTTAGTTAAAGGTAACCCCAACTTTTTTGTTTTTAATTCCCTTATCATAAGGGTTAACAAAAATATCTTTATTGTTGATATCATAGAACACACCATTAAAATTTTCTTCCATGTACTTTATTGTTGCAGATCTTAAATCTAAATCTTTAACCTGCATGAGGTTTGTTTTTATGTAGGGGCTTAAAGAGTGATCCAACTTCATTCATGCAGCTTTTTGATTTTCCAATAATATTTAAAAAGGAGATTAACCCAATCCTTAATACAAACCAGTGGTGAGTCAAAGAGACTAACTCAATATTGATTAAGAACTTACCCTATAAAAACCAATATTTTTATAAGAAATAAACTGGTTGTTTCACACATTATTTGTACCACATAATAATCTCCCCCAAAAAATCATGGAAAGGACATATGCCAATAATCCCTGAAATATATTTTTTTAAAGAAAAGACAAATATGTAGCTGTATTCAAACTCATTAATAAGTGAAGAACTGCAGATTAGGGTGAAATGCTGTTTTAATCTATCAGCTTTGTAAGTAGAATGACACTATAGCATATTGATGAGAGTCTGGAAGAAATGGGATATGGAGGTAAACCACTCACTTTTCAAGAGATCAATGTAGTAATATGTAGAAAAAGCTTTATAAATGTACATCCCCCATGGGATAGCAAGTCAACTTCTAGGAATTAGTTTTAAAAATCAAACAAGTATTTTCAGCTAGCACTGTTTTAATACTAAAATATTGAGTGTAGGAACTCTAAAGTTTCTTCCAGTAAATTAGTAATGATATGCTATCATTTTCTATGTGCTGGATGCTGTGCAGAGCATACTATAATCAGAGAGTATAACATAATTCATAACTAAGTATAGGTGAATGCATGCAAAGAATATAGGCAAAACCAAAGACTGGATTGATTTTAAAAAATAAATAAAATAATTGAACTGTGTAAGTGATGAAACTTAGCATAATATATGCATCCAAAAAAACCAAGATTTTACTGCAAAAAGTCTAGAAAACAGTGACATAAAATAGCATGTAGTTGTATTTATTGACATGGAAAGATGCGTTCATGTTTTTTAAATGGAAATGCAGGCTATAAAATAGCAGTTTTTCATTTTTATAAAAAATTTACAAAGGATGGAAAATGTACAGGGGGAAAAATTCTAAGAATGTACTATAAGATGTTATCACAGTTATTACTGAGTAGAGAGATTATTGACTTACATTTTCTTCTTTACACTTTTATTTCCTAGGTTTTTTTCAATGAGAGATTACTTTCACCGTTGAAACAAAAATCCAGTAAAATATTTCTAGAAACAACAAGCAGATTAATCAGAGATAGGTTTCTTTATATTAACTTCGGTGCTCTTTCCCCCAAGAAGGTTATGCCCAGTAGGTGTTTGAAATCCTACCTTTAATCATAGATTCCACAGGTTTACCGAGGAGTTACAATCACTACTCCTGAGCTTACAGAATCACAGGGGCAGCCCCCTCTTCCCCACCATCCCAAACACTGGCAGAGAGGTTGAGTGAACAGTTGCGCAAGGGTTATGCCTGAGTTCATTCAGAATCTGGGGTGGAGATCAGTCACTCCTGTAATCTTGCTACGCCCTGTTTCATTAGCAGCTCATAGCTGCCTAGTTCCAAAGTTCATTTGGAAATGGAATTCCGCATTAATATATTTCTATAACATCTTCCTTTAAGATTGAAAAAAATAGAAGAAAAAGGTGACAGAACTTTTTAAAACCACTTTTCCTTAAAACTGTGTTTCATTAAAATTTTTGAGCCTTTTGTTAATGTTTTTAAGTAATAAAAATTGACAACAAAAGAGAAAATCTGTCCTTTCTGAATTCTTTTTGTACGTGTTCTTTACATTTTTAGTCAGAAAAAAAAGAATTAATGACTTCACTGAATTACATTACTTCTTTTTCATCCACACATATAACTTTTTCCTATCTACACATTGATTTGTTGTATATTCTTATAGTTTCCCCCACATGTGTTTTTTTTCCTGTTTGCAAATCTTGCATAGATATAAGGTAATACTGCTTTGTTATCTGTGTCTTTCATTTTAAAAACTAGGAAATGCAAATATTTTCATTTCAGTAAATAAAGATATATCATTATGTTTACTGATCATGTTATGTGAACATTATTCAATTTAATCTTACACATCATATATACATGTGTGTATGTACAATGCTAAATTATACAAATTACGTAATTTAAGTATTTAATTTGCTTGATTTAAATATTAAAAAATCAATTATTGAGTATGTATTTTTCAATTTTGATGGAAAGAAGTCACATTAACCATCATCATCTCAAATACCCTTCTACCTTTTTTTCCTCCTCTCCTTCAACTCTGGTAACCTCAGTATAATTATCCATGTCCATTAATTTATTTTTATTTTTGCTTTGTCACTTTAATCACTTTATTTTTTATAGTCTCCATATGTGTTAAATGCATCAAACAATTGTTTTTGTGATGTGATGCGTTTAGAAATAGCTTTGTTATTATTAATTTCAGAAAATTTTACAATGTTTTTAAAATTATTTAATCACCCACCTGAAGATTAATGCTTCTAGACTTATTTAATCACTTACCTGAAGATTTTGTTTTATCTGTAGCAAAAAATTTTCATGTGTTTACAATAACGTATTTAGTCAACATTTAGACTTTTTAAAAAGTTTCCTTAGTAGTGCTTAGATTTTATCTGAATGGGTATTTTTTACTTCACTTCACCAACTAAAATGTTGATCTTGATCTTACTGTGCTTACATAAGGTCCCACTTATAAATACCTAACTAAACCAGTTTCTGCTCATTACATACTCTGTGCCACACAGGGAAATTCCATTTTGATAGAATTAGTCATTTCTCTCAGCCTAAAATCTCATCTTCACATTTCATCCTGAATAAGACAGCCTGACAATGATAGATTGATAACTGAAAATTTTAATTTCTGACCTAACTTAATTTTTCACCTTTCCCAATTTTATTGAGAAACTGATTATTAGTACTCTGGTCAGACATTTTTCTCAATCCTTGTTCTTTTACATTTTTTATAATTATATAATTTACACTGGCAGAGATTTCAGAGAGAATATTTGTTTAGAAAAAAATTTACTGTTATTTCAAATAGTATTTTCCCTAACAAAGAATGATATAATTCCCTGAACTCTGGCCTGCATATGCCACTTGTTATCCATCTTTCTCCAATTATATTAGGACCACTTATTTCACACTGTCCTCTCCCTCATCTATTGCTAAGCATTCCATTTCATTCAGTTAATGGTTTCCTTATTTTTATATTTTGACCTAACTTTTCTCCCATTTCCCACAAATGTCAAACAGTTATCTACTGATAAATTGGACACCAGTTTCCTCAAATAGATCATTGATTTCCCTTCAGTGATTTAACAACAAATCCCCTCCAACTCTCACTATTTAACATGCGTTTTCTTAGTGTTTTGGTTTCTTCACAATTTAGAAATTTTTCTATCAACTTAAAAAATTTTAAATCAATTTCCTACCTAATCTATTCCCTGTGGTTTCAAAAGAGGGACCAGTTGGCAATAATAACTCCTATTTGTCAATCTCCATATACTTCCACTTTTGAGACATTTTATCTTATCCTCATAAGAGGATTGTGGGGTCTGGGGGTGGGAAGAAATGTTACCTCCATTTTACAGATGAGGAAAGTGAAATTGAGGAGTTTAAGTAATTTGATCAGGCAAGCAAACTCAGCTAGTAACTGCTGGCATTCAGAGTCATGTCTCTCTGATGCCAAAGCAGCTTCTTTTTGTCACAATTATCTTTCATTAACCTAATATTACTAAACAGATTTCTATGTCTGATCACCTCTGAATTCATGTATCACACATGATACATGGTTTCCTGCCTGCAATATTAAATATAAAATGAGAGCGGCATTACAAGCCCATGTAAGTTTCTCTGCAGTTCCCATTATTTGGTCCTCTTTTCAGATCCTTAACAGTTCTCCCAAATGCATTACTTTTCTCTTTCAAAAACTTAATTCCCTTTCTAAAGTCTTATGTGGTTCCTCAAGCTAACGCTGCTTTTTCCTGCTCTCTCGACAAAGCTGGCTATTGATTTAAGACTTTTTCAGTGTGGCAGCAAATCAATACACCAGGAAGCAGTTTGTCAGATGATCCAAAGGATGCAGAACAATCATTTTCTTGGGAAATGAACACCAGGGCTTCCTGTTTGAAAATTGTGAGTGATCACATCTTCCCAGTCCTTCTTTTGTTCTGAAACAGAAAAAAGCTGTTCTGGTGATTACTCATATCACATTGTCAGTGTTCCCATTCCTTTGGACACTAACTTATTTTCTAGCATTTAAAAGAGTACTCTCTCGGGGTTTAATTGCAATTAAAGAAACAGGTTGGAGCGCATCAAAGTGCATTCTGGGGGAAAAAAATTAACATTGAGGAAAGAAGCCAGGTGGTAAGAAGAAAAAATTATTAATTTCCAAGTATATTTTACAAAAACACAACGCTAACAACTTATTCTTGTTATTCCTTCTATTTTTGTTATTTGACTCTTGACAGGCAATTTTATTTACTGCTTTCTAAATTAATCTTGAAATTAAACTTTGGCATGTCCACTCCCTCCCAAATCATCGCTGGCAACCAGGAGCTGACAGTTCTGACATTCTTAGATAGCCCCCCACCTATGGAAAACCAACCTACATTAATTTGAGATACTCTCATCTCCTCTCTGACCCTGTGTGGGCAGTGTTAGCCATTCTCCAGAATTAATCACTGCTGTCAAACACCTAAACTTTTTGTGGGGTCCCTTCAGTCTTTTGGGCTGTGTATTTTAAAGAAATAACTCTTGAAAAATCACTAATCCTTTTAAGGCCCTTAGACTGGCCAACTATGTGTGTGTGGTAAGGTATAACAACTATTTTCAAACATACCAAACTTGAGGTCAGATTCATTAACAAAACATCTTAAAATTAAATTTAAGGACAGATTGAGTCTCTGCTGATTCTTCTGAGGTCTTAACTCCCTAGTCTCACTTGCAGGAGTACTGGCGATTCGGAGTGATGCTACTTCATTTCCCCTACGTCATATTTCACAGTTAGTTTTTAAAAATATCTTCCTGCTATATATATTTTTTTCTATCAGCCAGCCACTTTCATTTCTTTTTGGAACTAAGAAGGGTATACATAAGTAAATTAAATGTCTGGGATATATCCTAAACCAGGAATTAAGATATGCCATCAATTAGCCATGGGATCTGGCAGAGATGACTTAAATGTTCTGAGTCTCAGACTCGTCATCTGCAAAACTATAGGTTTAGCAAGAAAGAATCTCTAAGGTTTTTTTTCTCATTCTGATCTTGGTGTATGAGAACTGCCAATCAAAGGAACAGATCAAAATAGAAGGAATATCTCAACTCCCGCAGGACTGAATGTACTCAATTGGCATTTAGCATCCATTCCCACTTCCTCCTAACGCTTGTTTCTGTAATACAGATACCATAAAAGCTAGAAATTACATTCCCTAATCTTGCACTTAGGATTCTGGATGTGAGCAAGTTTCCACAACTAATTGCACTGGCATGGGATTTCAAAGGTGGAAATGAAGCAGAAACTATTTTACCACCTTTGACTGCTGCTGGGGAACAGCCAAAGTCCAGTTTCCACCTATCTGGAGTAGAAGTAAGTAAGAAGGGTAGCAGACATCCCACTTTGTATTATAGGTCTGGTCACTACATTCCACTGGAGGGTTGTCAAGGTTGTGACAGCAGTGTTTGTACCTTCCTAAACCCGATTTTCTTAATCCCCATCTTACATGCTGTGGTTGTGATCTCAGTACCTCAAGAGGATCACTGCTTATCTCCTGCTTCAACTGTTCCTCTGATCTAGTGGTTCTGTGAGCACCTAGCTCCCTGCATTAAATCACCTTTCCTTAAAAACTTAAGTGAATGAGATTGCTCCCTTCTTCGTTGACTACAAAGGACTATATTGTTGACTACTAAGAACTAGTTTGAGCTAAAGGATTATAAAATAGCAGATAAAGAGAAGGCGCTTTACTCTCCCCCTTTAATATTTTGCATTTAGGCTTTGCCCCTTCAAATATCTAACTTAATATAAGAATCTAAAACACATTATTCAGTGTGCAAATTTCCTTTTTTGAAGGTGTTCTCTCTCTGCCTTCAAATACCAAAAAAGAGGAGGCAGTTCATATCACTGACAAAAGTACTGACTTAAATCTACATAAACACACTTTACTAGAATCAATCTATATATCACTAGTTGCCCCCACCTCTCCCATATGTTTACCTTCTCACAACTTATCATTCCTAGAAATCCAACACTTTTCCTTTGTCTTGTCACTTCTCTACAAATTTCTCTTTTTGAAATGGTATATAATTCTTTCAAGCCTAACTTTTTCTTTAAAGTTTTACTTCCTTTTCTGTGAGTCCTACATACACATGAAAACATTAAAATAGTAACATCAAATAAAATTATATACATTCCCTCCCATTAGTATGTCCTTTATCACTTTAATTTGCATGACCTCAGACATTTAAATAGAAGGATATAGGAAAAAGGTTTCTACCTATCCTATAATATCAATAGTGGTTTTTTACTCCTTTCTTCTGGCCTATATTCATTTTTAGATTCTTCTTCCTTGATTCCAACAAATTTTCTTTTATACAGTAATTTTTTGACATGATACCAAACCTGATTAAAAGGTAAAAATGTAATCAAATGGGTCAAGTGAGAGCTTGATTTAATACCTATTCCACTCAGCTTTTTCCTTTTTTTCCAGTTATTCAAGACTTGACAGGATTATATCCTGACTGCTCTTTTGTGCCAAGGCATGCATAAACCTTGCATTTTCTTTGAAGAATAGGCATACTATTTCTTACTATATTTCCTTGCCTATGGTTAGATCTGCTATTTTGAATTTAGGTTTTCCCCTTCAAATGGCTATAAGATTCTGAAATACTGTATATTTTACTTTTACTTTTAAATAATTGTATATTCACAGTGTAGTCACAGAAATAGTACCAACAGGTATAGTGTACTCTGTATTTTTGCTAACATACATTATGCCACATTTCCCTTTCAAACACTTGAAAATGACTGATCAAGAAATTTCAATGCTCTCTCCCTTCATGAAAGCAACTAATACATAGTGATATGGTTGTACAACAATATGAACATAGTTGGTATCACCAAATGAATAATATGCTAAAAATGTTTTAAAATGGCAAATTTTATCATATATTGGTATATATTTACAACTGTAAAAAAAACATGAGAAAAATTAAGCAGATAATAAGTAGCAAAATTTGTCAGAATCTGCTTTTGCAGAATCTGGAATATAGTGAAAATTTTACAATCTCTCCCCTCCACAAACATCAATAGTCATGAAGATGGTAGCATGCATTCTTGGTATATGTGCAAGAGAAGGCAATGTGGATATTTGTTTTAAAAATATTATGGTTGATTCTATGTTTTAACTTCTTTGGTGGCTCCTTAAAGAATCAATACAATGCACTGCCTTTGTTTTGCCAGACTCAGGCTTTTGAGTACTGGAATAAGTTCTCAGGTAGCATTTACTGAACTCATTTAAAAGCAAAATATTGGCCACAACACCCTAGGGCAAGAGCTAGCAATTAGTACAAGAAACAGGCAAACTGAAAAGCCTGGAAGTGAAAGGACAGAGAAAGGCGGTGAGTGGGAAGATAAAGCCTTTTAGTATTTTTAGCTTAGAAACTGGAGAGTTGAGAGGGTGGGGGGGAGGGTGCAAATCCCTGGGATTGCAAAGATCTGAAATTTATATATAAATAAACTAAATAATAATAATAATAATAATAATAATAATAATAATAAACTGGAGAGTTGATACAACTACACAAATTCCATGAGCTAAAGGAATACTCACAAAAGTCATCAGAAGACCCTAAGCTTCTACTTCTGGTTGACCTTCAGATTCTGAACAAACAGAAAAGACAGAGTTGTTAAAGTTCTGGCTAAACTTTAAATGCCCACACAGAGAGTCAATCTGTAAAGACTGAAAGAATTTTTTTGTTTTGTATCCAGACATATAAAGATAATTTGTCAAATTCTGTGAAAATACTAGTTGATAATTAAGATAAAAAAAAACACAGATTTCAGTAGTTATACATGATAAAGTACAGACTTCATAAGAATTGTTTAGAAGAACCACTAACCGAAAACAACAACCCAAAACAAACTGTATTGACAGTTCCCAAGAGAGGGGACAATTTGATCTCCAGAAGTGTTACATTATAACAGTGAAATATCCACTTTCCAGAAAAAAATTATGACGTTTACATAGAGAAAAAAATATGGCCCATATTAATAGAAGAAATAGAGAATTAATTGAAACTGTCATGAAGAAGCAAGTACTTACTAGATAAAGAGTATATATCAACTAGGGAAACAAGGATAAAGAAATAAAGAAAACTAGAGAAAAATATTTCACAAAATGATCTACATATCTAATGATATCTTTACCAAAATTCCAACAGCATTTTTTACATAGAGAAGTTGATTCTAAAATTTATATTGAATTATAATAGCCAAAATCATCTTGTTTAAAAATAAATTTGAAGAACTAATATATATGACTTTCAAAATTATTACAAAGTGACAGTAATCCAAAAGGTGTGGCATTGGCAAGAGTTGAGACATGACAAATGGGCTAGAATAAAGAGTGAACAATAAACAAAAGGGAGTGAGTGAAGAATGAGTGTGTGTAAATATTTTTCAATAAGGATAGAAAGATGAATTTTTTTAATTTATTAATATGGTGCTGGAAGTACTGGATTTCAAATGTAGCAATGAAGTTGTGCCCTTCACACCATATATAAAAATTAATTCAAAATGGATTAAAATAACTTTCCCAGGTTGTATAAAACTAGTAATATTTGATAGTAAAATTAGATAACAACAAGCAGTAAAATGTAAAGCCAATCACTTTTATTGACATGTATGTAAATCTTTAAAGTAAAAATTGTCATACAAATATATCTATCCTTAAAAAAAAAGATACTAGTGAGTTTACAACAGGTTAAGTAGTTCAATAAACAAAAAGTACGTCAAAAACATCATTGCAACCACTAAGACTATAACATTCTTGAATGAAAACAGAGGAAGATAAAATAACCTTGGATTTGGCAATGTATTCAGATATGTACCAAAAAACAAAAAACACAAATAGATGTTTGTCCACATCAAAATTTCAAAAATTTATGCATCAAAGGATACATTCAAGAGAGTAAAAAGATAACCCCAAAAATGGGCAAGAATATTTACAAATCATATCTCTGATAAAGCTCTGGCATCTGAAATATATAGAAACTCTTGCAGCTCAACAACAAAAAAAGACAAACTAAAAAATAAAAGACTTAAATAGACATTCCTCCAAGAGAGATATACAAATGACCAATAAACAAATGAAAGATGTTCAACATCACTAATCATCAGGTAATGTAATGTGAACCAAAACCACAAGATACCATGAGTTACATCTTTGCATTCACTTGGCTGATTATAATTTTTTTTTAATTTTTAAGTTATTAATTGTGGAGATATTGGAACCCAGATATGTCACTGTTAGATGTGTAAAATGCTATGGTCTTTTTGCAAAACAGTTGGCAAATCTTCATAAAGAATAGAATTACCATCTTACCCATGAGTCCATTCTAATTATACACACAAAGAATTTAACAAAACAGATATGCCAACATAAATGTGTACATAATCATTATTCAAAGTGTTATTCAAAAGTTATTTTTTGATAAATAATCCAAATGTTTATAAAATCATGGATGGATAAACATATTCTAGTAACCACACAATGGAATTATTGTTCATTCATTAAAAAGGAAAGAAGAAAAAAAGAAGTACTAATAGATGAACCTCAAAAGCATAAGGTGCTTTCGTGAAAGACACGGACACTTAAGGTCATATAGCATGTGATTCATTTAAAGGAAATATCCAATATAAGTGAATCCTTAGAGACAGAAAGCAGATTAATAGTGGCTACATGCTTGGGGAAAGGACTAGAGCATGACAACTTAATAGGTACAGGGTTTCATTTTTTAGATAATAAAATTATTTTGGAACTAGATAAAAGTGATGGCTGCATGATATAGTGAATGTACTAATTGCCACTGAATTTTATGTTAGTTTTTAAATGCTAGGTTTTATGTTAAAATTTTAAGTTAAAAATATAAAAACATGAAGCTGCCCTCCCTACCCTATCTGCAGAATAAAGTAGAAACTTCTTAGTCTGGTATTCACCACTTTCCTTATCTTCCCATCACTCTCCAATCTCATTTATTTCTACATCCCAAATTCACTGGGGATATATAGGGAATTACTTGACTCTTCTATGCTTTCACTCACCTCTACACCTTTGTATGTGAAATTTCATTATTTCTCTTTCCTCTTTTGCTTGGCTAGCTCCTACTTCAAGATTCCATTCAGTTTAACCTTCTGTGGAAAGTATTTCCTAATTCCCTTCCCAATCTTATACCTTAGTTCCAGCCGGTATCTAGAATTTTAAACATAATAACTTTTATATACTGCATTTGTAACACTGTCATCTTATTATGTTCCCCTTCCAAACTGTGAGATTCTCAAGAGCAGAAATTGTGCCAGAAATAGGTCTGGCAGTGGTCCTGGCACAGAGCACATGCTCACAAAGTGTTGAGCACTTGAAATGGATCACAACATTCTCCAGCATCATTTTTACTCATGTGTTCCCTAGTTTGGGCATCAGTCTTCCTGTTCTTTACTTCAGATCTCTACATAATATAGTCAGTGATCACTGCGGTACTTGGTCACTGGGAGTCCTGGGAAAGTGTGTGATTGAATCTCAACAAACATGCCTCTAGAGTAAGAGTTTGGTTCTCATGTCCCTTTTCTGATAGATGAGAATACCATCCTTAGCCAATAATATACAAAGGAATAGCATAAAGAACGGAGTTCAATTTACACTATTTACTCATGTAATTTTAGGATCCATTTTCTTCATCTATAAAATGGGCATAAAAATAATTGTCCTGTTTTATTCACAGTGTCACTTGAGAATTAAAATTAAATCAAATGATATATTTATGTAGACTATATTTTTTCTGATGTGTAAATGCCACAGGTTACAAAGTTTTTAAAATTCATCCATAGCATAAAGTTACAGTCAACTAAAATGGACCACTCTCCCAGCCATGCTCAGGAATTGTTTATAGGGTATAAATGAATGAAAATTCTAACATGACACAGAAAAGTGAATAATTATGTCTTCATCTCCATTGGGCAGCATTATATTTGCTTATTCTTAGAAACACTAATACTGAGGGGATTTCTGTCCCATGGACATGAATAATCAGGGTGACTGGAACAAACAGGAGGGTGTTGTTGATCTGAGGTTCTGATTCCTAATCTATGTGTGTTTTCATTGTTGAAAAATGGACAGTGCCATGTTCGTCACAGCTTAAACTCCAGCTCAGATTTGGTTATAATAAAAAATGAAGAAAAAACAGTATATAATTTCCTAGCTTAAGACTGAATTTTAAAGTCTTTAAAGAATTTTATTTATTGGGGGAAATATTACTGGATACTTTTCTAATAAACACTATAATAATAGGAATTATTGTAGTGAAATATTTATTGACTCTTTTTTGTGACTCCTACTAGTGATGGCTTAAGGAAACTTTAACCTGTCCATTCATCACAGAAATAATAGTGTCGGATAAGATTGACAAACTTCCCAACCATGATCAGCAGCTGTTGTTTTTTCCCCTCCTGGCTTATGCTCAACCATAACTACAGTAAAATGGGTGGTAAATGCAATAACTGAATACTTGACCCCTTTTTCTATTTGTTTACTATGAAAGAAAAGTTGAATCAAATTCTAACAAGATTGTCCTTCTCATAACCTACTATAAAAGCTTGAAATAGCTTAAGAAAAAATTTGAGGACACATGAGTTATGAGACTGTGATAAAGTGAAAGGGAAACCACTTTAAAAAGTATGGGAAATAGTGTGTTCTACTTCAGGTAATAAATAATCAGAAAGCTGTTCTCTTTCCATCAAAATTAGAGCAGCTTAGTGGTTTCCTCTCCCCTCTCTCTGTCTGTATTGACAAATCAAAACATAGTTGTAGAGAGCAGGGAAAGTGAAGAGACCTATATATAAACCTTTCCTGAGCAACAGCAGCTAAAAATTTGCAGAATTCTGGAAATAAGTGAACTTTCCTATGTTCCATCTTTGCTTGAATCTGTGCAGTAGTACAATCATGACAGAAATAAATTCAACAAAGAAAAAATGCATGAAGACTTAACTAAGTCTAAGAATAAATCCAAGTTTAATCATTAAGCATTTACCAACTTTCAAAAAGTATACTAAATTTTTATGCAAAGTGGGTGGATCAGGGAAGAATGATGGTCAGATTGAGTGAGGATGAAAGATTTTTATTTCTTGAGTAAGCAGAAATTAGAAATCTACATCACAACCACAGCATGTATTATATTTAAACTGTATATTTAAATGTTATAGACTCCAGAATATGACCAGATACAGGTAGCTATTCCAATGGATCTTTGCATGCCTGACCTTCTCACCTATTCCATCCTCAAACCAATCACAGCCACCCTGGTTCAAAACTTGCCTTTATGCAGTCATACCATTTGTAAATATCTACTCTTCCTTCATGACTCAGTTCACGTATCATCTCTTTTGTGAATCCTTTGAATTCATAGATGTCCCACATCCTAGTATCACATGTCATTTATTTATTTATTTATTTATTTATTTATTTATTTATTTATTAAAGAACTTAGCACAATAAATTGCAAGTCCTCTGAGTACTTGTTTGCTTCTCATTCTTGTCTTTTTGTGTTTCTTGGACTTAACAAGTTGTCTTGCATTGAGTAGGCATTTATAAATGTTTTTTGAACACTAGGAAATTTCTCGTTCCTCTTCTAATTGGCCAGGTATTTGCCTCCCTAAGAGTCTTGAAATTATGGTCTTTATTTCCTACACATATCCAAAGTTATACTTTTCTTTGAGAGACTAATGTAGAGAAGCAATGATAAGTTTTTGTTGCAAGATCTTGAAACATCATTGACTATATTTAAAGTCTGCTTAACAAAGACCAGAATGTATGGTTGTAAAAGTCTTGACAACTGATAAACTTACATCAAAAGAACTAAAATGGTAGGCAGAGAAGTCTAAAGGTATTTTCTTTTTCTAAAGATGTTTTCTACTTGTGGTGGTAGAAGACAGATAAAGCAACTGGAAGAAGTAAAATATTACCTTATGTGTCTTAAGATTCTTTTTAGTAAAAACATACTATGAGGTTTTAACTATGGAAGGCTGTGTGGAGGACCCTCAAACAACTGACAGTGGAATTACCATTCAACCCAGCAATCCCACTATTGGGCATCTACCCACAGGACACAAAAACACTAATTACAAAAAGATACATGTATCCAGATGCTTATTGCAGCACTATTTACAATTGAAGGATATGGAAACAACCTAAATGCTCCAAAACCGATGAATGGCTGGAAAAGATGTGGTATATCTGCACACTGAAATATTATTCATCAAAGAAGACAACCTTACGGTATTCACAGCAACATGGTTGGAACTAGAAGGAATCATGTTAGTGGAAATAAGATGGAAAGAAAAAGAGAAATGTGGATGGTCTCACTTACATGAGGGACACAGATAAAACAAACAAACAAATGAACAAAAATAATTTAAAACTGCCAACAGAATTGAAGTATAGAGCAAGAGTAAGGGAGAAGCATAGAGCCAGGGAAGGGGAAGGGCATAAGAGATAAAGAGTTCAAGAGTGGTGGGATTGTGGGAGAACCCTGGGACAAATAATGATATAATATAGATATATATGTGTGTATATATTTATACATATAAATATTTATAATAAATTTTTAAACCCTTCATGAGTTAAATTCAGAAATCTATTTCTGGACGCATGTACAGATGGCAAAAAAATGAAGGAAAACATAAACAGCTGGGACTGCATCAAACTAAAAAGCTTCTGTGCAGCAAAAGAGACAACAGGGAAAACAGAAATCCAACTGAATGGGAAAAAGTTTTTGCCCTCCATACAAGTGATAAGAGTCTGATAACAATGATACACAAAGAACTCACACAACTTAACAAAAACAAAGCAAAAAATGGAGAGGAACTGAAAAGACACTTCTCCAAAGAGGAAATGCAAATGGCCAATAGGAACATGAAAAAATGCTCAATATCACTAGCTATTAGGGAAATGCAAATCAAAACCACCATGAGACACCACTACCTTACACCACAAGCATGGCCCACATTCAAAAAACGGGCAACAACAAGTGCTGGCATGTATGTGGCGAGATAGGAAAATTCTTACACTGCTAGTGGGACTGTAAATTGGCCCAGTCACTATAGAAAGCTGTGTGGAAGACCCTCAATCTAGTGAAAATGGAACTACCATTTGACCCAGTAATTGTTCTTCTGGGAATCTATGCAAAGGAGACTTCCACACTTATACAATGGGACACCTATACTTGGATGTTCACTGCAGCACTATTTATAATTGCAAGGACATGGAAACAACCCAAATGTCCCAAAACAGATGAATGGATGGAAAAGATATGGTATATATACACAATGGAATACTACTCATCAATTAAAAATGACAAATTTGATGAATTTTGATACCATGGATGTACCTAGAAGAAATCATGTTAACATAAACAAGTCAGAAAGAAAAAAACAGAAACCAAATGGTTTCACTAATATATGGGATATAGAAAAAACAAGCAAAAGGTCAGGAGGAAAAGTCAAAGCAAGCTAACAACCAAACTAAAGTTCACAACTGGGGGGTTGGAGGGGCATGATGGAAGGGAGCAGTCAGGGAGGGAAGATGGTGTGTGATCCCCAGAGAATACAAAGATGCAAAATATATATAAATTTAAAAAAGATTTTTAACACAAGGCAAAATAAATAAATAAAAATTTTAAGAAGAAAAAAAAATAAAAATATACTATGGGGTTTTATAAAGATGGAAGAAAAAAGTATATGATTTGTTTTAAGTTGCTTTTTAAAAACAGCATATAGCATATGCACACTGTGCTCTGATGCTATAATACTGGTTCCTGAAGCACGGAGGCACTGCTCAATTTTCTCCTTGCCACTCATTCGTTTTCAGTCCCACTCCTCTGCCTTGCTCTCTGTCCCAGGACACTGACTTGATTGAAAGCATCATTTAGCTGCCTTGTCTTATGATTCATTGATGGGTCTGACCCACAGGCAGAGAGAGAGACTGCTCCCCCTCCACTCAAGGTTCTGACATTGAGTTGCTGTCTAGTATCCCACCTTTCACATCTCTAGCTCTCCCCAGACCCTTAATCCTCTTTCCCATTAAGGTTATCTCTCTTTCCCGGAAGGAGCCTGACTCTGCCTACGTTTCTGTGCAACAGTCTTAAGACACCAGACTTTTTAAAGCCCATTTTTAAAATAGCTACCAACAAAAGTGTTTTGTTTTTTTTTTAATTTCCTCAACAATGGTATTCAGATAGGAGCAAAGCATTTAATTTGAAGTTTGAAGTAACGAAGTTTACAGAAATTTCTAATAGGGCCCAATGCTGCATGCTTTTGAATTCTTTTGTGTAAATGTCTTTCTCATTGTATTAAAATAAAAGCTTTGGAAATAGATATTATCTTGAATATAAGATATATTCAGACCTATTAAAAATGGTATCATTAAGGTAAGTAGTTCAGTTCTTAGTTCTGGGATCTTGAAACCCTTAAATTTTGGTCAGCAGGCATCCTCTGGGTTTCTGTTGCAAAAATAGAGGTCATTATCCCTCACCTGTCTCGGAGGATCAGAATGCAATATTTACTTAGCTGTTGCTCTATTTAGAGTTCACCATTAGCAGCGCCATCATGTGACAAGAGAGAAGGAGCAAGCAACATCCTCCCTGCCCATGGGGATATCTAAGAAGTTAGGAGCACTCCAGATAAAATGAGCCCACGAGAGCTAGATGCAGAGAAAAAGAAGGATTCCCAACTCTATTAGAATGGCCAAACGGCAAAGTGGCCTAAAGGAGTCTGTTTTCATTCTCTGTAATATAATTGCAGGAGAGGAGAGTTCTAGAAAAGGATGTACTCAAAATGAATTCGTGTTCACTTTACCATGACACCCTTCAACTTTGATGGTCATGACTCAAAACCTGTCATTGTACTCATGAAAACTACTGAAGTCCCTAGTATTGTCTTTCAACCATACTACATTTTAAGTGGATTAAGCAGTTATCAAGTCTTTAAAACTTTATCTATTGAGCACTTTATAGACACCTGAGTATAGAAACACAGATAATTAAATATGGTTCCTGACCTCAGGTTGGCCACCTGACTGAAAAAAACATAATCAAGTGATGTGGTTGGGGGATATGAACCCCAAAATACAAAATAATACTACTCCCTTGGAGGTAGCATAACCAGCCATGTTAGTAACAATAGTAGGACTGAGACATTATCAAAATGTTTCCTGCCATCTAACTGCTTGACAGTATGACATATCTTTCAGGCAAAAGCCAGCCCCCCTACCAAGCATCCCCAGAGCATTGCAGCCTCACTCCTTTTCATGCTGGCTGAGATGCTTAATTTAGAGAAATGGTGTACTGAGTTTAAGACCAATGTGATTTCTACCTTTTTTATAAAAAATAATTCCACTTTACTCTGAACACAATGTCTTTAATATCTGATGCAAGTTCTCCTAAAGCTAAAGAAACAGTATCAAGTGTCTCCAAAATCTAGATATTATGTGTTAAAATTCAGTTTTCTGGACTGTGCCACCCCCAGATCCTCTAAACCAAAAAATATGATGACTACCCCAATAATCCGAACAAATATTTCAGGTTATTATTATGTTCCTATCACCAGCAGTTTGAGATCACCTAGCTAAGAGCCTTTGCTAGTTCTGAGGTGAATCATGCTGAAACCCTGCTCTCGCTAATAAAGTCAATATCAAGAATCATTCTACCTACTTATATTCTCTATATTGCAGAAATTTTTAGTCCTAAGCCTCATTAATCTCCACCAAAACCTTAAATGGGCTTCAAGACATATTTAAAGGCCTTTGCGTGTATCTGTGAAACATACAGAGTCTATGTGCAGGTCTATGTTTCTGTCTGGCATCATAATCCATATATATCTTCTGACTGTTGAAGAAACTCCAGTATATAAAATAGTTGCATTATGGGACTGATTATGTGCAAACTCTAGGTTCCCACTGCTAAATTAGTTTCCCCTCTAGAGTCAATACACATATGGATCCTAAACAATATTATTCTCTGACTAACTCATAAAATTAATTTATATTCCTTGAGCATCCTGGGTGATTATGATGCAGTAAACACATACTCATTCATCAGAACCTTTTAGCACATTAGAGTAGAAGGTAGCATTATCTCCATCTCTGTCTCTAATACAATAATAACAACAATGATTAGCATGCACTGAGCACTCCCTCTCTGCCAACCACTAGTTTAAGCACTTTACACATTTAAAACTTACACCTCTATAAAATGAGTACTACTGTCACCCCCTTTTTTATATGAAGAAACTGAGACTTTTCATGAAATCTTTGCTCATCTCTACATTAATAATAATAATAAAATCACCACAAGTGCTCTTCGTTGAACTGATTATATTCCAGGCACTATTTTGTACGCACTCATTTTGTAGAAGAGCCTAAGGCACAAGAAGTAGCTTTCCCAAAGTCATAGAGCAAGCAGTAGACAGCCAGGATGTAAACTCTAGTCTGACTACAGAGCCCACATGCAGCCATGCTTGCTATTGCTCCCAGTTTCAGCCTGTACCTCACAGGATAATTGCTTATTCCATGGGCCTAGGCTTGGTGGTCCACTTCTTGTCTAAGGACTCCCTTTCTTTCCTCTTTTTAAAGTTCTATTTGCATGATAGGTTTCTGGAAGTGGACCCCAAGTTTTCATAAGCATCCCCTTGATGCTTATGCTGCTCAGGCCCTGAGTATGCCAAGGACACCGCGGCTCTTCGTGGTTCCCAGACCACACAAGGTCACACCATTGCTCAGGGATGTCAGCTCAGATGCCTTTTACAGTCCCAGACACGATGGACCCGGCAGTCCTGTCGGCTCTCAGCAGAACTGGGCAGTGTCACATTTCAAATACTGCCTCTGTGTAATGTTCTGAGACCATTCCAGTCCTGGTTAAAAAAACACAGTCACGACTCTCCTCGAGGCTGGGACTGTTGATTTTGTTAGGTGAGATCACTTGAGGAATATAAAACACAGGAGAAAGAGTAGTAAGGAGAAAAAACAATAGGTGGCTATAAAGGGTCAAACACAAGTCAGGAAATAAGTGGAGAAACATCCCGGTCACAGTGTTCCACTCACTTTAAACTTAGGGTTTTAAGAACCTAAGGAATTAATCATTTTCTACTTTTTCACTCCTTCCCAATTGTAAAATGTTTATTTGCATAGTGGCTTTTTATTCTCCTCCGTGTGTGCGCACGTGCGGGGTGTGTGTGTGTGTGTGTGTGTGTGTGTGTGTGTGTGTGTGTGCGTGCGTGCGTGCGTGTAAAATAGGTTAAACTATGTTTCTCTTTAAAAACCTGATGGCAGCCTGTGTTCCCTGGGCTCAGCATGAACGCCACAAAGATTTTGTGTTCAAAGCACACAGCCTTCGTACTGCTCACCATCTATTTATGTTTATGTTGGGCTTTTAATGTTATGCAAGACCTTTTTCCTTTCTTTACTCACCACGGAGTGATTGTGCTGATTTAACATTTTATAGACACATAAATTTTCCTTTAGAAGCTGTGCCGAGAACGTGTGCCTCCATGGGCCAGTTTCTTATTGAAATCAGATGATACACAAAGTACAAGCTCACATTTCAGTGAAAGGCTGCCCCCTAGTGAAAATTTCCAACTACACAGTCAATCTGCAAATTTACTGCAAATAGTGCAGAGGTTTCTTGACACAAAGGAGAAATGTCCTTCAGCAGCAGAGGATGTGACAGCATTGTGTAATTTAACCATCAATCAGATAGTGCTTTTCTTTCAACTCCCCTAGCCTATTCTCAGTGTTTTGTAACGATTTTTTTTGATAATTCAAAAAGTCTCTGATTCTTATATATACACATATACACACACACGCGTGCAAAATATGTTCTTTCCTAAAAATATTTTCGAAATATCTTCGGTGAATTAGTGAAAAGTGCTGATATTCAATGCCCTTTTTTGTGGTTTTGGCAGTGATCTTGGAAGTGTTCTTCCACCTCTACTTATTTCATGTTTGTTTGCTTTTTTCTATTTAGGATAACTATGCAAAGTAAACCAGCTTTAGTTTTAGAAGGTGATCTTCTAAAACACTCTTAGGGCACCCTACACACTTCAGTGTTTAGTTTCTCTATCTATTTTAAATTAAAGTCTAATATTCTTCCTCATGCAGCAGGTCTATGAGATACTTCATATGAGGCATTTTGTACAGCATCTTGTATGTTAGACTATCAAAATCAATATGATACTATTATTGCACAGTTTTACAAAATTATTTTAATGTCACACATTAAATAGTACTTTGTTTATAAATTATTTCTATTTTGTTGTACATAATTGGAATATTTTTCAAGACAAAATTAGACAGTCATTAAAACAAGCAGTTAGAAACTTGAAAACTAGCAAATATGTCCTTTTTATTTTACTTCTCTATCCTCCTGTCCTCTTACCTATCTAACATCAGAGTATGGGTTAGTATGTTATCTGAATTACCCTTTTACAAAGACTAAAGGTGAAACTCAATGACAGTGGGCAATTGTTTTAACAACTGGGTGGCTGGACACTCACTTCTCTCTGCTCTTCTAGCTAATCTTGTACAAGATTAGAATCAATGGGTTCTCTTCATTTTATTTTGTTCACTCTTCCATGGATTTTAAGACCTCTAGAATCAACGTTTTGTTAGTTTCTGCTAAAGAACATCTTTCATTGTGTAGGTAACTGAAGACTAGTTGTTTGAAGCTGCAATGCAATGAGGTAGATAGTAAAGATTTAGCTGTCTTTCCTAAAGACATTCTACTCCTTCATGGCCATCAGAATCCAAACCTTGGTCAATTGAGACCAATTGCCCCGTGTTCTTATTCATCAAGGTATTCCACATCTTGTTTTTAGCTCGCTATTTATTAAATCTCATAGGCATAGGCCATGTTGTTCCTATTTTAAAAGCAAAAGTAACATCAAGAAAGAATAAAAAGTTAAGATGTATATATTAATGTCAACATTTTCCTCTTAGTCTATCTAGGTGTACTAAATTAAGGAAGGTCACTCTCCTTTAGTCTTGGGTTGGATGAATGGATGAGATCTGTTCCTAAGAAAGTGAATATGGTTAATGCCTCTCTGCAGTAATTTCTCCAAGACTGGTCCTTCTTACCTGTCATAAATAAGTTATGAAGTCAAAACTACTCTACTTATCCAAAAATATTATCAAAATAGGAAAGAGGAGAACTTTAGATAGACATTCGAAAAACTAAGAAACTGCCTCTTGAATGATTACTATATCATGGAGCCCAAAAAGATGCTCAAGCAAAAATATCCAAAAATTGTGACTCAGAATAAGACTTGTCATGGCTGAAGGAATGTTGGTCTAGATTAGATAGATAGATAGATAGATGGATGGATGGATGGATGGATGGATGGATGGATGGATGGATGGATGGATGGATGGATGGATGGATGATGAATGATGGATGGATGGATGGATGGATGGATGGATGGATGGATGAATGGACAGATAACAAAAGCAAGTAAATAAAGCAAAGCAAACCATTTTTAAAAATCATTCTGTTGAGTTTCTCTCCTCGTTTTTGTCTATTATCTATAATCAGGATGAACAACAAAGAGTCAATGCTTTTGGAAGTTTTTGGATCTTGCTAGATAGCTTACCTACCTTTTAAAAAACTATGACAAGGTGTTCTGTAACTATTTTTTTCTTTTTTAAGAAATCTGAACTCACAAGAAACAGCAGCTTGTTTTTTTATTAAGTTATTTATTTATATATAAATTTCACATCTTTGTATTTCCCGGAGTTCACCCTCCCACCCTCTCCCTTCCCCCCACTCCCTCAGAGTTGTGCATTTCAATTTGTTTGTTAGCTTGTTTTGACTTTTCTTCATGGCTTTTTATTTTCCCACATCCCATATAATACTGAAACCATTTGGTTTCTATCTTTTTCTTTTTGATTTGTTTCTGTTAATATGATTTCTTCTAAGTGCATCCAAGTTATCATAAAATCATCCAATTTGTTGTTTTTAATTGGTAAGTAATATTCCATTGTGTATATATACCACATCTTTTTCATTCAGTCATCTGTTTTGGGACATTTAGTTTGCTTCCATGCCCTTGCAGTTATAAACAGTGCTGCAGTAAACATCCAAGCACAGGTGAGAAGCAGCAACTTGTGAGGTAGATAACTGTTCAGCAAATATTCACTTCTTTCTTTGGAAAAAATAGACTTCCCTGCCCATTGGCTGCCGCAGGCCGGCCAAGCAAGGACGAGGCCACGGGGAACCAGGCTTCAGCTATTCAGGAAAAAAGGTCAGCTCCCAGTTTGTTCCTCCTGCGGGGGGCAAAGAGCTTAACTTGTAAAAGGTTTAAATTACAAGTTTCTCATCTCTGAGATGGGCTCCCATAATTGGCCAAGTGGTTTGCAGTAGCCCTTGGAAGTGATGATATGCCATATCCAGGTCTAGGTCAAGGGGCATCAGGTGTCTCTGCTAACTTCTCTTGTCCTCCAACTTTTTGGCTCAAATAACTACTGGTTCAAGAGGACACATTGTGTCCAACCTACAGTTTTGAACCCAAGGTCAGCTAAGCTCACCTAGAATAGCAAAGTTCCGCTGGCCAGCAGACAAGAGAAATAAATCTGTTGTACTCATCTTAGTTGTGGAGTTGTTTTGTTTGTTATGCAGCCTTATAGTGGCAATAATTGACTAATACAAAGTCTAATAACATTGCAAAGTTTATATCCTCTAATAGACTCAATATTATGTAAACAAAACATTTACTTCTCAAGTATTGAGCCTGTGTGTGTATATATATATACAACTTGTTCATCTTGATAATAAGTAAAGAAGGGGAAGAAAGCATAATTGGTCCTAGTTAGCAAAAGAAATGCCTCCCCAAACTGTGCACTAACACCTGCACACTTTATTCATAGGTGAGACTCTCCCTAAAAGCCTATTATCAAACTCTCTTGTCTAATTTTCTAGACACTTTACAGTAGACAGGGAGAAATTTCAAGAAGCAAAATTGCTGGCACAATACAAAAGGTAACTATATCTAGAAAGAAAAAATAGAAAAATAATACATACACACACACTATCCACACAAGATTCCAAGTTACAGGAATCTAAGATAAATATCCCTTCGTGTTTCATTTTTCCAATCAACAGCAAAAAAAGTAAGGAAGTTTAGTCAGTTCCAAAAAATTTGCTTCAAGAATTCCTTAAAACAGTACTTCTTAAGAATTTTTTGATTATAATGCATTTTGAAAATTTTATCAAATTTATGTATTCTTCTTTTAAAAAATGAAAATTTGAACCCCCACCAAAATCATTCATGTAATTTTAGGTAGTTTCAAATCTTACGGGACTAATTCATGAGCCCTGGACTATAAACCACAATTTTTAAATAGTCTTTTTTCCAGGAGGAATGCAATTTAATTATTAGAATTTTTTATTTCACAAAACATTTAATTCCTATAAAACATATTTCCAGATAAATGAGGTATCATAGAATTCATAAAGCTATAAGAGGTTTTTGCTGGTCACCACCCAATTACTGGCTACACTGACCCTGGAAGATATTAACGGTCTTTACATCTCCTAAAACTCCATGATATCCTTTGTTGATACATTTCCACATCTCTCAACTTTGTTTTTGTGAACTTCAAGTTTACAAGAGCTTAGTAATTAGATCATTAGTCTATCCTCTTGTAATCCTGGCTTTCATGTCACTGCTCTATTCCTTGTGAGAAAAATGGAAAACCATTGGATCCATTGTATGCTTCTTGATACAATAAAGGATTTCTTCCACATCTGCTCCTTAACTTTAATTCCCTCTGTGAAATTTGAGACATTCATCTTACTTTTGCTTTGGGGGACCCCTACTATCTGAGTAGTTATTGTTTTTTTTTTATTCCAGATTCCTGAATATTTGTTTCTACAACCTCTTATTCTCTGATGCAAAAAGAAAAAATTAAAACCCCAAACTGACAGTTCAGATATCACAACAGTTCAGGGTTCTGCAGTGGCAACAAGTGGTTTTTTATAGTCAGATAAGAGACTTTAAAACCATGAGGGAAATACATGATTCTTAATAAAATTATTGATATTATGGTGCTGTTATAACAAATAATACCTTATTATTATTATATTTTAAAAGTATATTTACATTTTAAGAGAAATTGTGAGCATTTGTCACATTTCCCAAAAAGGGGAGAGAATTAACACTTATAATAAACTCTATAAACATCCAGCACTGAATTTAATTTCTTAAACACTGATTGATTTCCTACAAGGTAAGAATTATCCCACCCTCATTTAACAGATAATGAGCATGTAGTGAAAGAAATGAAATGACTTGCTCAAAGTCACACTTCATAAATGACAATGTGAAAATCTACACCAACTTTCGTTTTCTTTCCATTATGTCACTTTTAGAAACTCTTAGAAACTAGACATGACAGAGAGGTTTTGATTACCTTTTTAAAAAGATCAAAGGAATTGTCAAGGAGAAAAGACAACAGACTTGTACTGAGAGCAAGCGATAGGATTTATCCAATGTATAAATATAATAAGAGGCCGATTTGAGTTTATGATAAGAACATTAATGAGTATACTGAGAGAGTAAACTCCAACACTAGTGAAAACAAATCCATTCACTCCTTCCCTCTTTCCTCTGGTTGTGAGGGAGGAAAGTGGAGGACATGGGTGGTCCTTAGGTAGAAGGAGAAATAAGAGGACTACAGGCAGGAGCCCTGATATTCTCCATGATAAGTGTCTGTCACAGCCTCCTACTTCTGCAGACACAGGTTCTCTTTGGCAGGGCAGGTGTTATCAAGGCTATGAAATAAAATACTGCCTCCACCAGAGGGGGAAGAAAACCCAGTCATATACAAAGCAAAGGATCTGAGTCTGCTGTCCCAGAGCTACAACAGCAATCTAAGGACAGATTTCAGAGGACTGAGGCAACCTTACAAATTCTAAGTGTCCCCATCAAAATGTGGGGAACAAACCAATGCCTACCCCAAAGCTCAGCCTTTGAACACAGAGAATTGGGAGAACTATGGGAATCTCAGTCAAAAGGAGAAGAATTCTGTGTGTCTACCCTAGCAGCTATCAGATGTGGCCCACAAACTGCCAGGAGTCAATGAGACACTTTCAAGACATCCATGAGGTTTAAAAGAATTTTGTAACAACGCTAAGATATCATTTACCTCTTTCATTGTGTTGACATTTGCACTGATGATGCAAAAAGCAATAGGGAATTAGACAGCTGGGCTTTTAGCAGGAATCAAGGCCATGGTATCTAACTGTAGTACTGCATCCTTCATTATCACGCACTCCTAATTTTTTTAAAAATGCTTGTATCACGTAAGAATGTCCTCGACAATACAGTTCAATTGATTTATTTTATCAAGTTGAATCCCCTTAGTGTACATATTTTAATGTTCTCCATGATACAATGAAAAGTATGCACAGAGTAATTTGCATTTCAAACTACAAAAACTAATGGAGAACACAGTGCAACCGGCAAATTCAAATGTCTTTTTTCACAAGATATCATTTTCCCATGAAATACTGAAAGACAAATTATGATTATTCAAACTTGAGTATTTCTCAAAAAAAAGAAAAAAAACATGAACCTGTCCAAAAAAACTGACAGAATTTGTTGCCCATCAATTCAATTTTCAAGCAAAATTTATGATTTTGGAAAACTTGCATCCATCACTGCTTGCTTGACAACCATTCAGTTAGACTTCTCTTATGAAACAGATGATGATATTAATGAACATCAGTTTTTGATGTGCTTTGAAATATGTCAACACTTAGATGATCTGCCTTACTCAGCAACTAAATTTCTAAGTGACCAGTGAACAATGCTACAAAATCATGCATGGGTAGAAAATCCATTCAAGACAAACCAACAGACTTTAATGTGATAAACTATAAAATCTTATAGCTTAAAAATTCCACATTGCAACTAACCATGAAGAGCCACCACTTGTTGACTTTTGGTGTAATATTAGAGAATATATACAGTTATCTTAGAAAGCTATTAAGTCATACTCTTTTACAGTTACTTATCTGCATGAGGCCAGATAGTATATACTTCAACCAAAATAGTATTACAAAACAGACCAATAGATGCAAATCCAGCTAATTTCCAGTAAGTCAAATAATAGAGAGATTTGCAGAAAACCTTTTAAACCTACTCATCTCACTTTTTATTTCAAAAATAAAGTTATCTATATTAACTATGTAAAAACTATATAGAAGTGGTTTCAGTTTTTAAATAAATATACACACTTCAAAAATCTTTATTCAGATTACCAGCATAAGAAATATTGCTAAATATAACCTGCAACAAAATTATTGTTGGGGTTTCAATCAATTTTTTGTTTTTAAGAACATTTTTATTTATTTTTAATGGCATTTTTTATTAAGGTAACATTGGTTTATAGCACTGTACATGGTTTAAGGGTATAGGTTACACCTGTTGAGATATAGGTGACCACATCACACCCAGCACCATAATCCTCCCTTAAAGACCCCCCATAATCTTCCACCATAGTCTATTACACTCCTTCCATTTATTCTTCCCCTACCCCCACTTTCCTTACTACTAGTCTCAATTCTGCAATCATATTTCTAGGGTTTGCTGTGTTTTTGTTTTCTCTGAAGGTTTCAGTAATCTTTAAGAGTACAGATAGTGCCAGACTAAAATTTTATGGGTGCCCATCATAGTGGGTACCAATGTGAGGAAAGGCTGTGCCCAGGAACCAGGGAACATTGTGTATCACAATGAGTACCAACATTCTTGAGAACTAGCCACTTCCCGGGTCCTGGTGTTACATAAGGATACATGGTTTTAGAGTCTATTACCAGAAAGAGAGGTTTGACTGCAACAGGCTATGTTTAAAACCTGAAATAACTAAGAGACCTTAACTAGATTACTTTTTGTTATAGATGGAATGGGAGCTAAAGGAGATATTCTTGTTCAATCATTGAGAAATTAATAAAAGGGCCCAACTCAATGATTCTTGAGTCAGTGATCTCCAGGCTCTGCTGCTAAGGCTGGAATACACAGTTTCCCTCTGCTCTAACTTGAACAGGTTTTGATTTCTCAGCCTAGATTTGTTACACCAGTGATGGGTCTTCAACTTTGGACTTTGAGATTGCTGCAAATTGGATTTGATGGAAACAGAAACGGTGCTCCAGGACACCCATCATGGACTGCACAGTAATTAGACTGTGTACAGGCCTAAGCTTCAGTACATCAGCATGTCTTCCAAGTTCTTCAGTTTCTGCTCTGCAGCAGATTGGAGAATTCCTGCAGCATTATAATCATAAAATCTATAATCACCAACAATGTTTTGATAGGCAGTTCACAAAGTTTTATAACAGGGAGAGGATAGATTTCAGTTTTCCTGCTCCACCCAGGAAGGTGGAGCTAAACCTGAAGGAAGAGAAACTGGAGACTAGGAGAGGAGGAGACCTGGAGGAGGCACATGGAGCAGAGAGACATGTGAAGAAGCTGTGCTTGTCTCTCAGCCTTGGGCTGGTACCAGTGATATGGGGGACATGGAAAGAGACACTTGAAGCAGATGTGCGAGAGAGACCCACGGGAAAGTTAACAGTAGCAGACTTTATCTTGACTTTGATTTTGTTTCTTTCAGCTCAGATATGCTGGGCCCCTTCTGCCCCTTTTCTGTGGGTCACCACCAAAAGGTGCCTTGAACTTGTGCCAGATTTTCAGGCCTCAGTGACTCTGCTATGGGTCAATCCTGCTGAACTAGGTATTTACCCAGGAGGGCAAAGGTAACTGAGTGTTAGATTTAGAAACTGTATTCTTTGTCTTTCCTTTCTCTTGTCTTTTTTGCATTTCAAAACTCCTTTCCATTGAAGGTCTTTATATGCAATAAAGAATGTTTTGTCTTGATGTGGGGGGTGGCAGAACTTATTTTAGAGCAGGCAACTTTTTTGGGGGGGGTCCTAGGATGCCTCTTAGGTTGCCCTGTAAGTTTCACCATTTTCACAAGAAATCCTCAGTTGATTGGCTACAAGAAGAGATTTTAATTAGCTTTCACCGTGTCTTTGAGGCAGATAAACTAAAGATAAGTACAAAGAAAAGCTCTGGCAACTAGAAAGAAAACCCGCTTGGTATGAACTTTGTGTTTATCTGTAGCATGTATTTCTAACATTTTGATGTTTTGATGTTTGTTCTTTCTCTGATTTATTCAGCTGGGTTAATTTGACAAGTTATGATTCTGAATAAGCTTTAAAGGGGATATTCTTTCACATACTGTATACTTTTATAATTTTATCTCTATATGTAAATAGCTTTATAATTAAATAGTTACATTAGGGAGAGAATCATTTTGTTTTCAGACTTAATTTTATGATTTTGAAAGGTCTTAGCTACTGGATTCTGCTCCCAAGCAGAATCCTAATAACTTTTGGTAGAGAAGATATAAGAGGGAGAATCTAAGTGAAACTTGAAATTGCACAAAGTCCTTTCCCAGATTTTTAGAATTTTGCATGTTCTCATAGTTGATGTTGCAAGAAACCCATCAAGGATGGCTACTCTCATATGAAAAGACAAAGACACAAAAGTTTCAGAGGTGACCACAGAAGCAGCTCCACCAAAGACCTCTTAATGTAACTGAAAATGTGTGATCAGTTGGAGAACTGCAAAGTCTGTGGAATAAATTAATTCCCTCTCACTTCAACCGAGTAGACATTCACATCATATCTCTCAAAAATATAAATGCAGATAAACAAAGGCAGTCTCCACCTTCAAGAGGCTCTCAGTTCACACTAAATGAAGGGTATGCTCCACTAAGAGTAGAATAATGTACTGTGAGAACACAGGGCAAAGAGGAGTTTATTCTAATGTTAAGAGTTTCTCATAAGTTCTCTCTAGTCAAGACTTCCAACCTTCAGTTTCTAGGTCAAATAGAAACTTTCATTCTCTTTTCCATAAGCCTCCTCCTAATGGGGAGTTTGAACATGAACCTGGGTTGAGGACATGCACTAGTTCTCACGGAATTTAGCAGACCACATATTTTCCTTCTCTGTCTCCCTTCACAGGACTTCTCTGCAACCCATCATTCAACACCCACAATGACAGTGGTGTCCAAAGTAATTGGTGCAAGTGGTTATTTTTTTTTTACATACTCATGAGAATTGGCAGGAAAGCAATGTATTTTGCATGAGGAAATAACAGTTTGTTAAACCAAATTGCCCCAGCAGTAGTCTCTTTTCCAAGAGGACTCATGGTTTTGTGACCTTGGCTGGTAATGGAGTACATTCTTTCCCTGCAATGAGTTACTATTCTCCATTCCATTTCACTACAGGCACCAAGGGTAACCAGCAGCTCTGTATTCTGAAAATATGCCTACTGGATGCTCTGTCCCACCCAAAATTTGCTATTCTGCAGCTTTTCCAAGTGCAATTAATATTAAAGCTACAACTGCTTTAGATGACTGATTGTATTATGTTTTATGTTGGGGTCCTAGACATAGTAAATAAATCAAAAATTTCTCTTTTGTTCACTAGGCATAATTTGTGTTAGGAACTTAGGAACTTCAGTCATACACACACATACACACACACACACACATATTTTGCAACAACTATTATACATCTATTGATTATCTCCACCAACCTAACACCCTTCCCCAGCCCCCACTGGGGAAGAAATATAAAGTATTGTGTGGCAGCAAGTAATATAGTAAAATGAAAAACATATGTCCATGGTTCATACTGTATCCAAAAGAGAACTATGTGCATCTGAAAAAGAAAAGAAAAAAAAAAGGTAACATAAGCCTCAATAGTTGGCTTTAACTGAATGTTTGATCCCCAAAGGTATGAATTATGGTTTAACAAATGGGAAAAAGAACTTCTAGGAATGGTGCCCTTTTTCTCCTTCAAATATGTGAGACTCTAAATGGTTTATTTATACAGTGTGCTATGTATTGATTATATTAGATTAAGTATTATGTGATATAGTAACCATTACATGCATTCCAACTTTTCCTGACCATGTATTGTTCTATAATAACCTCTGATTTTTCAGACTGTGATGAGGCAATGCTATTGAAATTGAATTATATAGCTGAACTATAATTAATATTTGGCTGCAACCTAGAATGCAGCAGTTCAGAAAACAACTGTGCAAGTGGCACCAACCTCATCCTAGGAATTAATCAAAATTGAGATTCTGAGGTGCTACCATATTAGCACCTTCTTAAGTTATCATTGTGCACAAGTCAGGGTATTGAACTTCATTGGAAGACCTGGAAGTATTACTTCAACTATGGAGAATGGAAGCTCTAGGGAAATGGAGATCACACATCATGTGTTCCCTGGAACTTTAGGTAATTGTGTAGAGGAGTTGCTCGTAATTGTCTGCTGAGTGAATGAATGGAATGATTTATATGGCAGGGCAACAAACCAGAGAAGATCATTGACTTGATGGTTCCCAAAAAGCAGCCAGGTGTTGCAGAGTTCTAAGCAAAGGAGGAATACTGTGATATGCTGGACTTGGCTCCCACTGACTCTCAGGAGTCAGATGTGTGTATCTTTTCTCAATTTTACAATCAGTATCTTTAACCTTAAAATTGACCACTGTAGAAGTATTTACACCATGGAAATTGGCAACCACCACAAATTAGACTTTTCAAGAGAGTCAGATTAACACATCATTGACATAGCTAGTAAACTTGTGTTAGTTCAGAATTCTAGCATTAGAAAATCCTCTAAAACCAAGACCACAACAGGAAGTATAAGTGGTAGCTGGGTCAGAAAGCATGATGAAGCAGTGTTCCTTCTTACAAGGTGATAGGAGAGACTCTGAGTCACAACTGGAAAAGTTGGAATAATAAAAGGTAAGACTTAAATATACCTGTAAAAATGCTGTTTTAGCTTTTACTTCCAGTTCATGAAAACATATGATATCAAAAGTTGAACTGGGACTCCAATCCCCTCCCCCAGACTACATTTAATGACTTATTCATTACTTGAACAAATATTTCTTGACTGCTCACCAGCACCAGGCACTAGTAATAAAAACTGTGATAGAGTAATTACAAAATAATTGCTATTGTATGTATGCACCCCAATTTATTCATCCATTCATCTGAAGATGGAATTTGGGTTGTTTCCAACTTACGGTGATTGTAAATAGTACTGCTGGAATATGCATTCTCCAGTTCTCCAGTGCTTGTTTGAGTAACTATTCTTGTTATATGGGGTATATTCCTAGATGTAGTAAAATAAAGTCATGTATAATATATGTTCAAGTGCCAAACTGTTTCCACAATGATTCAACTACTTCATATTCCTATTTAGCACCAACAGCAACATAAAGGATCCCAATTTTTCTGTATACTTACCAACACTTATTCCATTTTTATTATTATAAATATGCTAATAGATGTGAAGTGGTCCCTCATTGTGATGTGTATTTGCTTCTCCCTGATGCTAATGATATTAAGCATCTTTTCTTGAAACAGTAAATTTTGGGCTGGTTGATGTAGCAAAAAAGATGGGAGGGGGAAGCAAATCAGATTACCCTGTCCTCATGAGGCAAATAATCTAGTGACAGACTATTATGTAGTATTTGTGCAAATAAAGGTACACTGGGAACTGTGGTTGGTTCTCAGCACTATGAGAGCACATAGGACATTTAGGATAACATGTCATGGGAGGATCCCCAGAAGACATGATCAGTAAACACAGATCCTTAAGAAAATGAGTATGATTTAACCAGATCAAAAAAAGAGTTTTTTAAAATGCCTATACAAGGGAACATGGTAAAAATGAAGGCTTGACTAAGGATCAGTTAACCAAAAGAAGAGAAGTTCAATGAATCCAAAAGATAAAGATACAAGATAACACAGAAGATAGGTAGGAGACCAGGCTCTGTGAAACTTGAAGATCAAGTTAAGGAATTTCACCTCTGCTTAAAAGCAATGGGGTGTCATTCAAGGTTTTTAAGCAGTATAGTGACACAAAACAAATTTATGGTTTGAAAATATCACTATCAATACAAGGTGAAAAACAATTTGGAGAGAGGAAGAGGGCAAGCTGGGAAATCATCCAGGAGATTATTTTAATAGGAGAAATAGCCTTGATTTGATAATAGTAGTAAATAGATGAGGAAACACAAAAGATAGTTCTAAAAATTAAGGTGATGTTAGAAATAGATTCAATAAAAGAAATATAAAGAAAAATAAAAGATATTAAAGATGACATTTGGTTCCTGGTTTGAGTAAGTGAATGTGAGATTGAGATTGAGAACTAATTTTAAGACAAAAGATCTAGAATTTGATTTTAGATACACTGAGTTGAAGTGTTATCTAGTTAGACCTAAGTGACAACTATGCATACATGTCTGGTTCTTAGATGAAAAGTTGGACTAGTGACTCAAGCTTGTATTATATATATGGTGGTGATAATAGAAGTCCTGGGTGTGAATGAGTTCTCAAAGGAAGAGAGTGTAGAATATCATCAGAGTAAGGTTCAAATGAAACTTGAGGGTTCAATTGTTGGTATAAAGGAAGGAGAGCCTGAAAAGAGATTGAAACAAGGCACCTATGGAAAGCAAGTGTAAAGTAGGAGGTCAAGAAGACAAGAGAGGAAAGTGCTTAAAAGAGACAGTAATTAAGCATTGCCAATGCTTATGGTAATTCAAGGCAAAAACCCAAATATGTTTTGTGGCAGTTGTGTATTGATGACTTCAGTAAGAGCTGTTTCTGTAGAGAAGCAGGTGTCAGTTGGAGTAGATTGAAAAATGAATAGAAGGTAAGTGACTGACTCTCTAAAAATAATATGTTCATTACAGCATCACCTTCAAGAACTTCTCAAATCCAGCTACTCCCAAGGCAATGGTCAGGTTCCATTCTGAGACTTCCCATCACCAACTTTTCTGAGTCCAACCTGGCCCAGACCTCTCTGGGAGTTAAAAGGGAATCCCACTCATAGGCCCAACAAGCAAAAGATTATGCATGGTCTAAAGAGGAAGTAATTTTAAGATATTAAAATATAAGAGGATGTGTGTTTTTATAGTAATTTAATATAAATAGAATATAACTAGAAAGAGTACATATCTTCCTGAAATCATTGTCAAGTCAGATAAATTTCCTTAGTGTGCCAAAAATTATTTGGACTAGAGAAATTTTCATCCAAATGTGAATTATATCTGTTCATTCAATTAACGTTTATTGAGCCTTTTAAGTTCAATATCAATTTACTCCTAAGAGGTATGGATGCCCGTAAAATGAGCTATGTCTCCTTTCCTGAGGAATTTATAATATTAAGAAGAAGTACATTACAGACCAATGGTTACATTGTAGAGTGATGACTGTTCCGAAGGACTCAACACAGGAAGGGAGCAACTAAATTGATCCAGAGGTCCAGGGAAGCTTTTGGGATGATAACAATCTCAAGTGATATTTTGAGTGGTGAGTAGAATAAGCTAGGAGAAAGAACAAGATGTTGAATGGCATTTAAGTAGAACACAGCCTGTACAAGCATCCAGAAGCATAAAACTGGATGGTGCATTAAGCAACACCACATAATATATGAGGCATTCAAGGAAGTGAAGCAAAGTTGGGAAATCTGGACCAGAATATGAAGAAATTTATACATTAGTATGCTAGTTTAAAATCTTTTGATTTTCCATCACAGAAAAGCAATTCAAATTGCTTAATAATGGAAAAATCACTAAGGAGCTCAAGAGCTGACTCAACTTTCCAGTTTTGACTGCTTGTGGACTCAGCGGATGTCATCACAAGTGTCTGCTCAGTTCCAGTCTAATGATACAGTCCTGTATTCAACCTATGCCTATATATCCCTGAACCACTAATATTCTTTTTGCTAGGCCTGAGTCTCATGTCCACTCTGAGGTACACAGAATTTCTACCCAGACTGTGTAAAGTGAGAGAATAGAGAAAGAAAAAAATAATAGTACCACACCACCCTATGAAGGGCTTTAAACTTTATACCAAGAACAAGATAGGACACTGAAGGATTGTAAGCAGGACAGTGGAATCATTGGACTTTCGTTTCAGAAAAATCTATGCAGCAACTGTAAAACAGATGTTCAGAGGCAGTCAGACTTGAAACATGTAGAATGTCTGCGTTTGTCCAGGGTTCTGTGGTTAGTCCTAAGCAACAGCCATGAAAACAGGAAATATTGTTTCCTTCATGAGAAATTTTAAAAATACATCAGCGAATCACAATGATGTTGGTTTTTTCCCCACTCTCCACCTAGATTTTGGGCAATATAAGTTACCACTTACAAAGGAACAGAACAGATTTTAAATCCATCAGATCCCTTGACCCTGTGACTCTGTGTACCCGGGACAATTCAACCGCATGGCATATGCTTCGTGTTACCAGTGTGAGGATCCTTGATGTGTAAGAACACAGTGTTTCTTAACACACATCTGAAGTGTTATGTTTTAATTTATTCAATTGGCGATAGAAATTGCGGCAACTGAGAGACATATCTGGCCTCCAACAAACTTCCTAGCTCGATTTAGGACCAGTAATTTCTCAGATTTACAGGAAAGACACACAATGGTGGTCTTAAATATAAATAGCACCTTCAGTTTATAAAAACACTTTTTATACCTATTAACTTATTAATAGGTATCCTTTGAGTGATTCTATGATATAGGTGACAACACCCCCCCCCCTTTTTCAGATTAAAAAAATCATAAACTTAGAAAGGGCATAAATTGCCCAAAGTTGCTTGCTAATAAGTGGCTGGGTGGAAGGAGGGTGTGTCTTTAGGACTCCTGCAGAATCATATTTCTTCTGTGAAGTTCTATTTTCTCTGAAAATTTGAATATGATTGTGAGCAAAATCTCTGAGGTCAGGTATCTGTCTTTGAAATTTTAGCTTGCTACAGATTAGTTGGGTGTTTGTAGCAACATATAACCGTATGTCTCTGGTCCTCTGTTTCTTCAGCTGTGAATAGAAATTTAAGAAGAAAAATCTACTTCAGAGATTGTGAGGATTAAATGAGTAGATACAAATAAATTATATGAATTTATAAGCTATTGTTTAAGTAAGTAGTATATTTCCAAAGTGGAAAGGAGCACTAAGAATAAAATCTTTATAATCAAAAATAAACTATTTTAAATGTATATGTTTTTATAAATATGTTTAAATATATTAAAATACATTAGCATACATGTTTTAAAAATATTTATTTACTGACCAACAATTTTTTTTCTTTTCTTTCTTTTTTTTTTTTTTAGACTAGGTCTCGCTATTTTTGCCTGTAGAACCGCAGGCTCTCATTGCCCGGGGTACCACGGACTCAAGCAATCCCCAGCCTCAGCTTCACAGGTAGCTGGGATTACAGGTGCGTGCCACCACGCCCAGCTGTTTTTTTGGGACTAGGTCTCGCTACGGGCACTGATGGGACTCGAACCGTGATCCCTAGCCCCAGCCGCTTCATAGGCTGAAGCTTACAGGCACGAGCCACCGTGCCCAGCCGCAACAATTTTTAAATTGTCAGAAGAGATATAAAATAGTGCCATTAAAATATGTCAGAAAAAATTTTCTTCTTAAAAATAAAATATATGTATGTATGTATACATTAAAGTCAATTCTTTTTAACTTCTCCAAATTGATTTTCTGAGTATTTTCAAATAAAAATATAAGCAGAAGCAATCATTGAGGCATTATTTTGTACTCTAAATGTTTCATATATGTTAGTTACCTCCAACCCAAGACTAAATCCCTGAGGACATGACCGATGAATCAATCAAGGTTCTCAGGTGTAACAAATAGGAATGAACTCTAATTAAAGCAGAATAAGATTTTACTAAAATATATACTTCACAGTACTTGCAGGAGGGCTGGACAACTAGGCTGAGAGTCTACTTAGTCGAAAGTAAAACTCCAGATGACAGAACTGGTTGATCTGGTGAAGACAAACTGGAGTATCACAGAACATAGACCTCCCACTTATACCACCAACAACCATTTACTGGGCACTGGACTCTGAAAATAGAATCTGCCATAAGCACCTTGGAAGCCTCTGCAGAGCTGCTGCTCTGCCCGTCACCTCTTCACAATGAAATACAAGAGTTCTGAGTATTTTGTTTCTTCAGTTTCCCAAAAAGGAATGAGTACACCCAGTTAGTAGACTCTATCTAGATTTGTCTTTGTTGGCCCAGGCTACTATAAGAAAACACCACAGACTGGGTAGCTGAAATATGAGACACTTATTTGTCACAATTCTGGAAACTGGAAAGTCCAAGATCAGTGTGCTAACAGATTCAGCTTTTAGTGGGAGCTCTCTCCCTGGCTTGCAGACAGCTGCCTTCTCACTGTGTGTTCACATGGCAAAGAGAGAAAGAGAGAACAAGCTCTCTGGTCTTATCTAAGAAACTTATTTAAACCAAATTATCTCCTAACTATCCTATTTCCACGTAACATCACATTGGGTGTGATGGTCTCAATACATGGAATTTGGAAAGCCTCAAACATTTGGCCTATAGCATACGCTCAGGCTCTAGCTGCAAGGGAAGTATTGGGCATGCTTACCTTGTTTGGTGACAAGAATATTTTACCTTGTAAGATGAAAGTTCTCCCAGACATCAGAAAAATATTCAAACACCAAGCAGTCAAAATTATGAAAAATGTCTACAATTGCCATGCTATGCACTTCTTTCGTCTTATTATCAATGCACCATCAAATCCTGAGGAACTTGCTGATATGATCAAAGTGATACCATGAGGAATATTTCAATTAATTCATAGTCCCTTTGCTATTACACGGGTTCAAAATTATCTACAAAAGCTCTGATAAAGTTAAAATAATGACATAACTAATAACTATAGATACCAGCCCCCTCCTCACTCCAACCATGATTCACATTTCTCAGTTTGTTATTCACAATCACAATGAAAACTATATAATAAGCTATTTTGAGAAAGATCACACTCATATAACTTTTATTATAATGTATTGCTATAACTCTTCTATTTATTAGTAGTTTTTACTGTTAATCTCTTACTGTGCCTAATTTGTAAACCAACTTTATCCTAGGTATATATAGAGAAAGAACACGTGCAGGTCTTAGTATTCTGCAAACTTTCAGGAATCCACTGGGGATCTTAGAACATATCCCCCTCAGAGGAAAGGAGACAATTGCAGTGCAAATTGCTTTTGTCCCTCAACTTTTAAACAAACTATTCTTGGAAATTGCAAATTGTGCTGTGATAAACATCCAAGTACAGGTGTCTTTTTGATTTAGTATTTTTGTATCCTTTATATAGATTCCCAGAAGTGGAATTGCTGGATCAAATGGTAGTTCCATTTTCAGTAGTTTGAGGGTCCCACACACAGCTTTCCATAGTGGCTGGACCAGTTTGCATTCCCACCAGCAGTGTAAGAGTGTTCCTTTTTCTCCACATCTACACAACACTTGTTGTTACCCATTTTTTATGGACCATTCTTACTTATGTAAGATGGTATCTCAGTGTGGTTTTGCATTTCCCTGGTTATTAGTGACATTGAGCATCTTTTCATATGCCTATTGGTCATTTGTATTTCCTCTTTGGAGAAGTGTAATTTTAGTTGTTCTTCATTTTTGCTTTGTTTTTGTTAAGTTGTATGAATTTTTTGTGTATGTTTGTTATCAGACCCTTATCATTTGTATGAGGGCAAAAAAATTTTCCCATTCAGTGGGTTTCCTTTTGTTTTGGTTATTGCTATATAGATACTTTTTAGTTTGATGTAGTCCCAGCTATTTATGCTTTCTTTCATTTTTTTTAGCATCTGTAGATGTATTCTGAAAGAGGTTTCTAAAGTATAAGTCATGTGAAGATAAGGAAGCAACCCAAATACGCCAAAATTGATGAATGGTTGAAAATGATGTGGTATATTTGCACAATGGGAATATTATTCTGCAATCAAAAATGACAAATATGAAGCATTTGTGATAACATAGATGGACCTGGATGGAATCATATTAGCAGAAATAAGTCAGAAAGAAAAAAGACAGAAACCCTAAGATCTCACCTATAGTTTGGATATAAGACTGAAAAACAAAAGACCAGGAAAACTCCAAAATAAGCTGACAGTGGAGCTGAGATAGGCTGCTAGGGAATGGTTGGGGGAAGGGAGAAATTGGGGAAGGGAGGAATACAGGAAGATCAAGAGGAGGGCTTGCGGGTGATGGGGTGAGGGAGGATGCAATGATGTAATATATTACACCTGGTGAATGCAATGATGTAGTGTATATATATACTTATATGCATGAATATAACAACAAAATTGTTAATAAAAATAATAATAGTAAAATATTCTATTTTTAGAAAAAAATATAAGGGAAATGTTATCTCAATAGTCATTAATCATGTGACCTCAGTAGTCATTTTTCAACTAAATCTCAAATTCTCAAATTTTCCCTACCAAATCCTTTTGATTTCAAGACTGCAGAGGTTAAAGCAGAGATACAGGAATATGACAATAAGATTAAGGAGGGGATAATGACAGTGGAATATGGGACTTTTAAAAAAATGGGAAATAATACCAAAAAAATTCCAAGCACCTCAATCCAAAGGAATGTTGAAGAACAAAACATACCTCTTGATCTTGAACAGCTTGAAAAGGCCAGCTGAGGTTGCAGTACTGACAACTTGTGCCACCCTAGACAGAATTTGGAATGTTTCCTAGACACAGACAGCTATTATGAGGGAGATAGTGTTGGTATTTCCCAGTTCCATGTTGGAACTCACCAGAAGTTTATGTGCCAGCCACTTTGTTTGGTAGTTTAATGAAAAATCAAGGTGATGCCGTCCCTGGCACCCCCAAATTTATAACCTATAAGAGATGAGACATTCAGAATCCAAGGTGCTAGAAGGCATATATGATGAATGCATTAAGGATTATCAACTGCACAAGGATTCCATGGAGACATTGCATTGAGCTCTCTTGAGACAACTCAAGATAGACAAATGTCAGGGGAAAAGAACGCAATGTGTGAAGTTTCCTTCTTGGTTACAAGTCATTTTCACAGATTATTGGCCAGTTAAAGCCAGAAACTCCTGATAGGTCATCCAGTACATCCCATTTTTTTGGTACTTAAAGAAAGTGAGACTTTCAATGAATAGCAGAATCAGAATAAGAGTTCAGATTTCCTTATTCTAAAATCTGTGTGACCCCTCTTCTTTCCTGTGCCCTCTGTATCACTTGTGATCTCACACCCCAAACACAGAAAAAGACCATCAATCTTGTCACTAGGTGGTCTGACAGTGTAACATGTATGTTTGGGGAGCAGGGTGACCATAGGGACACTGAGGGGCTGACCTGAACTCTGAGGGATGGCTTAGCTCATCTGAGACTCTGACTGACCCACTTTTCTAAGGAATCCCTTCAGTGCACCAGGTGCCTGGGACCTGGGGATAGGCAGAGAGATCATAAATATCTGATCCAAGAGACCAAGGCTCTGAATTGAGAATTGAAAAGTCAAATTGAAATTCAACTCATTTGGCTGCAGTTCTGTCTGAGTAGGAATGAACTCAGTTATCTCAGGTTGAGGATGTCAGACAGTGCAGGAAAAGTTTGGCAGTAGGGTGACAAAAGAGAGGAAAGTCATATATCTTATTCACAATCAAGAAATAAGAGCCCAGTTGGGCTTTAGAATGAGCACATCTTGAAGAGAAGGTCAATTCTTCCCTGGTTATACCCCCTGAGCTGGCAGAAGATTTTACTTAGTAATTATTTGGTAATATTCCACATCTTCCCCCTCCCCCCCAAGAAGCACCAATTTCAGATATGCTTGAAACACCCATACTAGTTTTTCTTTCTCTCTACATAGTGGGCATGGTATTAATGATCTTGTTTTATTTTGTTTTGTTTTGTATGTTCTTTGCTTTTGGACCCAAAGGAGTTAACTGGTATCTTTAATCTAGCGAATTTCTCTTTTGATTTTTAGATATTTCCTTCCTTCCTTTAATTTTAAGAGCACAATGATTAGCAAGTATTTTGACCTCAGGCTAAAGTCTTGGGTCTCTATAGTGTCACTAAACAGTTGCAATTTCATAGACAAAGGAGTGTCTATGATTATCACCTATTGTCATTAATTCATCCTTGTAGGAACCTACTTCCTGTAAACAATGAGTCCTCTGTCATTAGTTAGGACTGACTTTTTCTGAGAATCACCTTTACTGCAACCAAAATCATAATTTTTATCATTACATCATTGGCCCAATTTTCTCAACTACCAGTTACTGCATCCTTGTCTATTATAAACTTTGTATAGATGACTATACAAAAATCCCCAACATGCTCTGAAGTCAGTATGGCTTATCATTTTAAGGAAAATTACCTTAACCAAGTATCACAATTCCATTCTGTTTTACATTTGACTTGCTTAATTTTGAGAGAAGGGAAAGATAGACTACATCTGAAGTCTGAAAATTTCTGAATTGTGAGAGCTTACAGTGAGAGAAGCATCTCTTTGTGACAACAGCACTTTCTAGATGCCAATCCTATGCTGGATGTCATAGATCCTCACATAGAGAAATGTCTGTACATTCTTTGTATTTGCACCTCAGAGGTAACCAGAAGGTAACTGGTTGGCTCTCACTGGCATGGCTTGGAATAAATGGACAATGAATTCCTTGCTTGATGTTGATAAATTGAGTGTGCCACAGATTCCTCCTTCATTATTTCCTCACAGAGCAAATAATCTGGAATGATCTTACCTTAGAAACTTCACATATCTACAAATGCAAGAATAGCTTCTTAGGACATTTCTCTTTTAGTCATGGTCATGCATGCCTTCTCTCATCTCCTGAATGAAGCATCTTGTTCAGGGAATATTGCTGGTTTTAAAATCAAGAATGATCAGGACTTTACCTCCTCTTCCAGGCCTGCTAGCAAGTGCAGTTTTTCCTGTGGGCAAAAGAAAATGTACCTTCTCCATTCTAAGCTGTGCATGAGACTTAATGGTTCTCAGACCCCATATCTACATGTCATGGGGACGAGGTAATTTTACATTTTACAGAATAAATTAAAACAACAGATTGCTAGTACAACAAGCCAATGTAAAGAAGTGTTTCCTAACGAGGAGTTTCAACATTAAAGAATCTGGCAGGATATTTTAAAATTGAGATTGACTTTCTTAAAAATAAAAATTGTTGTAATATTTAATATACAGTGAAGTAAGATAATAGAAGCAAGGGAAACTCACCTTTTGTCAAGTTATTACTAATGCATCACATAGTTTGTATCACTCGATACTGTGAGAAAAAGATTAGTGTACTATTTTACAGAAGCGGAGATAAATACCTGTTCAAATTCAGACATTTCAAAATAGAAAGTCAAAATTCTACCTACACCTGTCAGATCTCAAGATCTTGATTTTTCTAATAGGCATGTCATACAAAGAGCTACATTGTTATTTCATTTTTTTCACACTTCTATTTCTTAAGCTCCATGTCTAGCACCTTCTGATCTTTTGATTCTTTGTCAATAAACTAATATTTGCCTAAAGAATTACTTTATCTTGTTGAAAAATATTAAAGATTCTACAGTATCTTGGAAAACTGAAATATTTTTAGAAAAAAAAACTATAGAAAAGAACACTTCAAGTAAAATATTTAATGGAACAATATCCTATAGCCTGAGAAGGGCAAAGGTTATGATGCTACCTCAGTTCAGGTGCTGGATCTGTTTGAGAAAAAAAATTGGGAAGAAATGAGGAACTAAACAGGGATATTGAAAGTTTTGACACATTGATAGTATTTCTCAATCCTGCATACCAGTACAAGTGGTAACAAGTCCTCATAAATCCTATCTTGTCCACAGAGAGCTTGGAATATCAGAAACCAAGTCCCTATAAATGGGTACAGAGGTTCTCTAATCAAATGCTCCCACTTTGGCTTTCTTGAATACTAAAATCTTTAATAAACAAGTATAGTTTGACTTTAGGACCCTCATCTATGATGGTACAAATTTTATTTTCTTTTGTCATCTCAAAACAAGTATATTCTTCTGTACTTTCAATACCCCAACATTTAAGATCTCTGTAGAAGTTAGGGTCCTCAAGACATGCAAAAAAATGAACCAAGATACCTCCCTCACACCATGTACAAAAACCAACTTAAAATGGATAAAAAAATTGGATGTAAGACCTGAAACCATAAAATACATAAAGGAAAACCTGGGCAAAATCCTTCATGAGTTACAATTCAGAAACCCATTTCTGGACACATCTATAGCTGGCAAAAAAATGAAAGAAGACATAAACAGCTGGGACCACATCAAACTAAAAAGCTTCTGCACAGCAAAAGAGACAACAGAGAAAACAAAAAGAAGCCCAACCAAGTAGGGAAAAATTTTTGACCTCCATACAAGTGATAAGGGTCTGATAACAAAGACACACAAATAATTCACATAACTTAACAAAAACAAGGCAAAAAAAGCCAGTTAAAAAATGGGGAGAAGAACTAAAAAGACACTTATCTAAAGAAGAAGTACAAATGGCCAACAGGCACATGAAAAACTGCTCAATGTCACTAGCAATTAGGGAAATACAAATCAAAACCACAATGAGGAACTACCTTACAACAGTAAGAATAACCCATATCCAAAAAATAGGCAACTACAAGTGCTGGCAGGGATGTGGAGAGAAAGGAACACTTTTACACTGGTGGTGGGAATGTAAACTGGTTCAGCCACTATGGAAAGCTGTGTGGAGTACCCTCAAACTAATGAATATAGAATTACCATTTGACCCAACAATAGCTCTTCTGGGAATCTACCCAAAGGAGACCTCAGTGTGGGTACAAAGGGACACATGTGTTTGGATGTTTACTGCAGCACTTTTTATAATTGCAAGGACATGGAAACAACACAAATGCCCCAAGACAGATGACTAGATGAAAAAGATGTGGTATATATACACAATGGAATATTACGCATCAATTAAAAATGACAAAATTTGATGATTTTATGGTAACATGGATGTACTGAGAAGAAATCATATTGGCAGAAACAAGTCAGAAGGAAAAAGACAGAAACCAAATGGTTTCACTAATATATGGACAACCAAACGAAAGTACATAACTGGGGGAGGGAGGAACCAGCTGTAGTGGACAGGGAAGGGAGGTGGTGGGTGACCCCCAGGGATTACAATGATGTCAAATATATGTATATATAAATAAATTATTAAAAATAAATAAATAAAAGTTAGGGCCCTCATTGTCTTCCCAGTTCTCTCCAACCTCATCCAAGATTACCTGCCAGAGATGGCAGTAGAATGAGGGCTCTCTCCAGGGCAAACATGTGGTCACATGCTGCTGCTGCCCACCCCCTATCCCCTGGTGCACATCATTGATATGGTATTCTTTTCTGCTGACACCAATGCTGCCTTGGGAACCTCCTCAGCACAGTTGCAGGCTATCAATACCAATCATTTGGAGTCGGCACTCAAAAGAAACTATTTTGCCAAATTACCCTAAGGACTGCTGAAATAATGTTTCAAAATCCCATGTCATGTGTTTGAGTGCCCATCCTCCCAAAATCTCATCATTGGTAAGAGAAACATCCAATAGTGTTTGGAAGAACTTTGTTAATTATGACCCTCAGAAAAAATAATCACAAATATTTTTTTTGTTTTTGTTTATTGAATAAAATCGGTTTATGACAATAGTGACATATTTTTTCTTTTTTAATTGATTGCATATATTTTTTTTTACATTGTTGTCTACTGAGGAGCATCTCCCATCACCTTGTCACCTGTAAACCATCATCTTAATCTCTTGTACTCATCACTCCCCTGATTTCATCCACTCTTCCACACCCCGCCCCTTGCTATATGCTTTAGTTCCATGGACAGTTTGTTTTAACTTTTTCTTGCCCTTTTTTTCTTCTCCCTCTATCCCACATATAAGTGAGATCATCCAATATTTCTCTTTTTCTTTCTGGCTTATTTCCACTAGCATGATTTCTTCTAGTCCCATGTTGCCACAATGACATGGTTGGTTTTTTGATTGCTGAATAATATTCCATTTTGTAAATGTATCACAACTTTTTGAGCCATTTGTTTTGATGTCCTAATTATTGTAAATAGTGTTGCAATAAACATAGGAGTGCAGGTGTCCTTTTGAATTAGTGTCTTGTTATCCATTAGGTAGATTCCCAGAAGCAGAATTGCTAGATCAAATGGTTGTTCCATTTTCAGTTGTTTGAGGATCCTCAATGCATATTTCCATAGTGATGGACCAGTTTGCATTCCCAAATTACTGGGCTATTATTTGCAGATACAGAGTAAAGAATAGTTCTTATCTTCAAGATGTCACAGTCTAAAACAGATAGAAACAAGTAAGTTGTGATCTGTGCTGTGATAGCTACCACTCAATCATCAAGGCCAAAATAAGACACAGCCCTAATCAGTTTATAACACACACACACACACACACACACACACACACACATACACATTTACACATACCACTTCCACACAGTCTCACCTGATTGCTTGAGAAAACTCATCCCTCGATAGTTCCTATGAGATATTATTCTTGATTCAGAAAACCACCAGCTATTTGAACAAAAGCCCCTAGGACCTTGAACTATCTCCCCTTGGACTGGGAAATAGTTAGCTTCTGTCCCATTCATCAGAAATGGGAAATTGTGCTCTTCTGGTTAACACATTATTTGAGAAAAGGCTCCATTTGGATGTTCTGTCTCCAGAATATTTTTCTGGATTTCTGAAAATTTCACTAAAAAAATATTTACTTTGCCCAGGTATTTTCATTTCAGCATTGTTGATCAGAAATATTACTAAGGAGTATTCTCAGAACTTAAAGTACATTTGAATATTTAGGGAGCTATTAAAATGCTTATTTTCACTCCTGAGGTCTAGAGTTTAATCCCTTCCACTTAGCTTTTCATGTATTTCTGTGTGTGTGCTGCATTTTGAGACATTTTGCAAGTTGGTATTACAATGCAGTGATTAAATATGAGGCTTTACTTAAATCCAGGACTGAAACAGAAGCTCTAGTATCCACTAGAAAAGCACTGACAGTTTCCACCTGTACAGAGTTGTACAGGTGGGCCTCCTCCTCCAGTGGGCCCTAGAATCTGCTTGCAGGCAGGGCAAGCAGCAGCAGATAATGGACATTCTACTGCTCATCACCAGTGGCCCCAGTGGAGCTCAGGTGACAAGCAAAGAACAAGTGATGGCTGAATGCAGTGGTTCCCCCTCCTGCCACCCTAGGTCACGCAGTCCATGGTTCAGAACTGTAAGGGAGAGTACAGGCCCCACAGGCCCAGCTACAGCACTGAAGCCCCTGCAAGCTGCAGGCAGTGGGGAGGCCTGTGGAGTTGTGGGCCAACATGGGCATTCCTAGAAGAACTCATCCTGTAGCACCGCTGCAGGCCTATCCTTTGCATTGGTATGCCAGCCCCTCTAACAGATTAAGGTGCCAGCTATGAGCTGATTGGTAAATTGTTCAATCAGCCTTAGGACTGAAAATGGTCCAATCAGACTTATAGGTGGAGAATCCTGAAAAAGGATATAAAGCAGGACATGAGTTTGTTTGGGACTTACTTTCTCTGTTTCTGGCCTCCAAAGGAAAACTCTGAATTCCATAGAGAGAAGATATGATTGTGTCTGGAAGAGAGAAGAGACAAAAGAGAATCTCTGAGAGAGCAATGTGATCACCCTTAGCAAACTGATTTCTTTAAGAGTAAGACAAAGGCCTAATCTTTCTCTTTTGACCTCACCCTGAGTGTGAAATCCCATAGACAATGATCTGTACTCTGCCTTGGCACTGTCCTTTGATGCTATAGCACTGTTGCAAGGCTAGTCATTTTGATAAATGGCTTATTCTCTATTTTCCTTAGTTTCCTAATTTTAAAAAAAATGGGATTTGTAATTCTTGCAAATATCATATGCAGTAATACAGTTTAAATGCTCAAACAATGTAGTGAATGTAAATAATATACAGTGAATAATACAAACTGGTGGAGGTTAAGTAGAAAATTTGAGGAGGCTTCACAAGACCAGAAATTGGCTCACAGGGTCAGAAGCTGAAAGTGTGGCAGAAATAATTAACACAGTTGCTAAACAAACTATAGGAAAATATAGATCTGGTGAAATCTAATAGTCAAGCCAAATGTAGGGAAAAAATCCTTAGGTGTTACAGGATAAATGATTTGGCTAGGCTTTTTCCTCCATTAGCCTGTAAACAGGCACTTGGGATATTGCATCTCCCCCATGATTGTGTGGTCCAGCATGTGTAAGTGTGCACACCTGGAACCAGGAGAGAGGATAAAGGGGCACAGAGAGGACAAGCATGTGAAAAGAGAGAGAGAGAGAGCTCATAGAGAGAGCACAAGAGAACACCATCAAGAAAGAGGCCAGAGTGTGAAGTTTCCTGGGGAGCTGGAGGGCCTGCCTGCCTCCCCTCTCTAGTCCTGGCCCTGTCTTACCTGATGTGTCTATGTGTCTATGTAATTGCTAGAACTGATAAAGAACCTATGCAGATTAATCGACCTGATGCTTGCACTATATTTGGCATCACGGACAGGCTGGTTTACCCCTACAATTTGCATCAAGGATTGGTTATGGTACAACTGGCAACAAAGATGGAATGGTTCCATGCAGACAGAGAAGACACAGTTGGCATAGACAGGAGGAGAGTTCAACTCAGACAGGTGTCAATCCTAGAAAGAATTAATTTAACAACAGTTGACAATGCCACAAAGAAATGAACCCCTTCAAAAGAGAAGATGACTATATAAGTGCAATTTCTGCACTGGCAAGATACAGCTTTCCTGCCCACCTGTGTCTATGCAGGTATCTCTTAACAAATCTGTCTCTTTGGGGGCCAGATCTTTCTGCTCCCTTCTGTGTATGAGCATCTTTCCCTCCTCTGACCTGTGGGATATAATTAAAGGTCACTGCCTGGTGGGGAAACTCACCATGTGCCACTGAAATGGGACCTCTGATGAACCTTTTCTCAGAGGGAACCTAACACCTCTCCAACTGACATCATCATGTATATAGTCAAACATTTGTATCCAGGCACATAGCAAGCACTCAACAAATACTTGATAGTATTTCTTCAACTCATTTTTATATCTCACCAATTCACTCTTCAATTATGGCCAGTTCATTTTGTTAATTTTGCTATTTTAACAACCTCCTTTTCCATTAATGGGACCTTGTCTATAATATTCTCTTCTTGCTTCATGACGTCTTATTTCATATGTGCTTTTCTTCTTTTATAGTACTTTCCTTAATCTCTTCAGGGTTGTTAAATATCTTTACACATCTAATTATGTAAAATTGCTACATTTTCTTTACTTCCTCAGTTGTAAATTCCTTTTATTGTGTTTTTCCTCTATTTGAAGAATTTTAGCCATGGGCTCATTATGGTCAGGAGATTTCAAAGCTCTGTGCTGCTTCTTGATTCCCATATACAAAATTTGAGCAGGGCTTGTTGCCAGGGCACCAACTTGCTCAGGATCCCTGCAGGTTCCAACCCTGTTCCTGCCCAGTATATGCCAGCTTTTGGGTTAATACAGGTGTTGCTGCTTTGACTCCTGAACCCAGGCTGGCTGCTCAGCTCTCAGTTGTATGGGTGGATCTCATGTGTAGACCCCAGGGCAGTTTCACCCCTGGCCTTCTTCTGACCTCAGGCAGACCCACCTTCTTGGTTCCTTGTATTTTCCTTGTTCAACCATTCACTCCCCTGCACTGGACCCTAATAGCTCTTTTTTCCTCCTGTTTCATTCTTAGACTTCTCTCATGTGTTTTACCTCTCTCACCCTTACTTATTTCTTATGTTCCTCTCAACTGTCTTCAACATTACAGTTACATTCAGTTGAACAAGATATTCTTCATATGAAACAAGATATTCTTTATCTTACTTAGAAACAAGCTTGTTTTCTCCTTCTACTTTGATAGCACTTAGAGGGAGACATTTTCAAACCTGTCATGCTATACTTTCATGAAGAAATACAATCTCTCCCAATCTCCTATTTCTCCTCTAGAGTAATCTTTGCAAAACAGTCCAATAGCAGAAGCTATATGGGCTTTGACAACACCAGTCACATGGTGTGACAGCCAGTCTTAATCCAGAAAGTGGGGTGGAGCAATAAATGGTAAAGGTGATTATCATATTTCTACAAATCTCAATTCTTTGACCCTCCCTCTGTTCTGTAGTTATTCTTGAATAACTACTGAAAAACTTCTGTACAAGGCATGGTGTAGTTATAGCCCCATAGAAATTGTTAACCATCATGACAACTTCATGGTAGGTAATCTTTCCCTCTCACTGTATAGAATAAATTGAATAAGTTTTTCTTATATAGATGAAAAAGGTTAACATGTGTTTACAAATGTGTGTGTATGCACACATACACACATCTCAAGATGAAATAAATTTTATGGTAATACTTGCTGTCTTCTTCCATGATTCATTTCCTTGTTTTCCATATGCTCTCTGCCTACATAAATACCTTTAGCCTGTTCACTAATTCCCTAGTAAATGTATTCAATTCTTCCCTCTGTTCCTTTTTTCCAACACTCCAGTTGCTTTTTAGAAGTTTTAGCTCTAACCTTATGCTCTCTGTCTCTCTAGCCCTGCAGTGATTGTCACTATCTTTCTGTGTTTCTCTTTCCTCAAAGTCTTGTAAAATATAACATACTGCAAAGCAGTGGTGTTCCTGGGATTTAGCATTTGGGGTAGCAGATGGGGTGGTAAAGAATCTGTTTGTAGGGGCTGGGTATACCCCCCAGCATTCCCTACCCATTGCTTATGTTTTGAATTTAAAATATTAAAGATAATGTAATCAGAAGCACTTTTGTTTCGTTATTTACTCTATTTGAAATTGGTTGAGAAGAAAAACTCAGCTTATGCTAAATTTGACCTAATTAATATATAGTTTAACATTATTTCCTTGATATCAAATAGCTATAGAAGATTTAGCTTTAATGGTCTCGCTACAACTAAGTCATTGGTGAAGAAGTTCCTGGCAAAGGAGTAACTCCAGGAAGAGAAGTTGAGATTGCCAACCATGGTTCATTTAGATCCACTACTTGAACTGTGGTTACCACGCACTCTTTTCAACCCAAATATTCACATACCTGTTTTTGTAAATGTCAATATGAAAGCACCTAAAGATGAAGTCATTTTATCAAGATTACAAGACTAACAAGAGAACCTGGATGCAAGTCTCAATCTTCTTAATTGTCATGTATTCTACAGAGCACATCATGCCACTCAATAGTGAATGAATGCAAAAAGAATGATGAATAAATGAATGAATGAATCAATCAATCAATCCTGAATCCAAGGCACTTAATTCTGACAGTTTGACTCTGATTGCAAAATAAAGGCTGATCATATGAGAGTGGATGTAAAATACTGGAGCATTCTGTGGAAAAGAACAACATTGAGTTCTATATTTAAATCTTCACCATTTAGATATGTAAGACATCACACAGCAACAACTTTTCTTACATGGCTAGAAGGCATATCAATTTCATTATCCCATCTGATAATTAACTACATAGAGACAGACTAATCAAGGGTAGGTCAATGACGTATGGGTTATTGTTACCAATCTAGAATTAGAACCAGGGGCTATTGCTCTTCAATCCATAATTTTTAAATACTAATGTAAAATTCTTCACCCAAAGCCCTAATGGAAACTGTGCACCAGGAGGTAATCTTTACTGTCAATTAAACAGTGTTGATATCTATTTAGGATAGATATTACATGGTGCCTTTGGGTTTTCAAGAGTAGAAAAATAGACTTCAGTTCCAATCTCCTTTGTGATGTAGCCACAGTGAAGCTAGAGAATTACATCAAGCACTGCAGATGGTATAGAATATCCTAATTACAATTCCAAATTGCACTAAATGCTTTCTAAATAGCAAAAAAAAAAAAACCCATAAATTAATATGGGAAGACATAAAAGTGCAGTCATAGAGACATAAATCTTTCATTACAAAATCCATTTTGCCTGACCACTTCAAGTAACTTTTAGATATCACACACACACACTCACACATACACACACACACAATTTTCTATGGCATAAAAAAAAAGAAAAAGTATTTCCATTGTGTTCTGTTTCTTTTGAAGAATTCCCTGGGGAATTCTTCTAAAGTTGAGGTAAATCAGCAAACACAAATGCATCCATTCACAATCTCCTTGAAAACTAGAATTGCTGGCAAATTCAGGCAGCAAGCAGCAAAATATTTTTCTCCAGGTTAGCTTTAAGAGAAAAAAGTATTGTAGATAGGAAGGTATATGTTGAGTTTCAGAGTTTGATGTGTTATCCTCCAGGGGCCTACATTTTCATGCACCAGAAAGACTGCTACTTTATGCCAAGTCTACATGCTATGCCATCAAAATGAAATAAGGAAAAGAAAAATGATGATAATAAAAATGACTACCATTTATAGAGCACTTAGCAAGTATAGGCATAACACTAGGCATTTTACTCACATAATCTTGTAGTCATCACAACTACCCTAGGAAATAGGCATTGTTTCCCTCATTTTACAGAATAGAAAATGGAGGGTCAGTGGCATTAAAAGACTCACCTAAGGCCACACACTTAGTAAGTAATGAGGCTGGGTAAATAACAACCTTGTCTGCCCCAAAATTCTAAAGCCACACCTATACAGAGAGCACAAAGGTACATTAACATCAGCCTATGACCACCTAGATTGTCCCCCAGAATTTAATGATATAGTTGATGGCAGACTTCAGATGGTATTTTTCCACTGAAAATGTTCAAAAGTATCCCTGAATTTTCAATGGAGATACAGAATATTGCTAAACGAAAAATAAAGGAATTGTCCTCACAGATCAGAAGGTCATCAATTTGCCTTTCCCCTATAACTAACTCCTGCACATATCTATGCACTCAGGAAAAAATTCACACCAAAGAAAGGAAGTTATTTATATTCTATCTCTATATGGACAAAAAGATTAAGAGGCATACTCTCTCTCTCTCTCTCTCTCTCTCACACACACACACACATACACACACACAAATGGAAAACACAGATTTGTTTTGACAACCTATTATACTACAAAAATATTTATGAATGTAAGCTGCAGCAAAGTGCAGCCATCTTCCAAAAGCACACACACACCGCCAAAGATTGCTTAGATGTGGGGAAGGTGAGAATACCCCCTCAAAATTAACTGCCCTCAGGCAAATGGGGGTGCCTAAGAAGGAAGCCTCCAATTTTCTATTATCAAGATTCCTTCTAGTGTCGTTCTTTTCACAGAATACTTTCAGTTTTCACATCTACTGTTAAGTGACCACCCTTTATTTTGCAATCAGAGAGTCTAGCTGGCAGAACCGAAGTGGCTTGGCAGCTGCAGAGATGAAACTCAACTGAACAAACAGATTCTTAAGTGATGCTTAGATGGAAGAACTTGGACAAGGTTCAGATTTTTTTTAATTCATTTAAATGTGTGATTGAATACTGCTCATTACCCTCTCGGGAGTATATTATATATTCAGCTCTTTATTGTATAATAACGTTGAGGGTAAAAAATAAGAAAGGTACAATATTACCAACTCTTCTTATTATAGAAGAAGAGCAGCTTTGTTTATGTCATAAACAATAGTCAATAAATGCATATAACAAGCTAATTTTTCACAGCAATCTATACCCAGAACTCAAAATATGCTATTTTGTTCTTTGGTCCAAATTTCTTGAGACAAATAAATCCTTCTGTATGGTAATCATACTAAAATCTTGGCATAAACAGTGTAGAAGAGCTTACAGGTCCTGTTTCAGAATATTACTTAATGCAGATTGGTGATAGATGACTTCGTAGAGCTCTGCCCACATCCCTCTGAAATCCTTCCCCAAGCCTACCCTTTCCTCACTCCCACTGCCGGGTCAACATACCCACCCACATTCCATGAACATCACAAATCTGCTGTCACCTGGGGTCATTGCAGCTACTATTTCCTCTTCCAGAAACACTCTTACCCCAGCTAGCCACATGACTTAAACCTTCTTATCCTTCAAACTAATGCTCAAATGTTACCTCAAAATCTCTACCCACTCTTATCATTCTCTATCCTCCTGATATCTTAATTGTTTTGTTCAAAGTTGAATCATCTGATATATTTTTATTTGATTCTTAACTCTCTTCCTTAGTTGAAGGTAAATTCCATGAGCCAAGAGATCTTGTTTACTCTCTGCAATAACACCAACACCTGCAATAACACATAGCAGGGCTCATGAATGAAAAATTGAATGACTATCACCAGGGCTAGTTTAGGACTGGGGGCACAGTAGAGTGACTGCTTATAGCATCAATCTATAAAATGGTTGTAAACATCACTGGGAAAGTTTATGATGGAATCCACTTTAGAACTTTCAAGAAAAATCTTAGAAATATTTAGAAAGATGACATTAATAAGCTTTAGGGAGCTGGAAGAGGACCAGTCACTCCCTCGCGGAGGTTTTCAACAAACTGCCCCCTAAGGGCACAATTAACTATAGCACTTTTCTTTTCCTGAGTGGAGTTTGCAAGTTTGGATCAAGACTGAATTGCCTTGGTCTAAAAAAGAGAGGATAAAAATAGCTACCAGTGTTTCTTCTCCCTCTCCCTTCCCTATAACCTTCTCAGCTTCTCCTCAAGTCAATGTTGTATGAATCATTTGGTTTTGAAGGAGGACCATATCATCAACCTGCCCTGCAAAGCCATGTGCTTCTTCTCTTTTCAAGTACCTGCAAAGCTTGTCAATTACTTTTGGATCACACTCAAACACCTCAACTTTGGCACTCAATCCTTGGAACTAGGGTATTGCTTCACACAAAACAAGGGACTTTGCAGATAGAATTAAGTTATAGACCTCAAAATGTAGAGTTAGGAGACTAAATTCAATTATCTAATTGGATCCATGAACAATTAAGAGAAAAATAATCAGCAGGATTATTTTTCTGGTGTCAGAAAAGGGAAACATTAGAGCTCAAAATATGAGACTCAATACCACTGTTGGTTTTTAGAGATGGATGAACATGAGTGAAGACTCTAAGTGGCCTCCAGAAGCTGAGAACAAACCTTTCCAACAGTAAAGAGATAAGGACCTCAAAGAAGTTAAGTCTGCCAACAACTTGAATGAGACTGGAATTGGACCCTCATTGAGAACTTTACCTTACCAACACCTTAACCTTTATTATATGAACTCAAAACTGAAATACAGTGAGCCTGCTGATTTTCTGACCTATAGAGTTGTATAGAGTTGGTGGGTCATTTTTCTGAGTCTGGGAACACTATTACCACTAAGTTATATGGAAAGAAAATGAGCATTCTCAGATCTAAAAAAGAGACCTGTTAAATCAACCATACCCTAATAGGAGCCTTCTACTTTCAAATAGATGGGGAAACTTGTATCACTGTGGCTCTTTGAAGTAGAATAGTGATGCTAATCCCACTAAAGACAAAATTAGGGAACATAAAGAATGCATGCATATTACAGGAAGGCTAGTGATGAGGTCAAGATCTCTTCCAGTCTTTATTTATTATTTATACCCTATTACCATCCAAAATGAATTTAAAAGAGAATAAATGGTAGACACACCAGAGAGTTTCTTGTCATTATTTGAACTAGCTAGTAATCTTCCCAAATAACTCTGATTATGGCTGATTATGTCTTTTCCTCATTCAAAATATCTTTAACGACAGCTCCAAGCCTATCTAATAGAGTCTATAGCATATACTTGACAATCAAGGACCACATATAACAATTTCTCTTTTTATTTTTAACTCCTATTGTTATCTGCATATACCCCAAATTTCTTGTCCTCCAATACACTAAATTCTCTTCCACAGTTTCTTATATAATTTCCTTTGCCCTCTCTTACCCTCCCTCGAGTGCCAATTTTTGAAGTACTTTCTTCAATGCCCTGTTCAATTGTCATCTGCTCCATGGGGGTCTTTCCCAATGATGTGAGCCAGGAATAATAATCTCTTTTGTTCTAAATTCCCACAAAGTTCTCTCTGGGCCACTATGAGACACTGCCCATGCTTGTCACCTGATCAATATCTTCTAAGTTGGTAGCTCCCTGAGTCTGAATACATGTCTAATTAATCTTCATATTTCTCAAAATATTTTGCTAAGGGCAGATGTTGAATCTACATTTGTTAATTGTGGGCAACCCTTAGCTTTTCTTACTATGCTCCTGTCCAACATACAACATTAGTTCTTCACTATGAGACATAATCAGCCATAATCAGAGTTATTTGGGAAGATTACACTGGCAGTGGTATGAAGGACATATTAGAAAGTGGGGGAGATTGAATGCTCAAAAATTATTGCAGTAGTAGAGCCAAGAGCTAAATAAGGGTTTTGATTAGGAAGAGAGTTATGTGAAAGGAATATGAAAGGACTAGAAGAAGTGAGAACAATTTGAAAAAGCAATTCAATAGGATATAATGAATTATTGAGTCTTGGGGTTGAAGATATAGGAGCCATGAGAGATGAGTTTGAGATTGAAATATAGTAATGTGAAATATCTGTGCCATTAGAAGGATTTGAAAAGTCAAGGGATAAACAAGTTTAACAGCAAAAATGATTAATTTAGTTTACAGTGTTAAGTTTCAAGAATCAGCAGGATATAAGTAAAGATGCCTAGAAAGGACATGTCTGGAATGTAAATGCAAGAATCATTCCATGGAGAAAATAATGGAAGAAATAGAAATTTATAACATGACAAAGAGGAAGGGAAAATATCCTAAATATATACAGAATTCATTAGATATAAATGCTACATAACATAATATACATAATGAATATTTACATAATCACAATACATATTCAATAGATAGTGGAGGGCAAAGCTAGGTTTCTTCTTAGACCAAGACCAAAGAGTGATTTGACCAAGGCAGTAATGAGAGTCCAAAAGGTGAAGATAACAGAATTCAAGGGAAGGAGAATTTCATGGAAGGGTCAATACCATCAAATATTGCAAATTTCAAAAATGTTTCCAGCCTCAGCTTCCCAGGTAGCTGTAATTACAGGAGCACGCCACCACACCCAGCTATATTTTTTTGGAACTAGGTCTCACTACATGCCCCCTGAGGGACTCGAACCTTGATCCCTGGCCCCAGCCACGGCTTCCTAGGCTGCTGCCTACAGGCATTTACAGGCATGTGCTACCATGCCCGGTCAGAGAATCATACTTTCAATGCACATAGGGACCAAATAGCAAGAAGATAAGGATTAGTAGGAAAGGAAAAAAATATATAGGTATATTGTTCAAGAAATTTAAATTACCAGAAGCCAATACTAGAGTTGTAATAGGGTCAAAAGAATGTTGAAATGTTCAAGTGTTTGTTGCTTTTTCACTTTGTTGAAGAAATAGTTTTGTGTCATATTTTTGGTTTTTGGTTTTTTGGGCTAATCAGTGCTTATTTAGTACCTTTGTTATGCCATTGTACTGGTTAGTAAGGTCTAGAAACCATTAGAATTTGTCTTTCCTCTCAAGCAGCCACCACAGATAAAATGGAACTTTAATATATCACTCAGCACAGCACGTTAAGCAAGCGCAGTCAGAGGTGCCAAAGAGAAATGCTGGCTTAGTCTGAACCAAGGAGAGGTGACAATGCTGAAGGGTCTTCTGGACAGGCGCTGCTTGCTGATTCTTTAAGAACAAGGTGCTAGACTGAAGCTATAGTTCAATAAAAGATGAGGCAGAGAAAACTGCACGTTTTCTACAAAGAAAAAGGAGCTCTCTAGAGGGAAAAACAGACGTTGATGAGGAGGAATAAATGGGGACAGTAGTTCTGTGTGAAGTAGGAAGTGATAAACTTAACCAGGCAGGTAAAGGACTTCTCTTTCACAGAAGACAAAAGGGAAAAAGAAAAAAAATGATGAAGAAATAGGGCATTATTCAAGCTAGTAGGAAAGAGGCTGAGGGATTCAGGTATTCTGTCTCATTCCTTTTTGTGCAATGGGAGGTGAAACACCTGCTGAGGACAGTGCGTTGGGGAGAAGGGCAGAGAAGTGATGATTATTTTATTAATCATTTTTCATTCTTTTTAAATATCATATTTACTTAAACTGAAGATAGTCTCTTCCTAATGCTTCTAGGAGGAGAAACAATTCAGCATGGAGGCACAGAACATGGAGGTTAAAACTGCACCGTTTGTCTTGTCTGTTTCAAATATGTGTGATGTGATGCAACTGGTTCTGTGATATGAAGTCATTCTGTGCCTATGTCTGCTTAACTATGAGTGGGACAACTATAGTATCTAGAACCATAGGTTTCTTAGAAGTAAGAAGTATAAAAGAAATAATACCTGCTAAGTGCCAAGAACAGTGTCTGGCAAATAGCAATTCACTAAAATGTTATTTCTTATAATTACAAGGCCAACGTGATCAACTAGAACTTTCTGAAATAATGAAAATGCCCACTGTGCTACGCAATACGGTACTGAACACTGAAACTGTGGCTAGTATTACTAAACACTTTTAACTTTTACTCATTTAATTATACATACATATATACATATACATACATATATATCATCACGAAGACACAGAAACCATTTTAAACAGGGTTTCATTGATACAAAAAAGACCCTGAGTTCCAACCCCCAGGTCCTTTTTCCTGAAATACTATAGAATGACACAAGCAATTAAGGATAGGGTTGTCAGTTTTAGGATTTAGCTTACTTTTGCTCATCAGAAGATCAAAGAGAGCACAAAGAAAAGTTCTGTGACTCCAGTAATTCCAAAAGAGGAATTAGTATCTGTAGATATTTGTGAGATAAACAAGAGGCAACTAGCATGTCCCCACATGAAAAGAATAGAGGTTCAGCCAGCTTTTTGCTGAAGTGGGACAGTTGAAGGTCATTCCCAAGGACAGCTGGAGCTCTAAGAGAAACTGATGGATACTACATAGATGTAACTTAATATCTGGTGACAGTGGAGTAATTTCACATCAGAGCCACCCAAAGAACTGATATCACACTCTGTGACATGAAACTCACATTGTCCACAGTATTGATAAGACACAAAAGGAGAGATGTGAAAGGTTATCAATGAATAATGCATTTCCTTTTGTGACAGCAGGAGGAGAAGAAACAAATGTATCATTAATGGGCTTAATGTGATTAGGGTGCACAGAGAAGGGAGGCAGCCCTACTCTTGCCAGCAAGGCCACCCACAAAGGAGGCTGCTGTGAAGTGGAAGTGGGGGGAGGAGTTTGTGGAGGCTTTATTTTGAAGTTGCTGCCTTTTCTTTCCAGTGGTTTAAAGGCTCTTTTTGAATTCAAGCTTAGTTGTGTTATTTCTGTTTCTAGAACAAAATAGCATAGTGGTGAAAATAGCATATTCCTAAGAATTTATGAAAAGGTATTATCACATTTGAAAAGCTTAATTAAGATGAGATGGCAGTGTGGGGAAATGAAGGATAAAGCAACTCAAATAAAAGGAGGGAAGTAATTAAGTGAAGAAAAAGCATTCTTGAGCATCGCCAAAAAAAAAAAAAAAAAAAAAAAAAAAAAAAAAAAAAAAAAAAAAAAAAAAAAAAAAAAAACCCACAAAAGTGGCAAGCTGTAGCTTGCTTTTTGCAATAAGACACTTGGCTGTGGTGTGGTACGCCTTGATTTATTCAAAAGGAATGTTTGAAATTCACTAATAGACTACACTATTTAGGGGAACCCCATGTGTTTATTAGTGTTCATTGATAGATTTCGCTCTTTAGGGAAATTCTGTGTGTTTTATAGTGTTCATTAATAGATTTCAATATTTAGGGAAATTTCTGTATATGCATTTAAAAAAAAATCCTTTCTGATGTATGTAATCCTACCTAGCAGGATCCCATCATAGTAATATCTCTTTCTGGTGTAAAAATAACTATAGGTTGTGAAGGTCAGCAGAGCTGGATTCACAACCACCTAAACTTCATAGTGGAGTTGTGATCTTGGCAAGTTATTTTGCCTCCATGAGCCTCAATTTCTTTAATAATAAAAAGGCAACGATAATGCATACTGCTGGACTGTTGCAAAACTAGATGATAAGGTAGCCTATACAAGATGCGTAAGAGAGCCTCTATCACAGTAAGGCCCTAATAATTACTTATTAAGTGTCAGAGCATGCTTCTCCTGAGAAGAATCTGATTCCTCAGAAGCCCAATGCAGCCAATGAGTGACTTGACCCCCATTTAGACTCTGAAACCCAGAACTCTGCACTGTAGAATTCCTTCTCCCAAAAACCAAACTTGTCCTGGTGGGTTTCTCAGATCTTCTGGAAAAATCAGAGAAGACTTGGTGACCAGGAATGAAAGAGTAACTGCCATCTCAGTTGTAAATAAAACCCTAACCCCTAGTAATCTCCTAGCCCCTAGGAGACCCTCCCCACCCCTCCAGGTCATCCAAAGCCTTGCCCTAGGTACCCAGCATCAGCATTGAACTTGAACCCCCTCTGACTGTTCCTGCCAGTACAAGCTCAATGTCAGACTCCCACAGCATGCCTGAAACCCAGCTAAGTGCAGTGTTCCATCTAAAATTAGGAACACTGCCTAATTCATCTGATTTTAGGTTTTGGTTCTCAAACATCATCTTTCCTAACATTGTGCAATATGTGCCTGTTCTATAGCAAAAGAAAGAAAAGCATGTTTTAGCGAACCAAGCGGCTAACTTCGCTTGAGGCAGATCAGCCTTGGGAATATACAATAATCAAGTCTAGCTATGGAGGACAGGGGATACAGGTTGGCACTAAGAAGACTGGACACACTTTGGAACAAGAAATTGCTTTGAAGTTAGTCAAGACAAACAGAACATGAGTTAGACTGGCCTGACATCAGAACAGACCAGAGATAGCTGTAGGCTGAGTTTCCTTGATAGCTCCAGAGATAGCTGTAGGCTGAGTTTCCTTGCCCTAGGTTTGTGCTAAAGAAGTTGACCTGGTAGCTCTATTAGCTCAAATTTCTCCTGGAACCCTCTCGATCTTAAATGAGAACAGTTTTTGTATTCCAGGTCTATGCCCTACAAAATTGTAATCTGATTCCCCATGAATCTGTTCCCCCTCAGTAGAGAAAATAAATTCTAGCCTGGTTAAAAATCACCAAAAAAGAACTGAACTCTCATCATCAAAAAAAAAAGAAAAGAAAAAGAAAAGAAAAGAAACATCCTCATCCAAAAAGAAAACCCATCCTCATTATCATGAGGAACTTTACAAAAACTCAAATTTTCTCCAGACTTTCCTCTGGCTGGGGCAGGAATTTAGCATCAGGCTAGAAACACAAAACATTAAGAAAGTAGGTGGTGGAAGGATACTGATTTTGGTTAATGGAAACAGATAAATATATGAAGAATGTGTGGAAAAGATACAAAAAGAGGAGCCTTCACTGCCATGCATGAGCAACCGTGGTGCTACAACACAACCGCACCCCTTGATTTTAGAATCTGGCTCTAAAAGACAAGGTATTCTCCTAAAGGTTCTGTTATAGAACACAATTCACTTTTAGGCTTTAGAATTCACTTTAGAGATAGAAAGTTACATTTATTGTCATCTATCTAGGGTCTGCCTTCTATTTCTGTCCTGAGCCTCTGTATTCTTTATAAGTATCCAAGAGGGTCAATACTTGACCCACAAGATGAATGAACTAGACATCAATGAACTAGACACAAAAGAATCTACACTGCCTTCTGATTGCCACCTCTCACCTAGAATCTTCATGATGATTCAACAATGAGCTATATGGGGGAAAATATACCATCACTCTTTGCCTCCAAGACCTCTTGAAAATGTGTACAACGTCACAGATGTGTGTTCTTCATCCAGAAAGATGTAAGAAATTCTAGAACTTTGAGTTCCTGGTAAGAAAGTTCACATTTCTGCGAAATACAAATAACAGTGGAAACATTCCCTGAACTAAAACTTATTTCCATTTCAAGGAAATAGAATAAAGGGTCATTTTGTAATGTAGGAGTAAAAAAATAAGAACATGTCACCCAAATGTTCTATTTTCTTCAAAGTAGCAGCTATGACTACTCCAGTTGTAGGTCAGGGCTGGATTACAATAGCACAACGCACCTGCTGGCTGATAACACCGACCCACAATCGCCAGCCCTCGGGTCCAGGCGGGCCTTGAGCACAGATGCGCTGGCTCTCCCCCATAGCTGACAGGGCAACATCGTGAGTGGAAGTGGTCATGAGACTTGGCCCCAAAGATTTTGAATGAAAACCCCCCAACTATCTCACTATTTCTGTCACCCATCCACTCTGTACCTTAATAAATTCTCCTATCCAGTCCTCTAGTACTTATCACTCTCCCTTGCTTTGCTCTAGCAATTAAAGTGGGCTGACAGGGAGAGGGAAGCTACAGCTCATATATCAAGAAGTCTGAGCTGGAAGAAGACACCAGCTGCTTGCCGCCCACTTTTCCCCAACAGAGGCCATATTTTCCCACCTACATCTCAATCCCTGCACTTTGAATTTATGATCTATGATGCACTGCAGAAGCTATTTGAAGTTGTTCCCTAAGAACTCTCCCTTTTAATTCATTGTTTTAAAAAAACACACTTAGAGTGCTCTTATTATGCCAAATCAATATACTAAAATGTTTCTCCCTCTGCTTGGTTTTGCAGAATATACACACAAAATATATGCTCACACTCTGAATATTACTCATCACTCAGCTATAGGAACTCAAAGTAACCCCAAGGGCAATTGACAATTCCTTAGACACAGCTCACCTGCAAAATCTTTGTTTCAGAAAGAAAGCAGAAATGTTGCCTCAATTTAAAAAGAGAGAAAAAAAAAAAAAGAAATGAAGCAGGGCAGTCTAGCCAACCATTATCTTAAAAGTGAATTATGAGCCTTTTACCAAAGCTTGGCCCAATATCCCCCTTCTTACATTTCTTGCCTTTGTTTTTTGCTGTTTTCTTTTCTTCTTGAAAATCATAGACATGGTAATTCACTTGCAACGCACTGAGAATTTTAATCTGTACCAGCCTTGCTGGTAAATTGCTTTCTTTTAGCCTGAGATAGGGCAGTTTGCACTTGCTACAATGGATCAAACAGCCATTTTCATGCCTATCCACAGTAACAAGCAGAAGCACACATTTTTTAACATAACTGCCTTGTTTCTTTCTTAGAATAACAAATGAAAAACATGATGGCTTGTTTTGGAGCTATGGGAGAGAGAATTCCAAGAAACCACCAAAGAAAATCACCTCAGTTCACTTGACCATGTGGATTTGGAGAGAGGAGATACAGAAATCATCAACTGTTTATTATCTCTACCAAATTTTAGCACTTTCCTAGCTGAATCAAAGAATCTCTGAATTACCATTGATCTCAGATGCCAGGCAGTGAAGGATGAGCAGGAATTCTATCACAATGTTCAAAGAATATACCATAATTTGCCCTGCAATTTCACTTTCCCATTTCTTAGTTCCCTAACAAGAATGCCTCAGGTTGAGCAACATTTTTAGGGTCATTTAATGTTCTTATTTAGAGGGCTTGGCTATTGCCAAGTGTTTCTTCATCAACTGGAGACTGATTGTAAAACCCATCCTTGCAGGTGGGATTCCCTTTGTTCTGCACCCACTTACCATGCAGCATTTTAAGGGGAAAGGAGCAGCTCACTGTCTCATATAGAACAAACTTGCAGACCTGAGTATAGGACAAGCCTCCTTCAATTAAAGGCTCTACAGTCTTTAAGTTCAAATGCTAATAACTGTGCTAATACAAAATAAAATATTTTTGCATAATATACATAAGGGCCTTGTGACATCTGTGCACATGGGCCTAATGTCCATATGTATTTAGCAAGGCAGCAAAAATTTCATACAAGAGCATACCAAGCAAACGGCAAATACAGCGTCTTAAGTGGTCCTGAGTTTTTTCCAAGCAGCTGCTATTTTCTGAATGTGTAAGAGATTTACGCTTGTCATTTCTGCCTGTCACTTTTGATGTATTGATTCTGGCTACCAAATCAACAATTAGACCTCAAAAAAAACCTACATATAGCTTCAGTCTCCCTTCATTTTGGCTTGCCCGCTTTCAGCATTACTAACTCTAGGTAGCTAGAAAGAAAATTGCTGGGGTTTCCTTTAATCTAACATGCAATCACTGGCCCACCTGCTCTCACTTACAATATTTATCCCTGCTGGGGTCCCACACCCAGCCCGCCTCTACCATTACTTACTATGAAACCAGTCTTCACATTTCCAAGAGAAATGCCCCATCTTGTGGTAGATGCTGCATATTGCAGCCCTACCTTCTCCAGGAGAGAAATAAAATACTGGTCAACCTCCGACTTACAGATCTGTAGAGATTATAAGAACTCCAGTCTGCCCAGGATGTTGAAAACTTTTAAGTTATGAGAACTAAATCCTCTGTAACTGCAGTAGGCTTTCAGATATAGAGTGAACCATATGCAACTGCCAATAGTCAACCAAATTTGACCAATAAAATGGCAATTCCATACAGTTCAATGTAACACATAAAAATAAGTCAATCAGAAACTTTGCCAACTCCTGTGGTTATAGCTAAGCCCAATGAATATCAGCCAAGAATGGAAATCCATTCTATCCTTTTACATACAGTGAGATATCTTAAACACAATAAATAAATATTTGTCAAGCCCTAAATTGCTAGGTACTTTGCCAACCTCTAAATAGAATCTTTTCATGTTTCTTGGTCAATTGGAAGTTGATTATAAAAGAGGTGGCTTAAAAAGTTGAATTCACCTACTTGTGTTCTTTTTGTAAATGAGTATTAGCCAAACAAATGATGAAATTACCTCTACCACAGCAAAGTAATTGATAGTCTGAATAGGCTTCTTTATCTAGGGCAAGGATATAGAGTAATACTAAGTGTGGTATTGTAATTTTTCTCATAAGTTTAGTTATTTTTACAAATGCCCTGTTTGTAACATGAAAAATAGTGTGATAAATTATGTTGGTAATTTTTAACAATATTAATTCATCGTGCTAACAAAGATTTTACACTAAAACTTTCTTTATTCAATATTAAGAATCATTGGTGTCAAATGGAAATTTAATATCCATAACCCCATATTATTACAGACTATAATAAATTTTAAAAACTCCTAGAAATCAATACAAAAAAGAAAGTATTAAATCAATAAGGCAAAAATGTAATCAGAAAGCATACATTTTTTAAAAAGATGGTTTTAAATACATGAAAAGAAGTTCAAATTCACTCAATCAGATCAGCAAAAAGTGAACTACATTGAAATATGTATGCCTCTCAGATTGGGAAAAAATAAGTTTGGGGATAATCTCTTCACAAATTAAGAATAGTCATGCATAATATTTCTAGTATTAATATAAATTGAGGCTTACTTCCTGAAAAAATTAATTAGCAAAAACTATCAACATCACACATACATAAATTTAGGCCACCCAAAAGTCCCTTACTGATAATATAGTCAATTGATAGGTTTGCACACATATAATGATGTATATAACATGTTATTTAATGCAAAACCGTAAGATCACAAAATTCAAACAATTTAAAAGTCATTAATTATCAATAAATGAAAATGTAGCCATAGAATATTATGTAACCATGTTGAAAAGAATCAGATGCTCTCTTTAGATCAACACAGAAAAATCTCCAAGATAAATTACTTGAAAAGGGGGGTGGAGGGAAAGGCAAGAACAATGTGTATTATATATGCCACTTTATATTTGCAGATGAGAGAAGAATGTATTTTGTTTTGCTTTATTACCATAAAGAAACTCTAGAAGGATACCCCAAAAGTATTGATACTATTTAACAGATATGATGGTACCAGTTTTTTATGAAGGAGAGGGGTAATAAGTAAAAGTTTCACACTCAAATGTAATAGAATCATTATATCATTGTTTTTTTTTTTTTTTTTTAATCACCTCTCTTTTCACCAAATCATGTTTTGATGTGTTGGGAAAGTGTAAGTAAAACTGTACAAGGGTTGCATAATACTTATTCCTTGCTGATGAACCCCCTGCCTGACCCCAAACAATTAAGGGTGTTCCTTCTCACCCACTAACAGTAACCAAATATGAAACCCAGTGTTGTCTCTGACCCCAAGATACGAGCTCTGCAGAGCTCCTGACTTTTCTTCAAGACTCAAGCCACTTTTAGCATGAGCAGATGTCCACCTGATAGCTAATGACTCCGTGTTGCTTGTTTCCATGTGAAATGAGTAGAATTAATACTTCAATAATTTTAAAGACAGAAAGTTCTCAAACCTGAGCCCTAGTCTTCCTTCCACTACATTAATTTACAGTTATAGGCACCTGTTAAAAATACCTGTTAGGTATTTTTCAAAAAGCATCCAACAACTCAACAACTTAAGAATTTCTTCAAAACATAGCCACTTCAACTTTTCACATTCTAAGGTCAACGCTTAATCTGAAGGACAGTTGACTTCTTTGACCTCCAAGAAGTTGGAACTTAGTTCATTATAACTTAAGAGTGAGGTGACACCAGCAGATGGTTGCTGCACAGGGCAGCCATCTGCAGCCTGGATGGGATGGGACATGTTTCCCCCAGCCCCCAACCCAGGAGGCTCTTGGGAGGGTGCATGCCCAGCCATCTGGGCCCCACCCCCACACAGGGAGGAGCCAGCATGGGGGCAGGGCAGGGACTTGAGCCCCTCCCACCAGCAAGCAGCCTAAGCAGGCTGCTTGCCCACCTGGGGTCCCAGGCTGTGAGAGCTCCCTTGCCAGCAGGGAACAAAAGCAATGATGACCTCTGGGTAAACCCCCCAAAGCCTAGAGAACCCAGGAGGAGGGACTGGTGGGGTTTAGCGCCATCCACCAGCAAATGGTTGTTGCACAGGGTGGCCATCTGCAGCCTGGATTGGCCAGGTCATGTTTCCCCCAGTCCCCAACCCAGGGTGGTCCAGGGAGGGTGCATGCCCAGCCATCTGGGCCCCCCGGCCCCATGCAGGGAGGTAAAAGTGCACGGGTGGGTGGGGGCTGGGAAATGCCTCTTCCATTTCACTCTCCTCCAGCTAATCTTCAGGAGGAAGAAGAACATACATAATACAAGCTCCATCCTAGAATGGGCAAGGGACCAGGTAAAAATCCAGTCCACAAGCCTTAACTGGACAAAGCAGATGGATGGACAATCGAGAGAACCAGTGCATGTAAGACAGGAGAAACAACTATGGAAACATGATGTCATGCAGGGCAACTGTGAGCTCCCTGGGTCCAGAAGACCCTGGATCTAGAAAACTTCATTTAGGAGATACCTTTTAGGAGACCAAGGCGCCCCTCCCATACCACAAGAGAGAAGAGGGTCAAGCACTGGGGGCATTAGCCCCACAGCAGGGATGCAAAATGAGAGAGGAAATGATCTAAAATGGCCACTCACAGATGCCTTTATCCACAGAGAAGCTTCTTCACCAACACTGACAGGGGGTGAAACCCCCTAAATCTGACACCAGAACCAGCAGCAAAACAACAGTGATGGGATTGGAGAAATCAATCTCCAACAAGAGAGCATGGCCAGACCACAAATAGATATAGACTGGCCACCCAGTGCAATCTTAAAACGGAAAGCCTACCAGCAAGGTTCGCCTGGTTCCAACACAGTTCGTCTCCCAGTGAAAGCACATTGCCACAGGAAAGAAAGAGACTAATGAACTTAGCACAGACTAGTGAACAACAAAGACTGGGGTCTGAGAGAATGATCAGAACACCAAAGGGAGGAGAGAGGGGTATATCCCAAGAACCATTTACCGTGATTGTGATTTAAAGAATAAAAATAAACAAACAAATAAATAAATAAGTGAGGTGACAGCATAAACAAGCATATCTACAAAGTCACAAAGGAATCAAGTTAAAGGGTAGGACATTTGTAGGATAAATCAGGGTTTTTCACACCTTTCTGCCTAATAGCCTCTATGACTGGCACCTGAAGTATTGCACTTCACCAAGACTGTACACACCTGGCCCAAGAGGTTTGTGCATGTGTGCCTAGGTAGTGTCACACATGGGCCTAGAAAGGAGATGGAAGGATCAAGGAGTGGAATCATCTTAGGAAGAGGGGGAACTCAAGGGGATGCAAGTGTCTGTTTCCCTGTTGGTTGTTTTCCCCTGTTCACTATTAAAAACCCTGTGAAGATGAGGCCCAGGGCTCCGATATTCTTTATCTGCTAGAAATGATGATGAACTTACCCAGAGTAGGTTGCAAAATAACATCCTAAGATTACTGGGTTTGAGATGTGAAAAAAAAATGCTTTTTACAAGGTTTTGTACCATAAAAATGGAGGAGACTTTCTAAGTAATCACATGTGTGTACCCCCTTGGCTGTGACATGCTGTCACTTCCTCATCTGTTGATGACAAATGAGAAAGCTTGAGTTTGAGTTGTGTTTCTCAACCCTTTCTCATTACCACTCCCTAAGGAACTTTATAGACAGATTCTTTTCCCATTCACTTTCCTCCACCATGAAATGATTAATGGTAGTTAAACTACATAGATGTGTGTCACTGGATGTAGAGCCATGCTTCATACAGAGTCTGTTATTTGGCCCTGTGATGCTTAATTTTGTGTGTCAACTTTGCTAGGCTAAGTGATACCCAGATAGCTGATGAAGTATTGGGGAGTATACCTCTAAAGGCATTTCTAGAAGAGAAGACTAGTATTTGAATCCACAGACTGAAGCAGATGGACTTCATCTAATCCACTTAAGACCTGAATAGAACAAAAGGCAGGGAGAGAGCAAGTTTGTCCTCTATACCTGAGCTAGGACATCTGACTTCTGCCTTACCCATGAACACTCCTGTTTCTCAGCCCTTCTACTTCATGTTAAATTACACTTGATCTCTGACAGATAGCAGGTCATGGGAAGTCTTGGTTCCCATAATTGTGAGAGTCAATAATAAAACTTCTCTTATAATATCTGTCCATCTAGCTATCTATCTACCCTAAATATATATCCCCCTAGAACAAAGTTTTTACTCCCATTGAGAAAGTCTCAATTATACCCATGAGAAGGATCCAGAAGATTCCTTCTGGTTTAAATGCTGAGAAGATGGACCATGTTGTGAGCAAATGCATGCACCAAATGGATTGGTGTTAAATCATGACTCTATCACTTGCTTACAACATGACCTTGATTGAGCTATGTAACAACTCGAATCGTAAGTATTCCCATGTATAAAATTGGTGTGATGCTATCTCTCACAAGCTCATCATAAATATCACCCTAAGTGGAGCAGGTGATACTAGATGGGCATGCTACTGGCAATCAATCATGGGTAACTTTTCCTTTCCTTAATTTAAAACAACTACATACCAATTATTTCTATAAGACATAAACAAGATTGACCATAGAATTGTATGCAATTATAATCAGTGACTCAATAATAACATTACATGCTTTCAATTGTGCCAGGACTATATCCTCACCTCTCATAGCTGCAAGTCTATACAACTTACAGGATCAAGAGTAAATGTCATGTGTTTTGATGATACTTTATCCAGGCTCACCAAGAGTAAATGTCCCATTCTTTCAACCCCATAGAGTACTGTCTAACAGCGTTAGAGTGCTGAACACATTCTGCTCTATATCTATTTGGACTTTTAAGCTCCTTAAGGATAGGAACTGTTTTATCACTCTATGCTACACATGCATATATATACACACACAAACACACACAGCATAGTAGATTTGTCAATAAATATTTGTTGTATAAGTGATTTAATGTTGTGAAGTTGAATTGCAAAGAGAAAATACAATATTAGCTAATAAAAAAGAAAGGAAGTAGGTAATCTCAAATTACTATGCTAACATAATGACCAAGAAAAAGAATTAAAATATAATAGAAATGAGGTGGCTTTTTTTTTTTACATTATTTGCCCTAGAAATCCTCAACATGAATCCTGAGTCAGAGATTATAAGAGAGACTGTTTAAGAAGGCAGGTTAAGTTGCCTCCAAATATGTATCAAACTTGAGTTCTATTAAAAGTATAGAGTATTTGTGTGACAATCAGAACCATTTTTGGTGTCTCCTGTTACTATTATCTATGGTCATTCTTTGTCATGTTCTTGCTTCAGTTGGGGAAATTCTGTGTGTGATAAAAGAAACACATACGTCAAATGTAATAGCAGAAAGCAAGAGAAGCCAGAGAGTGACTATGTGAAGCATTTGTTTTTTAGACCCTATGATGTTTTAAGCATATACCTAATGCTTTTTTACACATGCTGAATAACCAGGCTAATTAAAAAGCCCATACAGCTCTTGTTAAAATCTGTTCAAAATTTTTGGAGCACCTGTTATAACAGAATGCCCACAGACTTGATAGTTTAGAGCCAAGACACCTGCTACCTTATGTCTCACAGTATGTTCAGTTTTATACTGTTAGCAAAAAAATAAACACTTTTTGACATTTAACAATCTTATACAAGTGATATAAAATAATCAGGGAAGAATGATAGTTTAACCCTTCCTGTGCTTCTCTGGGAAACACACCTTTTCTCTAAAAAGTGGATTTTGATTATTGGTCCATAAAGTTACTTATGTCTTTTTTAATCACAACTAATCAAGTAAGGTTTTCTAAAAAACTCAAGTTTCTTCTTGGTAGTAAGGAACAGTGAGCTTTCTACTTAAAAGAAGTTTTCAACAATCTTACATAGATATGTGTTGTTTTACAAATAAGGCTTTCAGAGAGATCCTTTTAAAAAGCATCATTCTTGTGACTGTCAACTGTTTAGTTTAGAAAATTCTGAGATAAGTTTGATATTCTTATTCCTGGTGAGATTTTTACTGAAGCATCATTTGAAAATGTATTTACTTTCGAAGGAGAAATATTATAGTAATTTTCCACAGTTAAACAATTTTCAGTCTAGACATACATAAGAACATTTTAATATCTCCTTTAGATTTAATTTTATGGTTGATAAAGAAATCTTATGAGGGTAATGTTAGAAAGATTTTCAAAATACATAATTCTAAACTGCCTTTTTATCTAAAGTAGTTCATTCCCTTGAGGTCTAAAACAATTTCTTATTAGTCTAAAATGGGACAATTGACAGAACAAAGATTTCACCTTGGTAAAAAACCTCTTCAATTTTATGCTATCACACAGTTTAAAAATTTAATTCATGCTAATGATATTTCTATTAACAATATATACCTTTGATCTAGCAATTCCACTTTTAGAAGTATATCCTATAGCAAAGTCTCGCAGATAGACAGGAGCTTAAATATAAGAAAATCATTTCCAGGATTGCTTTTATAAAAATATTTGAAACATAAATGTCAGTTGGTAGAGATAAATTAATTATGATAGATAAATGCAATAGAATACTGTGTTGTTAACTAAAGGAGTTCAGTATGTACAGCTATGAAGTAATCACCAGGAAAGACTGTTAAGTAGAAAATAAAGTGTAAAAGCAAACTAATAACCAAACAGGCACACACACATCTGAAAATACCTAGGTATATAAATCATCTTTGGAAGGAGACAATAAACTGACAATAGTAGTTATGTCTGAGGGAAGATATTCAAAGATCAAAGGACAGGGAAACTAGGAATAGCAAATTTTCACCAAAAAAAATTATTTTGTAACTTTGGCTATTTAGTTTACATATTCATCTTGCCTATTCAAAACGTCAAGGTGCAAATTAAAATAATCCATTCATTTTGGGAGAAAGAAAAGAAAATGTGATATTTTTTGAGCATGCTTGAATCCCAAAGTACTTCTAAATTTCCAGACTGTTACTTAGTTAACTCCAAATCAGTATTTAACAATATAAATCAAAATTTAACATCTAATTATCATGATGAAAACAGCTTTTGAATGTTGAGTGTGTATAGCTGTATTCAAATACAAGCTGTTTTGACTTTTAACCAACATACCAGAACTAGGAGTGATTTTGTTGCATAATTAGGAAACAACCTAAGATATATTTTATAATGTTTTAAAAGATAAGTTAAAAATATTCAAAAGAAAAAGGCGTGTTAATTTTTGGACATCTTTCAAAAGAGAAAAGCAGGATTCTGTCAGCAATGGGCACCAGGGGATATCTAGTTCAGCATTCACCTCGGCATTTAAAGTGCTGGAAACAGTCCAAATCTGACTCTTGGGACTTTTTTCCTCCAAGGGACAAGAATGATCCATGACGGCTCCAAGGCTGGCAGATGAAGGGAGTATAAGCTTCCGAAGAATGCAATGAGAAGGAGCATCTGGGGGGAAAGAGGTACCAAGTCAGTACCCAGTCTTTTTGGTGAGTGCTGGGTTAACTGAAGGATTTGCCTCTTACCAGTAGAATGCAACCATCTTGTACAAGTAGAACAGATGAATGCTGGTAAAATACTTCCCATCCTCCTCTTTATGGCCCATGGTCAGGGTCTATTTCCCCAACCTCTTGTGAGGGGAGGCCATGTGACTATTCCTGGCTGGTGTGTCATGAAAAGTGAGACATGACACTGCTGGGCCAGAGTATTCACTCATTCTTAACCAACCTGAGACCCTGCAGAGGGCTCATCACCTCTTCTATGGGGACCAACCACCTACCAAAAAACAGCTGCTTAGATCTCACCACCTGGATCCTGGAAGAGGAAATACACCAATGTGCCGGGGAAACTGAGCTTTGCTGTTGATTTGAGGGTTGTCAGCACAATACACACTGACCTCTTCTTGCTAATACAGATGGGAGACAGAGGAAATATTCACAAATATCTCAGAATAACTGTCAGGTTAAAAAGATGGTAATGACTTCTAACTTATCAAAACTATGAGTATGATTACCCCCTCAATTAATTTTATAAAACATTTTTTGCTTGTTCATTAAGGTCTTTTTTCAAACACAAACTTTGACTATATCCCTGCAAGAAGTTATAACTGCCCCACTTGGAAAATGGAGAAATGAGACCTAATGCTTCTCTTTCATCCATCTTCTCTCCTCCATATAGTTAGATATAAGTTCTATTTCCAAGAGAAAAAAAAAAGTAGATAGCTAAACAATAAGCATAGCATTGTATTTTATTAAAAAATCCTTTAGAAATTTGTCTATTCATATAGAAAAGGTTGTTCAATTTCAAGGCACTCTTAAATTCTTTACTTTGCTAATTGGCCCTGGAAGGAGTCAAACAACACTATCATAGATCATTATATATATATAGACAGAGAATGTTTTGGGAAAATGGAGTAAAATAGTATAACAACCTCTAGCAATCTTTTTCAATATGACCTTCCTCAGACTTTTTATCCGGCATGTGTCTCTTCTTTGTGTGTGTGTATTCATGCAAAACACTGGGCAATTTCCAGGACACATTTTCTTAACTCCACATTATTGGCATAAAAATTAAAGTGCAGTCAGTCTCAGTGAGTCTCAATGATCTCATAGGCAATATCCCAAGATCTCATAGTATATAGAGTCAAGATTCAAAATCAGATTTCCTCACTAGGTTCAGCCAATTCTCTCGCAGTTCTAGTCTGCTCCGTATAAATAAAGTGGGTGGGGGTAAAGCCCAGATCATCTCAGTCTCTGGTCTAGGGGAACTGAGAAATGTGATGGCTGTGCACATCCCTGTGCCTGCACTGCCAGATACCTGTCATCTTACAAGGCTGTGGCTATCTTCAGTTTGGAGCTTGATGTTTGTTGAAGAGATACAAAATGTATTGAATGAGCAAAAATGTTTTCTTTTAATGTTCCCCCCTTTCTTTAAATTGAGGTAACTTTGATTTACAAAAATTATATATAACCTAGGGGAATAGTCTCTCACATCCTCAGATGTATGTCACCACACCACACCCACCACCAAAGTACCCATAGTATTTTAATCTAAACCATTGGGCACACTCCTTAGTTTGTACCCACTCCCCACTCCCCTTCTAGTAGTCTCAGTTCTGCAGTCATATTTCTTATATTTGTTTTGGTTGAGTTTTGGTTCATCAGTATGTTTGTTTTGTTTCTCTTAGTCTGCATATGAGTAAAGTCATGCAGTAATTCTTTCATCTTCTGACTTTTTTCACTAGCATAATCCCTTCATTTCCACCCATCATGTCACAAATGCCAAAAGTTCATCTTTTTTTATAGCTGAGTAGTATTCCATTATGAATTTATGACATGTTGTAAAGATGCTCTGTTTGGACGTATAATCAAATTGTGCATGTTTAATTTCTGAACTCACAATCCTAGAGAACCTGACCTTAGGGTCAAGCTCATGCGTCATGTTCACACAGAGCCAGCGTACTAATAGAAACCCACATGCCATACATCCAAGTATTTTAAAAACAAAAAGCAAAATAACTTGTGGTTAATTCGAATATATCAATTCTCCAGCCTAGAGAAACACATTATCATAAAGAAAATAATTTAAGTACATGTCAAGTCATGATTTTTATTAAGCTAATACTTGGCAAAAATACCAAAGTCATTGAATTTATTTTTTATTATTCATGTCTGTTAGTTGGTCCAGAGTGTATGAATGAGACATAAAATGAAGAGCTATATAATTCATAAATTATCATTTATTTGTTCCACAAATTTTTTCATTTTCACTTTAGATTTTAGTAAAATTGCTATTACTGTTGCTAGAATTGAGATTTTTATATTAATTTGTGGTTTTTAACAGTAATGCCAAATTACACAATCTCCTGTGAATCACCATTGTCTCTAAGTAGATTTTTATTAATTTCATTTTGGAGAAATCTTGCTCTATAGAGCCAGTAGCCCCAGAATTTATCAAATTACTACATGCAATTAAATTTACAAAAGAGTAAGATATACATATCTTGTTTAGCATCATATTAGATTCATATATCATAGATTATAATTATGCAAAATATTTTTAATTTCACCATATGCATAGCTATCACTTATGTTGCTATCTGTATTATCTCTTAAAAGAATATGTAAATCCACTTAGTAATGTGAACAATTTATATATTTTTTTAATTAATAAAAACAATTTTATTTTGTTCTTTGGGTTACAACCTCTCTGTTATATATATTTTCCCCCTCCCTCCTCCCTCCGGTGCTTCCTCCATTCTCTCACACCCCACTCTTTGTTATTTATTAGCTGTGCTGAGTCCATTAGTCTCTTTCCTATGTTAGTGTCTTTTCTCTGGGTGAGGGACTGCGTTGTTGGGTCCAGGCGAAGCTTGCTGTTAAATTTTCAGTTTTAAGTTTGCATTGGGTGACCAGGTTATATTCGTTTGTGTTCTGTCCATGTTTTTTTTGCTGCAGGCCATCCTCTCCAATCCAATCCTATCTCCATTGCTTTGCTGCTTTTCCTTATGGCTCTGGTGTCGGGCTTTGGGGATCTTGCCTCCTGCCAGTGTTGGTCAAGAAACTTCTCTGAGTTCAGGCTTTGAGACTAGGTCTCGCTATTTTTGCCCGTGGAACCGCAGGCTAACATTGCCCTGGGTACCACGGAATCAAGTCATCCTTGCTTCAGCTTCCCAGGTAGCTGGGATGACAGGCGCGCGCCACCACGCCCAGCTATTTTTTGGAACTAGGTCTCCAAAAATACAGGCCCCGGGCGGGACTCGAACCGCGATCCCTAGCCCCGGCCGCTTCATAGGCTGAAGCTGACAGGCACAAGCCACCGTGCCCGGCCCATGAGTTCAGGCTTCTGTGAGTGGCCTTTGAAGGTTATCTCCTCTGCTTCCTTTTGCAGTTTTGGTGGGGGGCCCATTATCCCCTCTTTGGTCATCCTCTCCTCTCCCTTAATGAGGGGACGGTGTGTTGCTAAGACCAGAAAAACAACCATAGAGATACGATGTCACCAGGCGAACTTCTACACTGTCTGGGCCAAAACCCAGGACTTTAATTTGGAGTATATTCAAGGAGAGCAATTTATATTCTTTCTGCAATTTAGTCTTTTATCCTCATATCTGAGTACTGTAAATTACCTAAAATTTCAGAATTTATAAATTTCTAGAATCTCTAGTAAATGCAACTTTTTCATATACCATACTAATTGATGAATATCATGACCAGAATCATGACTAGAAATAAGTGAAACAAGAAAAACTTACCCAAGTAAGTACCACTGGAAATCTTCATGGTGTAAATCTCCATCTCATTCATGCCATTAAAAAAAGAATTTTACAAGTGAGTACATTCATAGTTTCTCATACCTAAGAATTTCCACTCCTTAAATCACTCTCTGAACTCTTGTATCTCTAATATAATACTGATTTAACCTGTACATCCTTGTGTCATTTGTACAGTTGCCCTTTGTTTTGAAGCCATCAAGCAGATTTGGAAGAACAAATGGTATTAGTCATTCAAAAAAATGTTCATGGTCTTCAAGTGATGTGTGACTTTCTTTTCTTTCATTTTTTTCATTGTTTTTCTTGTTTCTTAATGTTGGCTTACATTTCTTATGTTTTAGGGATAGAGATTGATACCAATGAAAATGTATGTTTTCACAATGCATCCACCTATGAAACCCCAGTAGTCTTCCACCAAAGCCCATTATATCCCTTCCTCACCTTTGCTCCCATATCCCAACTCTTCCCTTCTAGTAGTCTCAGTTCTGCAATCAGATTTCAATTATTTATTTTGCTTTGATTTTTCTGTTCCTTTGCTTTGTTTTTTATGCTCCATATGAGTGAAATCATCCAGTATTTATCTTTCTTCTCGTGACATGTTTTGCTTAGCATTATCTCCTTCAGATCCCTTAATGTCAAAAATAGCAAGATTTCATCTTTTCTTCCTAGATATATAGGATTCCATTGGTATATATACCATCATTCTTTAGATTTTGCTGGACATTTCAGTTGTTTCCATAGATTGTTGATTATAAATAGTACTACAATGAACATAGGAGTACATATATCCCTTCAAATGAATGCTTTTGCATTTTTCAGGTGGAATACCCAGGAATGGAATTGCTAGCTCTTATTATAGATCTATTTTAATCTTTTGTGAATCCTCCATATTATTTCTTTTTTTTCTTTTATGCCATTATTTTATTTTTTAGCGATATAGCACATTTCTTTTTTCTCTTTTTTCTTTTTATTTATATATAAATTTCACAACATTGTAATCCCCAGGGTTTACCCCCCTCCCCTCTAACCCACCCCCCTTTCCCTCCTATTCAGAGTTGTGCTCTTCAGTTTGTGCTTAGTTTGTTTTGACTTTTCCCCAAGTCTTTTGTTTATTTTTTCACTGTATCCCATATGTTAGTGAAGCCATTTGGTTTCTGTCTTTTTCTTCTTGACTTGTTTCTGCTAGCACGATTCCTTCTAAGTACATCCGTGTTGCTATAAAATCATCAAATTTGTCATTTTTAATTGATGAGTAATATTCCATTGTGTATATGTACCACATTTTTTTCATCCAGTCATCTGTTTTGGGGCATTTAGGTTGCTTCCATGACCTTGCAATTATAAATTGTGCTGCAGTAAACATCCGAGCACAGGTGTCCCTTTGTACCCACATATAGGTCTCTTTTGGGTAGATTCCCAAGAGAGCAATTGCTGGGTCAAATGGTAATTCCATTTTCATTAACTTGAGGGTCCTCCATACAGCTTTCCATAGTGGTTGGACTAGTTTACATTCCCACCAGCAGTGTAGTAGTGTTTCTTTCTCTCCACATCCTCGCCAGCAATTCTTGTCCATTTTTTGGATGTGGGCCATTCTTACTGGTGTAAGGTGGTATCTCATTGTTGGTTTAATTTGCATTTCTCTTATTACTAGTGATGTTGAGCAGTTTTTCATGTGCCTGTTGGCCATTTGTATTTCCTCTTTGGAAAAGTGTCTTTTTAGTTCTCCCCATTTTTTGATTGGGCTTTTTGTTTTGTTTTTGTTTAGTTGTGTGAGTTCCTTGTGGATATTCGTTATTAAACCCTTGTCACTCATGTGGAGGGCAAAGATTTTTTTCCCATTCAGTTGGGCATCTTTTAGTTTTTTCTGTTGTCTCTTTTGCTGTACAGAAGCTTTTTACTTTAATGTAGTCCCATCTATTTATGTTTTCCTTCTTTTTTTGCCTTCTGTAGATGTTTCTAGAAAGAGATTTCTGAACTGTAATTCATGGAGAGTTTTGCCCAAGTTTTCCTCAATGTATGCTATGGTTTCAGGTCTGACCTCTAAGTCTCTTATCCATTTTGAGTTTATTTTTGTACATGGAGTAAGGGAGATTTCTTGGTCCATTTTTTTGCATGTCTTAGTCCAATTTTCCCAGCACCATTTATTGAGGAGACTATTCTTGTTCCAAGGTAAGCTTTCACTCCTTTATCAAAGATTAGTTGACTATATATGTGTGGTTTTATTTCAGGGCACTCAATTCTGTTCCATTGGTCTGACTGTTTTTGTACCAATACCATGCTTTGTACCAATACCAAGCCATATTATTATGGCTTTGTAGTATAGTTTAAAGTTTGGAATTGTAATACCTCCATTCTCTTTTTTTCTCTCCATATTATTTCTATAATATGAACAATCAACAGTGTGTAAGGGTTCCTTTTTCTCCATACCCTCTGTTATTTCTGGTATTTTGATACAGGCCATTTTCACAAGTCTAAGGTCATATCTCATTGTATTTTTGATTTACATTTTACTCATGATAAGTAACAATGTATCCATTGGTTTTAAATGTATCCATTGGTTATCTGTATGTGTTCTTAGGAGAAATGTCTATTTAATCTTTTTGTTCATTTTTGATTGGGTTGTTTTCTTTATGCTGGGTTGTATGAGTTCCTCATTTTGGATGTATCATTTGTAAATATTTTTCTCATTCACTAGAGTATCTATTATTAAATGATAATTTATTTCATTGTGCAGCGGTTTTAGAATTTTACATAGTCCCACCTATTATTATTTTTTTATTTTGTTTCCCATGCTACTGGAGCCCAGTGTGCAAAGACATCCCAGAAGCTGACATCACAGAGTATATTACCTTTATTTTATGGTTTCAGGTCCTACATCCAACTCTTAGATCCATTTTGAAACATTTTTGTAAATGGTATGTGAGATGGTGATCTGGTTTCATCCCTTTGCATTTGGCTGTCCAATACACATGTGCTGTCCTTTGATAACTTTATTTTAATGTAAAACCTAAGGTCCGCTGACCAACAACACTGATAGAGGTTCCTTTTGCCTAAGCTAAAAAGTGATTGCTGACAATCCATTGCAGCAATGCTTGAAGCATTTTCCAGAAGGGAATGAACCACTTCTGTAAACATTTCAGGAGAGACTTTGCCAGTCCCCTTTTCACTTCATCTGTTTATGATCAATTATTCAAGATTGAAGATTCATAAGAATAAAATAGCAATCTCTAGCATATGTTTTCTCAAGTTTTGACACAAATGTCTTTACATGCATTATCATATCTAATTCTAACAACAACAGATGAAATAATCTTACTATTCCCCCTCTTAGAAATGAGGAAATTGAGGAACACAAAGATTAAGTGACCTGTCTCAGACCACAGAGGTGGTAAGTTGAAGCTGATACTTAACATTTAGAGAAACCTATTCTGGAGGCATCACACATGGGACATACATCAGTCATACTCTTTTTTCTGTCCCCATGACTTTCTCCTTCAGTTCTTAATTTTTATTTGCTTTTTGATCACTAACAGTAATTTTCTCAAAAAGTACTTAGGAGCAGTAGTGTATAATATGAAATTGTTTGGATTCAAATCCTACCTCTACCTCTAACCAACCATGTGGTCTTGGAGAGCAGAGATAGTTTCAGGTTTTGTATAAGGAAGAAATGATTTATTAATGAAAAATACTTATACCGGTATGGGCCATGTAAATTGTTGGTTCCAAATCTTAAGAGTTTTCTGGATGAAATTCAAAATTGGCCCCTGTCATGCAGCATAAGAAGAGATTGAAGAAAGAGGCAGGCCACATCATATTAGTAAGCAACAGTTTTAATAAGCAAAGGAACTCACATACAAGACTTGTTTGGGATGGGTACACAATAAGATCTCTGCATCAATCACTAGAATCTTAAAAAGTTATATGGGGAGCCGGGCACAGTGGCTCATGCCTGTAAGATTCAGCCTATGAAGCGGCAGGGGCTAGGGATCGCAGTTTGAGTCCCGCCTGGGGCCCATAGCGAGACCTAGTTCCAAAACATGGCTGGGCGTAGTGGCGCATGCCTGTCAGCCCAGCTACCTGGGAAGCTGAGGCTGGGGATTGCTTGAGTCTGTGGTACCCCGGACAATGAGAGCCTGCAGTTCCATGGGCAAAAATAGTGAGACCTAGTCTCAAAAAAAAAAAAAAAAAAAAAAAAAGTTTATATAGGGACCTTAACTGGGTTCAGCCATGCATTCAATATTGATGTCTTCAACTCCACCTCACTCACTCAAGGTTATGTCCTTGCAATGGTTCCAGTTATGGGAACAGCAGACAGAATATACACTCTAAGAATCGGAGAGGGGAATAAAGAGTCTCCAGTTGCCAGGTCAATCTTAGCCTAAGGTCACATCCTCCCTATGGCCTCCTCCAACAAAAATACTTGCTTTTCTTATGATATATGTCCTCTTTTCTGAAACCTGCAACTGGGATAAAAATAATATCTTCTTAGAGGTTTTTTGAATACAGGATGAATTAAAATATGGAAGTCACTTAGAACAATGCCTGGAGAGTAACTGCTCTTTGTTCATTTTATATTATCCTTATTGATATGCTGATGCTGATAAGAGCAGCATATTTTCTGAAAATCCCAATACATAAGAAAATTCAGGGCTGGGCATGGTGGCATGTGCCTTTAATCACAGTCTAAGAAGCAAGGCCAACGCTAGGAATTGATTGAGTTCTCTGGTTCTAGACCTACCCAGGACAACACAGTGAGATCTAGTCTCAAAAAATAGCTGGGCATGGTGGTGCATGCCTGTAATCCTAGCTACCTGGGAGGTTGAGGTTGAGGAATCTGAGGTACCCCAGGCAATGTGAGCCTGCAGTTCCCTTGGGAACAAAGAGAGACTTAGTCTCAAAAAAAAAAAAAATTCATTTCATTTCTGTCACTCATTGTTTAAGAAAATGTCCAAATTTTTTCCCATGTCCCTCCACAGTCATACTAGCATCATAACACTTCTGACACCAGATGTGTGGGGTTTTTTTTCCCATATCAAACAATTCTCTGTGACTACATTTGGGTATCCGACTACTTACTTCTGTCACTTTCTACTTGGAGATAGCATCCTTTGACATAGAATTCAGTACAATAGACTGCCCCACCACCTCTACTACCACTTCAAATTTCAAGCAAATGCAGTAGTTTTACAGGTCAAGCCCAACTTCAACTTCTGTTTGACTTGTCTACAAATCTAGTTTCCTGTGACTTCTTTCCCCTCATATTCAAATATTTCAGACATAAAATGTAATAATATATTGTGATCACCACCACAAGTCTAATTTCCATATTCTAACATACTAATGACATCATTAGCCTGTTTTACTCCCTCTCTTTCCTCTTCTTCCTCTGACAGCCATCATTTTGTTCCTACAGTCTTAAAAGTTTCCTTTTGTGTAGTTTGATCATGTGTTTTATTTCCCTAAGTTCTATATATGAGTGTAATCATACATGATTTGTCTTTTTCCATCTGATTTTAAATCAAATTGTGTTGTACAAAATGTTGCATTAATAGAAATTTTACTTTTTTAAATACGTATATATTACATCATTGCCTACCCCAAGGTTCTCCACCCACCTTATCACCTGTGGACCATCTTAATCTCTTGTGTCCATCTCTCCCCCAAATTTATTTCCTTCCCCCTCTCTTGCTAGTCTACACTTCAGTTCTGCTGACAGATTTAAATTCTTCTTGTCTGTTTGTTTGTTTTCCCTATATCACACATATAAGTGAAACCATCCAGTATTTCTCTTTTTCTTTCTGGCTTATATCTGCAAACATGACTGCTTCTAATTTCATCCATGTTGCTGCAAATGACGTTTGTCTTTTCTGAATGATGAATAATATTCCACCGTGTACATATACCATAACTTTATGATCCATTTTTCTGTTTTGGGGAACTTGGGTTGTTTCCATAATCTGGCTATTGTAAATAGTGCTGCAATAAGCATCCAAGTACAGGTGTCCTTATGAATTGGTGCATTTGTATCCTTTGGGTAAATTCCAAGAAGTGGGATTGCTGGATTAATTGGTAATTCCATTTTCAGTCATTTGATGGTACTCCACACAGCTTTCCATAATGGTTGGACCAGTTTGCATTCCCAACAGCAGTGTAAAAGTGTTCCTTTCCACATCCACACCAGCATTTGTTGCTACCTGTTTGTTTTTAACATGGGTCATTATTACTGGTGTGAGATGGAATCTCATTGTGGTTTTGATTTGCATTTCTCTGATTATTAGTGATGTTGAGCATTTTTTCGTAAGCCTATTAGCCATTTGTATTTTCGCTTTGAGAAGTATCTTTTTAGTTTTTCTCCCCATCTTTTGACTGGGTTTTTTGCTTTGTTTTTGTTAAGTCATAAAAGTGGATCTTTGTTATCACACCCTATCACTTGCCTGGAGGTCAAAATATTTTTCCAATCCAGTTGTGTTTCTTTTAGTTTTAGTTATTGTCTCTTTTCCTGTATAGAAGCTTTTTAGTTTGATGTAGTCCCAGCTGTTTGTTTTCCTTCATTTTTTTAGCTTCTGTAACTGTGTCCTAAAAGAGGTTCTTGAAGTGTAAATCTTAGCGTATCTTGCCCATATTTTCTTCTATGTACTTTGGTCTTACATCCAAGTCTTTTATCCATTTTCAACTGGTTTTTGTACATGGTGTGAGAGAAAAAATGGAAATAAACAGAATGATAAATGAAAGAGGAGAAATTACAACAGACAAAGCAGAAATACAGAGAATAATTAGGGATTACTACGAATATCTATATGCCAACAAGTTCAACAACCTCAATGAAATTGACAAATCTTTAGATGCATACATCCTTCCAAAACTGGATAAAGAAGACATAAAAAGCCTAAATAAACCAATCTCAAGCAGCAAAATTGAAACAGTAATAAAATTCCTTCCCAAAAACAAAATCCCTAGACCAGATGGATTTACAAATGAGTTCTACCAGATGTTCAGAGACAAACTGTTGTCTATCTTACAAAAACTCTCAAAAATAGAGAAATCAAAAACATTATCAAATACATTCTATGAAGTCAACATCAGACTAATGCCAAAACCAAACAAAGATAACACAAAGAAAGAAAGCTACAGTCCAATCTCCCTAATGAATACAGATGCAAAAATTCTCAACAAAATCTTGGCAAATAGAATCCAACAATGCATCAAAATGATAGTGTACCATGACCAAATGGGATTTATCCCAGGGAAACAAGGATGGTTCAACACCTGAAAAATCAATTAATGTAACCCAAGACATCAACAGAAAGAAAAATAAAAACCACAAGATCATATCAATAGATGCTGAGAAAGCATTTGACAAAGTTCAACATCCATTTATAATGAAGGTCCTCTAAAGTCTGGTGATAGAACATAATAAAAGCAATATATGACAAACTCACAGGCAATATCATTCTACATGGTGAAAAGCTGAAAGCCTTTCCTTTGAGATTGGGAACAAAGCAAGGCTGTCCACCCTTACCACTGGTTTTCAATATAATACTAAAAGTCCTAGCAAGAACAATAAGACAAAAGAAGGACATAGAAGGAATCCACATAGATAAAGAATAAGTAAAATTATTGGTGTGCAGATGACATAATAATTTATATATAAAGCTTTAAAAACTGTACAGAAAAACTAATGAAAATAATAAACCAGTTCAGTAATGCAGCCAGTTAAAAATCAACACAAAAATCAATTGCCTTCTTATATGCAAAAATTCAGTCTGAAGAAGAAGAAGTTAAGAAAACAACTCTATTTACAATTGTACCAACAAAAACTAAATACCTGAGAATAAACTTAACAAAATATGTGAAAGACCATACAAAAGAACTATAAAACATTGCTTTTAAAAATGAAGAAGATCTGTCCTTTGTTGAGAGTGGGGTGTTGAAGTCTCCAACTACATATGTGTTTTCATCTATATTTGTTTTCAGCTCTCTTAGTAGCTGTCTTATAAATCTTGGTGCTCCCTCGTTTGGTGAGTATATGTTGATAATTGTTACGTCTTTTTGGTTTGTTGTCCCTTGAACCATTAGGTAGTGGCCTTCTTTGTCCTTTG